>OY759269.1:48469475-49069475 GCA_963662155.1 Lamellibrachia columna | reverse complement strand
GACTGGGTAAAAGCACCAAATTTCTTCTCTGATTCCTTGGGTTATTAGCTTTAAAGTTTTAATAGCCTTAGGAGTCAGTAAGTTTTTGGTATGGGTCCATCATAGCCCAGCATAAGTTGGGTTGGACGTGGAATTGTTGTTTATGTTTTTTTCATAGCAGATTTAGTAAAGCTGCACACTTTCAGAAAATGCATGCTGGGTGACACCTTGTCACCCTTGGGCATTTTGAGATTTTGGTTTGTTTTCATCCCCTATTTTGCATTAAATTTCACAATACTTTCAAAATGAAAAACATATTTTTTACTACTACCATCTAAAAGGGTTTTGATAAGTGCGATGGTTATCTTAAGAGTTGTCCTTGATGTGACCTTGATGTGAAGATCACACTGTTTTGAATAATTTGAAACCAGGCTCACTAGCCTAACAGTAAGTTTGCAAGTGCCTGTTTTGTCAAAATATACACATTAGATGGTTATTTTTATTGGCACATCTATTTACATCACTTCTGGTCATTTTACATCTCTCTGTCATGTCTGTGTATACAGGTATTGATATCCTGGCCAAAACATTACCCAACCCTGTAAGGCCAATTTTGTTAAACAGATCATCATGGAATTTGGCCGGGTCTCCGTGCACTAGCAGGCTTCGTTGTAGGACAGGTTACAATTAATAGCTTAATGCTTATGACTATCAGTCACATAGATGAACATAACAGTGAAGCAAATGAAATATGAAAACAACATTTAAATTATTTAATAGAGAAAAAAAATACATACAATGAAACGAAGACAAACAAAAACGGTGTTGCTATCAATTCCCGGCATTGCTTCCACTCTATGTCTCACCCTGTTACGTGACTAATAATGAACTACCTAACTGGCGTAATTGACGCATATCCCTCATGGGTCGCTTATTCTACATAGAGGGTTCACCAGGGGGTAATACAGCTTTATTTATTCCCCGTCATCAGTATTCAACTGAACCAAACATGAATGATAACAACAAACAAAAACAAAAATTTAAGCGTTCTAGTGGCTGGTCAACTATGGTCTGCAATGATGGCGACACGGCTAATTTTTACACTGCATTACCACCGTTGCACTGGCTCCTTCCCATCCTATTGCCTGTATCGCTCTCCAGGCCCTTAGCCAGAAAGAAATTTTTGCTAGTCTTGAACTTTCTAAAAAGTGCTCTGAAGCCATTCATACATATGACAGCCATTATTGGTCTTTTATTTTTATTTTACCTGTCTTTATCTTCAAGATGGGCAGATGGGTGCATGGCTAAGGGCCTTTCGCTCTCTGTCACGCTGACTTTGTCATTTTGCTTGCCACGCCGAATATCACGCTGCCTCTCATACTGTTGGTAAGCCGACTCTGCCACGATTTCTGTCACGTCATTGCCATCACTCAGTCGCCCGCTGAATTACTGTCGGTGCTAACTGTTGATACGTTATTCATAGGGTGGTTGATTGGGGGGTGTGCATTTTTTAGAAAAAGTGGAACTAGGGGGTGTCCGGGGAAATTATGCTAATTTAGACCCATTTTTATTTATTAAAACACAACACACCTGAAATAAAAAATCTATATAATAAAGTAGTTGCTGACTCTGTGTGTCTGTCTGTATCCGTTTTGTTTGTATGGGGCTGAAATTTTGTTCCATGCTGATGGTTCATACATTAAAAAATATTCAAAACCCCCGGGGGTAGGGTATTATGTTGAAGGAACCTATGTGGACATTTGACGTAAATGACGTAACTCAGAACAATAGTTAGGTTTAATTCTTAGCACTGTTATGCGTGTTTCTGCAATGTGACCTATGTCAAATGTCTACCAAACACTTTGTGAAACCGGTGTCAGGTAGCTTTATGACCTGCGTAGTAAAATGACCCGGGGGTCAATATACCATAATGGTAAAAAGTTCAGACCACAGTTGAACTTCCTGTTTATTGTTTTGTGGGATATTAAATTGTGATATGTGAAATTAAGCAATTGATATGATGTGACACAAGTGCAGTTGAGCAGGCATATTCACAGGTTTGTTTGTAGAAGCTATTGGCTGTGAAATAGTGCATTTTTGTTTAACATGCAGAGGGATTTATGAGACTTTTTTGCTATGGGCCACATGAATACATGGATATTTTTGTGAACGTTGACTGCACGTGGGTGGCATTTAAAAAGAGCTGGAGGTATGTGATTTTGACAAAACTTGGTCAGCATGTCAATGAGATGATGGCAGTTGGTGTAAATTTTTTAAAGAATTTTTTTATTGTCCAGTTTTCTTATAATCAGACAAAATGTTAGCATGGCCACCAGTGCAATGTTGCACTGTGGTCCGACATCTAAAATGACACGTCCCATTGTAAAGTAACCCATCACTTGTTTATTTAATGTTGTCTTTTCTTCAAATTTTAGTTATTGATCGCATCCACTATATATTATAGGCAATATTTACAAGTTCAACTTGATAATAGATTAAATTGGGGATGTTTTATGAGGTATGAATTTGTTAATCTTAATTTAGGTGCTTCTACTTTTTCTTTTGGAAAAAAATCATGAAAAAGGGTTTGGAATTAATATTATTTATTTATGTATCTACTATGTATGTGCTTAATGTAAGTAAATGTGGTGGAGATGTATCATATTCAAGTCTTTATAACATGGTCCCATATAATGTGGCAAAAGTTGTCATATTTTTCAATGTTTGCAACTCTGTTGCAGGCAAAATAATGAAGCTACAGTTGTATGTTAACCACCGACAGGTTGAGAATATTTTGTAGTTCCAGTATATGTAAAAAAAGTACAATGTTATTATTTTCATATTATTTGAGGTTCACACTTTTGAGAGGGGGGTTCATGATAAGTTCACATTTTTGAAAAAAGGGGGTTCATATTTTTGGAAGGGGGGTTCACAAAAACTGAATCCCCCGGCTATGGGCCTGGCCCCCTTAGCTGTACAGTTCAGCGTGAACTGAGTGTCACAGAAATCTGCATAAGTTGCTTTCTGAAAATTCTGTGTGGGAGTATCTGGCAGATCAAAACTTGAGAACCTGTCTCCACGAAGTCAATCACACGTTACCTTGGTGAACACAAGGATCAACATTATTATGGGACAAACCCTGATATTTTGTTCCTATGCTAATAACTACTTTTACATCCAGTTCACAAACCGGTGCCACATTGATTCTTTCTGTTGTAAGTGCTGCACAGGGGTTGGACTATGCCGTGGCAATGGAGTAAAATAGTGCCAAAATAGACATCTGCACTAAATTTCTAGATTTAGGACTTGGGTCTTTTTAGCAGCTGTTTTTGCTACTGGCCTTTCAGTAATATATGTGATGTAGGTGCAAACGAAGGCAAACAAATCGCACCATAGTCTAAGACTAAATCAAGAGCATCCATATTAATAATACATACGCCAACAGGTAGGCAGCTAAGGCCCTATTACTGGAAACATGACGGGAAATAAATACACAATACCTGTATGTGGTTAATCTTGTACATTGGGACCCTTATAAGGCCTATAAGTATTACTCCTTACTGCTTTATATATCTTTTTACCTCGTTTATCAATCCCAAAACATTCATTCCATCACACCACATTATTCAAGATATATATAAAATTGATATTATAAAAATCATGTTTTTGGACGCTTTGTTGTCCAAATAGCTTTGCAGTTTTCACATTGCCTCAGACTGTAGTGTTATAGCGTGCCAAGTTGGGCGATAACACAAGATTATAGCGAATACGTATATTGTATAAGCTGATATTTGTGAAAAGAAAACAGAGAGAAACTTCCCATGTGATACAAAGCTGATTGTATAAAAACGTTGCATTCTTATATAGCGCAGTATCCAGTCCTTGGGTCTGCTCAAAGCGCTTTACAGTTACAATTCACCCCCCTCCCCGGCAGACTCATGCCGTGGGTGGGACATCGAGTCATATTAATTACCTCGAGTACACGTACACATATTCCTGTGATGTCACAAAATGTTTGCATGTGACCTGGCCCAGGACACTTCCAGTTTTTATACGCTGGTATGTTTAAATCTTCAACAGTGATTTTGAGCATTGTTAATTACTAAATAAAGTGTTGATTTTAAGTGTTATTGCAAAATGGCTGACACCATTCATGCTGTGCACGACGGCAATGATCTTGATGCGGATGATTCAGATGTTATTTTAGATATTAATCAGGCGGTTGTTGAACCAGTCGATCAGCACAGGTTGATGACAACTGGTTAAACTGGATGCAACTTTGATTAGTAGTGGATTCAGAAACTGACTGTGATTTTGAGGGTTTCCACAGAGGATGGGTTTTCAACAATTTCGCGCATAGAGATGCTCTCAAATGCGGTCCAAGAATAACTGTTTTGGCCATCTTTTACTTTCTGACCTAACCATGAAAACGACCACCTAGAGCACCCAAACTTCTCATATATCTACTATACATATTCGCATGTCACGTGCCCAAAAAGTACATTTACTTTCTCAAAACGATAAAAATTTACAAAAAAGAATTAAACCAAAACATCGCCATCTCATACGGCTCCTACGCGTAGCACCAAGGCTACCGTAAAATCGATGACAAGGCGTCGTTCAGATTCACAGAAACTCCGTGCGGTGGCGCTGATATTACAATTATGTATTTCTGTGTTTTAATTGTGAGTGCGTGCGTGCGTGCGTGCGTGCGTGCGTGCGTGCGTGCGTGCGTGCGTGCGTGCGTGCGTGCGTGCGTGCGTGCGTGCGTGCGTGCCTCATTGCGTGTAATTATGTATATGTTTCAGTATTACTTGTATTTTTTCTGTGTGCTATATATGACATGTCATATTCTTAGATAATTAGTTTTATTCATATTATCATCATATTGTGCTATATATATATATATATATATATATATATATATATATATACATAAAATAATATAATAATTATATATATATATATATATATATATATATACATAAAATTATACATACATACATACATACATACATACATACATACATTACATATATATACACACGTGCATCATGTTTACCTAATTTATTTAACTCATTAATTTCATAAACTATATATTTTAAGCATGTGCCTATATAAGTGTACTTATTATTATTATATCTGTGTGCATGCGTGCGTGTGTTCTGCAACTAGTAAAATGTTATAAGTTGAAGTTGTAAATTAAATAAATGGTGATGATTACATGTATTAATATTGAGTGATGTCTGGGTGTTATGCTGTTTTAATAATTTATTTTTGATGTATAAAACATCTACATGCCGAATAAAAACACGCTACTTTTCCTGAAGAATGCATTATATGCTGCAATCTACGCGCATGTGTCTTATTTTGTGTTTAACTTCATACTGATTATGGGAAGTAACAACCGCTGATCTCTAAAGAAATCAGTGGTATCAACAGATACATACTAGTAACACATTTTGTGACAAAATAATAATAAAATTTTTGTTGAGGTAATTTGTATTAGATTCGACAGTACGCTTTAAATTATGCATTAATACTGGTGCCAACGTAATTACTGTATTTAAAAAGCAATTGGTATTAAAATAGTGCCGTAAATCTGGACAAAGTCCATCAGAGATACTTAAAATACGTCTAAAAAATATAACACAATCTGATGATAATATGAATAAAACTTTTTATCTAAGAACATGACATGTCACACAAATAGCAAAAATACAAATAATACTGAGATATGCATAATTACAAGCAATGAAGCACGCACGCACCCACCCACCCACGCACAATTAAAACAGAAATACATAATTGTACTATGTTTTATTTCAATCAGCAGCGCCCCCGCACAGGGTTTTGGTGAAACTGAACGACGCCTTGTCATATGCATCGATTTTACGGTAGCCTTGGCGCTACGCGTAGGCGCCGTAGGAGAGGGTGATATTTTGGTTTATTTCTTTTGTAAATTTTGATCGTTTTGAGAAAGTAAATGTATTTTTTTGGCAATGTGTATATGTATAGTAGATATATGAGAAGTTTGGGTGCTCTAGATGGTCATTTTCATGGTTAGGTCAGAAAGTAAAAGATCACCACTGTTTTTTTAGTTGTGTTTTGCTACCTAAAAAATAAAAGGCTAAAATAAATGTAATACACATCTTGTGCTTGTGGTCGCTATAGGCCTGTGGCTGATTTCAAAAAGAGCCTTAAAACAAGAGTTGGCTGCACCCCCTGCCAACATAGGTTTCTTGAATTGAACTGTAAACTAATAATTTCCAAACATTAACCAAATATTTGGTGTCTGTTCTATTAGAAAAATGACATTTATCATGAGTGGTTGACAAAAATTCTCAGAAATAGCTGAAATCACAAAATATGCCATTAATAAAATAATTTAACTTGAATCTTGTTATAAATTCACGGGTAGATACATAAGTGAATGTAAAACAGCACTGTATCTGGAAATGTTTCACTTTCAGTTATAAATATGATACGTTCGGTCAATTTGTGCAACAATTACTCACTTTTTTCAGTAAAATATATATCCTTAGTGTTTTCGTTTGTCCCAAACTCACACCCTTATATAGTATATATGCCAGATAATTTCATATCAGTATGTTCCCATATCAATGTACTATAATTTAGAAAAACAATTGGTGAGATATATTCACTATTAATGAAGATATATCTCATTTATGTACCCCTACCGCCTAAATCAAGAAAATGACGGGAAATGACAACCATTTAATTTGTTAATCATCTTATAATCTCATGTAGTTGTTCATAATTTAATGCAAAACAATCTTACCATCATTCAGGTGTATAAATTTAACGTTTTGCCCATGTATGGTATGAAGTACACTGTTTTTCAGTCAATATACGTTAGACAGAATCACACATAACAACATCATGCCTTATATGAAATTTCATATCAATAGACCTGGTGTCTATGTTTAGATAGTCAATTACTTCCACTTACTAAATGAACAATTGCCATTTGTTACGTTTTACAAATGATATATACATTTCAGTAACCCTACCCCCTTATCGAACAAAACCCCAAAGTGGGCATAGTTCACGTTGTGTTCATGTAAACCACTTTCTATGCAATTACATACATTTCTGGCTAACAGGTATTTAATAATACAACATATTTATCTTTATGACATCTAAATGCATAATTATAAGATGCATGTATTGACTTCACAATTATGTTAATGTAAGTAGACCTTTCGGCAAATCAAAATATTATGATAATGATGACAAAATATTTAAAATGCAACATCATTTTAAAGGTTCTCGATTGAAGTTCACAAACTGACGCACTGCTTCATGGACCATATGTTACTCCATATCGGAGTCGTCTGTCGGTGTGACCAGGCAACGAGCGCCAGTACATTTCTTACACTTGCAGCTGACACATTCAGGTACAGCCTGTGGAGCTGCAGGACTGTCCGTCCAATCTACCAAGATGTCTCTGTCAACACTCCATCCATTGCCATGAGAGTATGGCACTGATGGTCGTGCCGCCAAACAGGGCCGCCAAATGGCTGCCTGATAGTTGGCACGCTTGATGTGTTGGTCACATGCATCCTTGCATGGTGGCAACTTCGCTGGGTCTGTTGTTCTCGACCCAAACATGGTATGACACAATCCGTACACATCATACTCTTGTAATCGCCCATACAGGGCACACACTGCCGCTTCCTGCAATAGTTCTTCATCAGCGACAAACGATTTGCCAAGTTTGGCCATGGTACTTCTGAAGGGACAGTGATCATGTAGCAGTTTGTAGCCTTTTGCTTTACCTTGACCAACAAAAACGCTGGTTGAGTCACAATCACTAAGTGCATGATAGCCAATCAGGGCTT
The DNA here is from genome assembly GCA_963662155.1 of Lamellibrachia columna. NCBI lineage: Eukaryota > Metazoa > Annelida > Polychaeta > Sabellida > Siboglinidae > Lamellibrachia > Lamellibrachia columna. Next base: position 49,061,631 of record OY759269.1, on the reverse strand, counting down.
CACACATGTGTGGTCCGATGGTAGATCCAATTTGAGTGATATCGATGTTTCTTTTCCACTGTAGTGTCCCTGTTTTTAATAGCATTGTAGCTGGAATGGTATGACTAATTCCAGTTGCTATTATGGGTACGTTGCTATCAGGGGACCTGAGAACCACTGTGTTAGACCCACGGTGAGCTGAGTGAGAAGCATGAAGAAGAAGGTGGCTGTCTGCTTCTTCGTGGTTACATCTGAGCTCATGAACTGGTGTCATGGTTATATGACTTCTGTCAGTTGTCGCTACTTGGAGCAGGTGGCACTCTTCTCCATTGGCCAGGCTCTACACTAACTCCTAGCAGGCACTTGTCCTGTAGGACAAGTAGCGAGTCACGTTTACTTGTCCCACCAAAACTATACTTGTCCCCCCTGAAAACTACAAACGCATTGAATTACTATGGCATGATATAACACACACCTGGAAGTATATAATATCCAGGATGATGTTTCTAACAAATATGTCTTAGTGCATTTTCTGAGCGTAGAAGGAAAATGTCAATGATTCTACGAAACAAGATAGGGTTTGCCAACTTTTATTGTGTTAAAAAATAATTCTGCAAATTCTGACCAAAAGGAAATAAATGAATTACAATGACACACTTGATACACAATTGTTGTCATGTTTACAAATAACAACAGTGCATATTTAACAAGAACTATAATATCATGCAAGGAACAAACACTGCTAACAGTCCAGTATGCAGATGGCAACAACATGCAACAAAATAAACGACTAAAAAGTATTGCATTAATAAAACAGAATAAATTAACCATTAATTAAAGTACTTTTCGTTATGACCTTTGTATACTGTGAATGCAACTAAGCTGAAAAATTAAATGACTCATGCTTGCGAATGTAGGGCTTAGGGTTGCTGCTGTAGCTATCAGCATACTTGCCTTAACATATAACGGTGATATGATTGTACTACGTCGCGTTAATATGTATGACAAAACATGCTTAGTAATATAAATACATGTACGTATAACTTTTGTCGTCGCACCGAAGCCGAGAGGCGTTAGGTCATTCCGCTGGCGTTTGTTACTTTCATGATCTGTTACATTATACATACATTATATTCAAATATTATGCATTCCCGTTTAGCAATAATGTTAAAAATTCAAAACATAAAACGGGCATATATGTCAGAAGTGTGGCTATGTAAGGGGGCATTTAAAAAGGAATGGTGACAGCGCGTTCGTGTTTTCAACAGAACAGCGTATATATATATATATATATATATATATATATATATATATGTGTATATATATATATATATATATATAGTTGCAGAAGTGAACCAAACAAAACCATAGCATACAGTCTGTCTTACATTAACTTATTTATATATGGGTCATTCCATGTCAAATCAGCCAATGGTAAAAAAATTGTACAAGCTACATATCTGAAATTTTTTGAATATGTAGAGATATATTGCTACAGACTATCTACGCAAAATTCAAGAATGATAGGACATGGGACAATGGGTATACCGGGTGCACAAAAATGGAAAAGAACATAAAAAAATTATGAGAAGGATTTTAACAGTGTATTTTATTGTTGTGTTACAGTAAATGTCGAAATTGCTATTATTACATTGTCATGGATACTGGCAATAACCTATTAGTTCAGTAGGCTTCTAGTTGTTATATTTCCAGAATAATTCAGCCTTAAACTTTAACTTTTTATATATTTTTGTAAACTTCAGCACCCAAAATGAGAATGTGGGACAAGTCCTATGACCACCATTTTTTAACTGTGCATGGTCCTTTATTAGGTAAACAACATATTAAAATTTCAGGATGGTGTTTTATTTATATTGCAGCTGAAAGTCACTGTTCTGCCCAATGGCATTTTCTCCTAAATTTCTCCCAAATTGGCCAAAATATCCAAAATAAATGTGGCAGAACACCATTCTGAAATTTTAATAGGGCACTGCAGACATAATTTGCATGTAAATGCTTAGTTCTTTTGTAGAAGTGCTCAGGCGTAGCTACTTTTTCATTGGTTAAAATTTAAGCAAATTCTGAGACATAAACTTTTCTAATTTACTGAAAACCCATATGAAGCCTGGTTGGAGGAGTGAACCAAAGAAACCATAGTCTACAGTCTGTCTTACAAATTACTTATATATTCCATTTACAATAAATGTAATTGTTGGTCTTTCATAAAAAGTAACGTTTTGTTCTCAACATTGTTGTAAGAAATACCCAGTGGCAGGGGTACATCTAGGTCTAGGATCTCGCAGCGGGGGAGGTCAGGGGCAAGCTTAGTAACCCATTAGTTCACCATGCTACCATGTAGTGGCGCCACAGGCTGATGTTACATATGAAACAAATCAAAACATTAAGTCTCAATGCCCCCAAATATGCCACTGGGAACTAGAAATACCTGTATCCAATATATTACCCAGCTCACAGAATGAAATATCAAGACTATGAGGGGCAGGAAAAAGGCTGGGAAAAGGTGTAAACATTTTCCGAATAACATGTTTGTACATAATTGCATGTTGCAGACACACAAATTATATAATTTAATTCTTTGGCCAGGTGATCTCCTGTTACTGTTCTGTTGTTATTGGGTCTGCAAGAGGTTGATTTAACTGTCCTAGACCCAGCTACGTGTCTTGTGTACTGTTCTGTTGTTAATGGGTCTGAAGAGGTCGACTAAACTGTCCTAGACCCAGCTAGGTGTCTTCTGTACTGTTCTGTTGTTATTGGGTCTACAAGAGGTCGACTTAACTGTCCTAGACCCAACTAGGTGTCTTGTGTACTGTTCTGTTTTTATTGGGTCTGCAAGAGGTCGATTTAACTGTCCTGGACCCAGCTACGTGTCTTGTGTACTGTTCTGTTGTTATTGGGTCTGCAAGAGGTTGATTTAACTGTCCTAGACCCAGCTACGTGTCTTGTGTACTGTTCTGTTGTTAATGGGTCTGAAGAGGTCGACTAAACTGTCCTAGACCCAGCTAGGTGTCTTGTGTACTGTTCTGTTGTTATTGGGTCTACAAGAGGTCGACTTAACCGTCCTAGACCCAGCTAGGTGTCTTGTGTACTGTTCTGTTGTTATTGGGTCTACAAGAGGTCGACTTAACTGTCCTAGACCCAGCTAGGTGTCTTGTGTACTGTTCTGTTTTTATTGGGTCTGCAAGAGGTCGATTTAACTGTCCTGGACCCAGCTACGTGTCTTGTGTACTGTTCTGTTGTTATCGGGTGTACAAGAGGTCGACTTAACTGTCCTAGACCCAGCTAGGTGTCTTGTGTACTGTTCTGTTGTTATTGGGTCTACAAGAGGTCGACTTAACTGTCCTAGACTCAGCTAGGTGTCTTGTGTACTGTTCTGTTGTTATTGGGTCTGCAAGAGGTCGACTTAACTGTCCTAGACCCAGCTACGTGTCTTGTGTACTGGTCTGTTGTTATTGGGTCTGCAAGAGGTCGACTAGACCCAGCTACGTGTCTTGTGTACTGTTCTGTTGTTATTGGGTCTACAAGAGGTCGACTTATCTGTCCTAGACCCAGCTAGGTGTCTTGTGTACTGTTCTGTTGTTATTTGGTCTGCAAGTGGTCGACTTAACTGTCCTAGACCCAGCTACGTGTCTTGTGTACTGTTCTGTTGTTATTGGGTCTGCAAGAGGTCGACTCAACTGTCCTAGACCCAGCTAGGTGTCTTGTGTACTGTTCTGTTGTTATTGGGTCTGCAAGAGGTCGACTCAACTGTCCTAGACCCAGCTAGGTGTCTTGTGTACTGTTCTGTTGTTATTGGGTCTACAAGAGGTCAACTTATCTGTCCTAGACCCAGCTACGTGTCTTGTGTACTGTTCTGTTGTTACTGTGTCTGCAAGAGGTTAACTTAACTGTCCTAGACCCAGCTACGTGTCTTGTGTACTGTTCTGTTGTTATTGGGTCTACAAGAGGTCGACTTAACTGTCCTAGACCCAGCTAGGTGTCTTGTGTACTGTTCTGTTGTTATTGGGTCTGCAAGAGGTCGACTTAACTGTCCTAGACCCAGCTACGTGTCTTGTGTACTGTTCTGTTGTTATTGGGTCTGCAAGAGGTCGACTCAACTGTCCTAGACCCAGCTAGGTGTCTTGTGTACTGTTCTGTTGTTATTGGGTCTACAAGAGGTCAACTTATCTGTCCTAGACCCAGCTACGTGTCTTGTGTACTGTTCTGTTGTTACTGTGTCTGCAAGAGGTTAACTTAACTGTCCTAGACCCAGCTACGTGTCTTGTGTACTGTTCTGTTGTTATTGGGTCTACAAGAGGTCGACTTAACTGTCCTAGACCCAGCTACATGTCTTGTGTACTACAAACATGTATAGAGCAGATGTGTGTTGTCAATGCAAATATTGACAAGACAAGATATCATAATGTAGTTGATCTTGTTGCTTGCTGAGTGGGTCTTGATCTGCCTCAGATTATCTGCAACCAGGTACACCTTTCTCTTGACAGGTTTGTCAGTGTTCAGATTATCTGCAGCCAGGTACACCTTTCTCTTGATAGGTTTGTCAGTGTTCAGATTATCTGCAGCCAGGTACACCTTTTCTTGACGGGTTAGTCAGTGTTCAGATTATCTGCAGCCAGGTACACCTTTCTCTTGACAGGTTTATCAGTGTTCAGCTATCGCTTCTGTGATTTCAATATGCAGTGTCTTGACAAATCTATTATTTGTTTACCCGTGACATTGTAGTTGTCTACAGAGCACCAGACTTGAGATCTCTTGTTGAATATTCAATGAAACCTGTTGATAGAGAATGTTTTGTTAAACAAAAACACTAGTTGGTACGTCTCATTAGTATTACTTTTAATTGATCTACACCATTGTACACTTGTTGGTACATCTCATTAGTAGTACTTTTAATTGATCTACATCATTGTACACTTGTTGGTACATCTCGTTATTATTACTTTAAATTGATCTACATGATTGTACACTTGTTGGTACATCTCGTTATTATTACTTTTAATTGATCTACATGATTGTACACTTGTTGGTACATCTCATTATTATTACTTTTAATTGATCTACATGATTGTACACTTGTTGGTACATCTCGTTATTATTACTTTTAATTGATCTACATGATTGTACACTTGTTGGTACATCTCATTAGTAGTACTTTTAATTGATCTACATGATTGTACACTTGTTGGTACATCTCGTTATTATTACTTTTAATTGATCTACATCATTGTACACTTGTTTGTACATCTCATTAGTAGTACTTTTAATTGATCTAAATCATTGTACACTTGTTGGTACATCTCGTTATTATTACTTTTAATTGATCTACATCATTGTACACATGTTGGTACATCTCATTAGTAGTACTTTTAATTGATCTACATCATTGTACACTTGTTGGTACATCTCGTTATTATTACTTTTAATTGATCTACATCATTGTACACTTGTTGGTACATCTCGTTATTATTACTTTTAATTGATCTACATCATTGTACACTTGTTGGTACATCTCATTAGTAGTACTTTTAATTGATCTACATGATTGTACACTTGTTGGTACATCTCGTTATTATTACTTTTAATTGATCTACATCATTGTACACTTGTTGGTACATCTCATTAGTAGTACTTTTAATTGATCTGCATCATTGTACACTTGTTGGTACATCTCATTAGTAGTACTTTTAATTGATCTGCATCATTGTACACTTGTTGGTACATCTCATTAGTAGTACTTTTAATTGATCTGCATCATTGTACACTTGTTGGTACATCTCATTAGTAGTACTTTTAATTGATCTACATCATTGTACACGTGTTGGTACATCTCATTAGTAGTACTTTTAATTGATCTGCATCATTGTACACTTGTTGGTACATCTCATTAGTAGTACTTTTAATTGATCTACATCATTGTACACTTGTTGGTACATCTCGTTATTATTACTTTTTAATTGATCTACATCATTGTACACTTGTTGGTACATCTCATTAGTAGTACTTTTAATTAATCTACATGATTGTACACAATTTTGTTATCACATTCATGATTTATTTAAGCTGAAATTGTTAAATCTCCAACAAAAATAAATCAATGCCAAAATAAATTTAAGTACTTGTGCGTACTCATGACCGACACACATATTTTTCATAATTTTATTTTGATTAAACAATTACCAGAAAGTGCAAAAAATTGCTAATTTTGTGTTACGGACATAGCTGCTTTCTGTGACCCAAATTGAAACCAGGATTTCTAAAATCTTGCTGAACATAGATGAATAGAATTTGACAGATTACTATGTCCCTATATCTTATTGCTACATTAATTTTTTTTTTATTTAGCTGAATAGTCATATATGCTATACACTAGTATACAGATGTCTTTGACCTTAATTGTTTTGTACCTCATGCAATGCCTGTTGTCACACATCCATCACATTTCCCTGTAGTACAATGTGTATCTTCAAAATGGTTCTCAATATTATATAGATAAACCAAATTTGAAAAAAATTATGGTAATGTTGACCGTTTAGCGGAATTGCCCAGCTATAAACCAACTGCTCTCAACATATGCGTGTCAGATCAAAAAGAAAGTTACAGTAACATAAAGTAAACTCCACACATGACGTTTAACAGGTGTCACATAGATCAAACTCCATACATGACGATTACCAGGTTTCACACAGAATAAACTCCACACATGATGATTACCAGGTGTCACATAGAACAAACTCCACACATGACGATTAGTAGGTGTCACATAGAACAAACTCCACACATGTCAATTAGCAGGTGCCACATAGAACAAACTCCACACATGATGATTAGCAGGTGCCACATAGAACACACTCCACACATGATGATTAGCAGGAGGTGACACATAGAACAAACTCCTTGCATGATGATTAGCAGGTGTCACATAGAACAAACTCCACACATGACAATTGGCAGGTGCCACATAGAACAAACTCCACACATGATGATTAGCAGGTGCCACATAGAACACACTCCACACATGACAATTAGCAGGTTTCACACAGAACAAACTCCACACATGACGATTAGCAGGTGCCACAGAACAAACTCCACACATGACGATTAGCAGGTGCCACATAGAACAAACTCCACACATGATGATTAGCAGGTGCCACATAGAACAAACTCCACACATGACAATTAGCAGTTGCCACATAGAACAAACTCCACACATGACAATTAGCAGTTGCCACATAGAACAAGATCCACACATGACAATTAGCAGTTGCCACATAGAACAAACTACACACATGACAATTAGCAGTTGCCACATAGAACAAACTCCACACATGACAATTAGCAGTTGCCACATAGAACAAACTCCACACATGACAATTAGCAGTTGCCACATAGAACAAACTCCACACATGACAATTAGCAGTTGCCACATAGAACAAGATCCACACATGACAATTAGCAGTTGCCACATAGAACAAACTCCACACATGACAATTAGCAGTTGCCACATAGAACAAACTCCACACATGACAATTAGCAGTTGCCACATAGAACAAGATCCACACATGACAATTAGCAGTTGCCACATAGAACAAACTCCACACATGACAATTAGCAGTTGCCACATAGAACAAACTCCACACATGACGATTAGCAGGTGTCACACAGAACAAACTGCTTTTGATACTGAAAGGTCATTACTGTTACTTGATTTTACTCCTCCTATGGGCCTCCAACATTAAACATTTTAATTACAATTCAAGATACAACTTTGAAACTTCTACAATATATTGATTATACGAATACAATACTATAACAAAGGTTACAATTGGTAGTATAGATAAATCAAAAACGAAATCATTACTAAATGTGTATATAATAACTATATACATTTAGTAATGATTTTGTTTCTGATTTTAGTTTCTTTGCCGTTATCACGATGCAATATATTAGCTAAGTGTGGCATTAGTTCAGTCCAAATATGCCTACACTTATACAGTGCGGTATTAGTTCAGTCCAAATGTGCCTACACTTATACAGTGTGGTATTAATTCAGTCCAAATGTGCCTACCCTTATACAGTATGGTATTAGTTTAGTCCAAATGTGCTTACACTTGTACTGTGTGGTATTAATTCAGTCCAAATGTGCCTACCCTTATACAGCATGGCAATAGTTCAGTCCAAATGTGCCTACACTTATACAGTATGGTGTTAGTTCAGTCCAAATGTGCCTACACTTATACAGTGTGGTATTAGTTCAGCCTCAATGTGCTTGCCTTTATACAATGTGGTAAATTAGTTCAGTCCCAATGTGCCTGCACTTATACAGTGTGATATTAATTCAGTCTCACTGTGCCTACACTTATACAGTATGACATTAGTTCAGTCCCAATGTGCCTACACTTATACAGTGGTATCAATTCAGTCCCAATGTGCCTACACTTATACAGTGTGGTATTAGTTCAGTCTCACTGTGCCTACACTTATACAGTGGTATCAATTCAGTCCCAATGTGCCTACACTTATGCAGTGTGGTATTAGTTCAGTCTCACTGTGCCTACACTTATACAGTGTGGTATTAGTTCAGTCCCAATGTGCCTACACTTATACAGTGTGGCATTAGTTCAGTCACAATGTGCCTGCGCTTATACAGTGGTATCAATTCAGTCCCAATGTGCCTACACTTATACAGTGTGGTATTAGTTCAGTCTCACTGTGCCTACACTTATACAGTGCGGTATTAGTTCAGTCCCAATGTGCTTGCCCTTATACAGTGTGGTATTAGTTCAGTCACAATGTGCCTACGCTTATACAGTGGTATCAATTCAGTCCCAATGTGCCTACACTTATACAGTGTGGTATCAGTTCAGTCCCAATGTGCCTACACTTATACAGTGTGTTATTAGTTCAGTCCAAATGTGCCTACACTTATACAATGTGGTATTAGTTCAGTATCAATGTGCCTACACTTATACAGTGTGGTCTCAGTTCAGTCCCAGTGTGCCTGCACTTATACAGTGTGGTATTAGTTCAGTCCCAGTGTGTTTGCACTTATACAGTGTGACATTAGTTCAGTCTCAAAATGCCTGCATTTATACAGTGACAAGTCCAGGATGTGTGGCAATCATTTGCATATGAAGTTGAAAACAGATGCATTAATTTTGCTAATATTTTGAGCTCATTGGAAAGGCTTGGGATTATGTCACAAGAATATTGTCTTTACCGTTACTGCAGTTGTATGTAGGGTAATACATTGACAGTTTTTTTTTTTTCAGTAATGAAAATTATTGAGGGAATCTACTATAATAGTGACTAACTAAAGGGATTCAATGTTGATGTCACAATGGCTAATTAAGGATATTACGGGGAGGCCAAAGTGGGAGGCTAAAGTGGGAGGCCAAAGGGGTTCCAAGCCTAGTCACCCATTAGTTTACCGTGCTGCCATGTTGTGACACAAGAGGTTAAATGCAAACATTTTACATAATGCCCCCCCCCTACGCCATTGCACACAACGTTGCCCTTTGTTTTTGTCGCAAAGACATAAATACAACAAAACATATGACGGAATATCCGATAGCATTGGCCATGTTTGTTAGCTTGACGAACCTAGTTGCTACGCAAACAGTCACGTGACAAATCCGTCAATTAACCATTTAACTACCAAGACTACAGTGTACTGGTGATATATTAATACACACGTGCATGTACGTATGCATACTATGCACGCACGCTGTGCACATGTAAATGTACATTTACAGACAAGCACGTCACATGCACGCACACAAGCGTGCTCGACAACCTACGAAGAAAAACATTTAAAACACAAACAAACTATAAACACACAAACACACGCAGGCACGCACGAACGCATGCACGCTCAACGGAAGACAAAAACAATTATGTGTGTGCACGCTGCTGTATTGGCTTCATGTGGAATGAGAATAGGTGAAAAGCCGACCTTGGTAAACTCCTTACTACAATTATCCACGTACACCAATACAAATAACTTTAGCAAACATTGTTCACATATTTATGTAGCAACAGTCTTTCAATGTAATATCATGTGCAATATACTGCTATAAGCACCTTATCTAAGCAACTGTGAATGTGACACGGTCGGTCTGGTTTTCTGCCCATATATGGTTACACATCTACAGATAAGATCGCCTGTTTCGTGTGGGTTGTGCACCTAGCTGGGACGGCAGCTAGGTGCACACGTCAGTAATGTATTTTGCAGTATTTCGCAATATTTGAACAGCCTGATTTACACAAAACGATGTGAACGATCTACGCGACAAACTTTGAGCAACCGTAATAGGTTTACTTCTATATTTAGTGATACAATTTCTACTATTTAGTAGCCAAATATATTGGCTCTGAGTGTAGCATTAAAGTATTGTTTTTATTCTGTGTTTTTAGTTGAGGTGTGTTTCGGCAGGTCCAGTTTTTGTTTTGAGCCTTTCGGAGGGTCGCCAGTAACTGGTATGCTTGGCTAAGAGTAGTGGGCTCAGATTGGAGAGCAAGAGACAGCTCAGACACTATTAGTAGTATAGTAGTTGGGGCTATAGGCGCAGTTTCTACCACGGCTATCCCTACAATCCCACACGGATGCAACCAAAACTGTGCCTAAAATAATGGCCCCCCAAATGCCCACATGCTGTCCTTTTTTAGGTCAAGGTCAAATGGCCCCCCAAATGCCCGCACGCTGTCCTTTTTTAGGTCAAGGTCAAATGGCCCCCCAAATGCCCCACAGACTGTCCTAGATTAAGGACAAGGTCAAATGGAGCCACCCGCAGCAACACTTAACTGCCTATTTAAGTACACCCCCAAAATGGTATCACTGAACGGGAACCCTCGGCGGCAAACTGTGCTGAACACTACATTGTAAAACAAACACATAAAACATGCTAAAATGATTAATTTAAGAAGCAAAAGCCTCCAACAGGCTCAGTTAGGAGGCCCAATAGGCAGACTTTCAAGCCATAATCACTAAAAACCCTGTTCTAGAGGCCATATAATAGCATATATTATTCTTATGCACTGTGAAAAATACTAAACCACAATCCTGTCAGATGCCCTAATAATGGAGACTTTTTCATGTAATTAGTTGATCTTGGCCAATAATAACAATACCCCCTATCTTTTTTATAGCATAAATAAAATCGGCCGTATGCATCATGGAGTACTGAATGGGTGTGGCAACACTTGATACTGCCAAGCGCCCACTCTAAAAGACAAGTAAGGCAGCCATTATTAGGACCAATTAATCCCATACTATAATCATTAGCTTTTATAATATCCTCCAAATCTAAATTCGCACCAAAATTCTTTAAATATAAATATTTATAAGCTAAAGCAGGCTTGATTATAACACTAGTATTCTCATTAGAATAAAATTTAATATACTTTATAACTTCTTTTGGATCTGTCATTATACTATAGGATTAGCTAAGACTACTATTTTAGAACATAAACTTATGCTCTAAAATAATAAACTATAAAATTAATATTTTTTAAATATTTTTATATACATTCCACACTGCTTTCCTAAGAAGAGTCTTGATTCACGATTTGTTGTTTTTATTTGTATTTTAATAGTTAAAGTACCAGTTTTTGTAATTAATACAGGTGTAACACAAGTGCCATAACTACTTTCTACTCTATTATTACCACCAGCAGCTTGACCAATAACATCAAAACTAGATAATACTTCGCCATCTAAAATAAATGCATTTTTAAATATGTCTTCAATATCGTCAAAAGCAGTATGATTTATTCCTAAATGACTATGTACTTCTACAAGCATTCCATTTTTTACTTCAACATCTTTACTTAAGAATTCTATATTGTGAAAAGAACCAACTTCATAAAAGTCTCGCACATCATTTTCAATTATACTATCAGTTATACTTGATAAAACCCAACAATCTTTTAATAAATTATCCACAGTAGTTTTATTTACAGCATCATTATTATTAACAGGATTAGCAACATTTGTAATCTTTTTATTATGCATATTAAGGTCTGTTAATTCATATTATTTCTTAAAATAACTAAACATCTCTTCTAATTCTACATCAGAAAATGTATGAGAATAAATTAAGAAAGAATACAAATCCATTTTACAAAAATTAGTATCAACACCACTACCAACATAAAAAGTATTTTTAAGATCTTTAGGTAGACCACCGCCACTCCGAGATTGGCTGTATATAGGAGTCATACTATTAGTACCTCTAAACAATTCTTTTTTATTTTCACTTATACGCATTGTCCATAATTCAAGATTACCTGTAAGGTTTTGTTGATTAGGAACTTCAAGCCTATTATTATTATAGTCTCCATAATCAAAATATAATATTCCATTAACATGTGGTATATGCGCATTAAATCTTATATCACTTCCACCCCACCTAAATTGTGATTGTGTGGTTTTATTATATGTCTTTACTAATAAAAATAAAGTTGTATAAGCGTTTTGTCCACCTAATCTATCAATTTGATAATTTTGGAGAACTAAATTATTATTAGTTCCATTAAATTCTAAATAATGATGTTTCATTACTGAATCAAATTTAAAGGTAGGTCTTTTTGAATTATTATTTTGATTAAAGTGAAGATTATTTATTGGATCAGTGACTTCTTCTATTCTTTGTGACTCATTTAAATTTAATGATAAAATAGGTACAATAATAAATACTAAATTATCAAGATTAGGAACTCCAATAAGGGCTTTAGTTCCTAAAACTATACTATTATCAAGATTTAAATCCATAGTTCTTTTATTAACAAAATCACCATCATCAACAGGATTAGAAACATTTGTTATTTTATTACCACTCATATTAATATTACCAGTAAATGTATCTCCAGCTTTTTTAATAAGGGTTCCTATAGCGTCTGTTACTAAAGTTAAAGCCTGAGTCCATGATACAGCTTGATTATTACTAGAAGGGGGATATGATGTCGACATATTTAGTATTTTATTACCACCCATATTAATATCACCACTAAATGTCTCTCCTGTTTTATTAGCAAAGTTTATTGTAGATCTTCTTAAAAACTGTGCAATTTGGGACCATGAAAGAGCTTGAGCTCGGTCAGAAGGAGGATAGTCTGTTGGTAGATGTAGTATTTTGTTACCATCCATATTAACATCACCAGTTATTTTACCTCCAGCCTTTTCAAAAAGTTCTCTTGTGGCTATTCTTACAAATTTTAAAACCTGAGACCATGAAACAGCTTGGGCTTGGCCAGAGGGGGGATATTCTGTTGATATATTCATTATTTTATTTTCATCCATATTCAAATTAGACTGCATACCAATACTACCATCTGTATTAATATAATTAGTATGAACTTCATTAGTTAGTATTTGTAACCTAGACTCTAATTCAGCTGTATTAACTTCTACTACTGGAGCAGCAATTTTGATTTCATTTATAATACCCATATATTATATAATTAGATGAAATATTTTATTAAAAAGTTTTCATTAAATTTAGTATTAGTTATTGATAAAGGTTGTAGTATCTCATAATATGGTTTTCCTTTGGACCCTTCATTTATAAAATATATAGCCCAATAAGCACACAACACACTATTATTACTCTGATATTGTATATTATTATACTGATACTTAAACTTCTTATCTACTATCTCTTTTAATGGGGGCATACCAAAACTATCAAAATAATCAATTATATTACTTCTAACATTCATAGCAACCCAATGAGTTCCACCCCCTTCAACATCATCCATATTTAATATATAAAATCCTGTTTTGTACTTTCCAATATTATCCCTAGAATAAACACCATTAAAATTCTTTACTTTAAAATACTTTAACCACTCAATTATATCAATATTTGATATAGGTTCAAACTTAAACTGCTGCTTTAATAGTTGCCTATGATTAATCCCTTTCCTGATTGATACTTCATCATGTTTTTTTTTTTACTTCCACCACGATAAGGCTCTATTTGCATACCACTACCACGATAAGGCTCTACTTGCATACCAGTACCAGTTAGTGCTTTTAACACCATAGGGATTCCAATACTAGCAAGTAGTGTTCCTAAAAACCCACCGGATTGTGTTCTTGTAGGCGTGATTTGCATTCCAGATCCAGTTTTAAGTGATTTAGTAAGATTTGTTTTTTGTGCGGGTGTAAGGAGCTCTGCATAGTTATAAATTATAGTTGGGGTAAATTTGTATAAATCCCTGACCAAATATTTTACAACATTAGATGCTAATCCAGTGGTTGCTCCTAAAGCTAATCCCGGAAGAATGTGTTTAGTTGCTAGAGGAATTAGTTTACTAAAAAGAGCACTATATAAAGAACCACCCTTTTTAATAACTTTTTTAATTTGAGTCTTAGAGATATTAATATTAGTGCCTTTTTGTGCTACAATAGCTTTTTTAATTTTATTTATTTGTGTCTTTGTTAGCATAAGAGAATCAGGCCCTTGTAATTGATCTGTAGACAAACGAATAACTAAAGAGGCATTATTTGTGTATGCTGCTTGTAGAGATTTTTTTTGATTGTCTAAGCTGTACAGAGTATGAACTATAATTTGTCATTATACTATATAATTAGATAGAATTAAACAATTAACATAGCTTTTCCACTAGCAACTTCAAAAGACAAGTTTTGTTCATACATCACTAAAGACTGAATACGAAAACCAGGCCCTCCAGGGGCTCTACTAAGATTATAAGAGAACTCAATTGATGGCGATCCTCCCTGTATTTTAGTGTCTTGGTGTGTTAGATTAAAATAAATTATTCCATATTGATTAATAAAGTTAGTATAACTAACAAAGCTGCTGCCCCACTGACCAGAACTAGCAAAAGTGTTAAAAGCATTGTATACTTCAATAGGATATTCTTCAGGTCTGTATGGATGCAGGGGATAAAACACACCATTTGAAGCAGTAAGTTGGCATGAAACAAGACTAGCAGGAGCAGTACCTACACTAAATGTATTAAAAATAAATTGATTTATAAGCTGTGCATCACCACCAGTTTCATTTTTAAACCAAACAAATACATGTTTTGGTGCTGTTATACCAGGTGAGATCATATATTTACCAGATTGGTGTGTTTGTACATCAGATATAGAAACCAGATCTTTTAAATACTGCCACGAGTGGTTAGCAAGAATTTTTTTGGAATATAGAGCCATTGCCACAGGATTAAAATCAAACATAGGAATATGTAACTCCATATTTTCTATAATTAACTTTCCACCTCCAGCCCCACCACTTGCATCAGTAGCCCTTTGTAAAATAATATCATCTTCTTCAACAGTAATATCAAGTTCAAGCCTGCCTGGGGGACATAATTCAGTTTTAAAAGATCTAAACCAGTCATAACGATTTAGTGGAAGATATATAATATTTGTTCTACCTTCAACAATTAAATTTTGTTTTATTCGTAAAGAATCATCATCTTCACTCCCCATTAATGGATAAAAGAAAGACTCACTTGCTTGACCATGCACAAATGAATAAGGATACTCAGCAATATTTTTAACAGTTATAGCCCGGTTAATGTCTGGAGTGTCAGACACCATGCTATTATTATATTTAACTAATAAGCGGTTTATAAAAGAAAACCCATCACCAGAAACATATATTTTATTTGCAGCAGCAAAATTAGCACCATCAGCCTTTTTTAATGCTTTAAACTTAATCATAAGCTTGGCATTATAATAATCAGAAGGGTCTGTATTTGTTGTGCCATCTGCAATAAATTTGAATTGTTGTTTGTGTTGTGTTCTATCTGCTGCAGGCTCTTCAATGTTCTTTTGTGTGGAGTATTTAACGTACTCATAACGAGCTATATTACTTGGATTTCTAAAACTCATATATACTATAGAATTAGGTAGAATTTAAATTAAAGCTCTAACTCTATCTTTAATATGTGTGTTCTTTTTAGGTTCTTCTTCACTTTTTTCTTCAAGAAACCTTTTAATTTCTTTGCCCCTGTTTATTTCTCTTAGTGGAATCATTTCAACTTCATACTTTATAGGCTCTTCAATAATTGGTTTTTCTTTTGGTTTGTTTATAAGTTTCTTATCAATTGTATCAACTACTTTAGTACCAATAGCATCACCTAGTTTCTTACTACCCGATTCAGCAGCACTTTGAAATATTTTTTTAGCCACACTACTAAACAAGTCTGTATAAACACCACTACCTTTTTGATAATATTCAACATCACTCGAATAAACTTCTTCTTCTTCACCAGCATACATATATTATATAGTTAGGTAGGTTTTATTGCTTTTAGTGCTAGTGTAACAGAGCTTTGTACTCCGTTTAAATTTAATGACCTGCCAAGAGAGTCTGTAAAATAAATACGGATTCTTGTAATTGTTTTAGTATTAACTTCATTATATTGTTTCATCCTTGGCTCCCTTTCAAATGGATAGCTTTTATTTAACCCACTAGTAGAGAACTGATATAATACATCTGTATCTACACCTCCAACACTTGAAGATGAGATTAAAGAACAATGACACTGAATGTTATCAACTGAGTTTGTAATATCTGGGGAGAAGTCACCAAACTGTGAATCTCTTACATACCCTTGTTGGAACCCAATAAGGCGTCTAAGATTTCCTGTAATTAGTTCAAGTTGATAATCAGGTTCTAGCTTAACAAATGCTTTTAACATGGTTTTATTAAAACTAATTTGTATTCCAGTAGGCGATTTATCAGCAGCGCTTAAAGCATCGGATATTTCGGCACTTAAATCCTCATATGAATATATACCATTTTTTAGTGTAATAGATTCAAAACTATTTCCTCCATCAGAAGAGTATTTAAATGAATTATTATTATATTCTGATGTAACATTATACCAACTATACGACATATTTAATGTATCTAAACAAATATAGTATCTCCAGTTTTTACTAAGATTTATTTTGGGGTGGAATGATACAATAAAGTCATGTGAACTACTTCCTTTAACACCATCCACACTACTTAAAACAATTGGGGTTTGCATGTATATATTATAAGATTAGACAGGATTTAAATAGTATTTAGTAGAATAGTCATTATATGTTTCTTTGTCAATTTCTCCTGTTTTTAATAGTTCATCTAGTATTTCTACAATTTCATTTCTCATTTCAATATTATAATTACCTGCTGCCCTTATTCCTGTTAATACTGTTAGTCGATCTACTAGTTTGTCTGGTCCGTGGTAGTATGTAATTCTTTTACCTATTTTGTATTTTCTTGATGACATATGTTTGGGTATTTCTGATAGAATATTCAAATCATGAAACACTTGTTTAGCTAGTTTACTGTATTTTGTTTTAGGATTAAATCGTTTTGTAATGAGGTCAATTAAACTTCTATCAACCATTTGATCATAAACAAGGCTTCCCCCTTTATACGCTTCTAGCTTCATGTTATTAAATAATTTATTAGTGTCAACCATTAGCTGGCCATATTTATTGTTTTGAATTTTGTATGCATGATGCGGCGCTTGTTTTTTTTTTTATTCCTTTACCCCAAGCGCCATCTACAGACACATCACTAAAAAAGCTGCTTTTATTTCTTTCTAATTCTTTTTGTTTAGCAAATAATCTCTCTCTAGACACTGAAACAATATTATTCTCTTTCCTAATTGCATCAGCTGCTTCTTGGCCATTTATTCGCTGTTCCCTTGAAACCTTTGAACCTATGCGAGCCTTATATTCAGCCACTTTGATCAAGACTGCTTCTATCTCTTCTAAGGGTTTTTTCATTATTTCTTCCATTGATGGATAACCAAGTTTTTCTATAACAGCAGGATCTATTCCTTCATTTATATCATACGTAAAAAGTATTTTTCCATCTGGTTCTTCATCTGGTTCTTCTTCGTCTGGTTCTTCTACTATTGGTTCTTCTACTATTGGTTCTTCTACTGCTGGTCCTATAGCATGTTGATTATTAATTATTTGTTTAGCTAATGCACTCATTATCATATTTTTTTTTATATTAATTCCTTTTTGAGCCTCAATAAGTGGTTTATATTGGTCTTCTAATTGTTCCACATAGCCTCTCTTTGTATTTTCAATATCTCTTTTTTCTTCTAAAAAGCTTTTGCGTATAGCGTCTGCTTTAAGTTCTAATTGAAAAATTTTGTTGTATTCTTGCAAGTCCATATACTATAGAATTAGATAGAGTTAATTATATAATTAAGTATAAAATAGCACTTAATTATATAGTTAAGTATGAAATAGCACTTAATTATATAGTTAAGTATGAAATAGCACTTAATTATATAGTTAAGTATAAAATAGCACTTAATTATATAATTCAGTATAAAATAGCACTTAATTATATAATTAAGTATAAAATAGCACTTAATTATATAATTAATTTAAGTCAAGGCAACTAATAATGTTTTGATATTTTTGTAGAGTCTTTTTAGACATCTTTTTTAATGGTATTGTTATATTCATCTGGTGGTGAGACACTATTTTAGAAATTAAATAATTTAAATTAATTAGTCTATACTCATTAGGAAATACTTTTTTAAACTGTGTGGATGCTTGTTGTACTGCCCTAATAATTGTGTTTCTATCAGCAATAAAAATGAATTGATTAGTTGCATTAAGAATTTCTTGTACTCCATATTTTATGTTATAGGGTAGCTTCTTCTGTGGTTTTTTATAATAACAGTCTTGAACATAACAATAACATGATACAGCTCCATAGTTTATACATGTATCAGTCCCATCTAATATTATAGTGTTTTTATTATTGCAGCATGGGTGTGGTTTATGTGTAGTTGGATTATGTATTACTTTATCACAAAATGGACAAAGTGCTTCACCAGAACTTATTAAATAATCATGAACAATATTACAACAACTCATCATATAATTACTATATATTTTTATTTCTTTAAATATTAATTAATTCCTTAAATGACACCCAAGTATTAAAATCTTTTGAATACCCTTTCCATTTAACTAAAGCTTCTTTCTTTTTATAGTCTCTCCTAATGACTTTTTCAATACGGAATATAGTTTGGGTGGTTTTTAATAACTCTTCTTTGTAAAATGATCCCTGAATTTGTTCATGATGTAGGTCTTTAATTATATATGTTATTGGATTTGTATATTGAATCTTACTAATTATAAACACTTCTTCAGTCCAATTAGGTGTATACCCTTTATCAAATACCTTTCTCTTATACTTTGAAATTCGTACTTTGTCGCCTACTTTAAATGTAGAAGCTTTTGTTAGTTGTTTCGTGTTACCATATAAATTAAAATATACTAATCCCTCATTATTTTTATTTGATGCTTCATTGGGAGTCATTTTAATGCTGGTGTGTTTTGTGTTGTTGTATTCTTCAACTATTTGGGATAATATATCTAAATAATATATCTAAATAGTATGTTGTATTTTGAGCTGTAAATTGTTTCCACATTTTGTTTTTTATTGTTCTATTCCATCTTTCTACTACACTACTTTTTTCCTCATTCTCTGTAGAGTATAGTTTTATATTATAGTGCTTAAGTAGCTTTTTAAATGTTTATTATAATATTCTCTACCTTTATCTGCCCATAAAAATTTAGGGGTTCTACCCTGTTCAAATGTTAATTTAAAAGCTTTGGTAATAGTTTCGCCTCGTTTGTCCTTTAGTGGGATTATCCACCCATATTTGAAAATACATCAATAATCATAAGAAGGTATCTATAACCCTTATTCCATTTACTAAACTGCTGCATCTCAATCAGAAGACCATATTTCATCTATATAGTTCACAATTACGCGCCGCTTATTAAACTTATGTTTAATTGGTTTGTGTAGTTCATTAGCCAGATGAGTCTAATCACCTTTCACCTGGCTTTTGTGTTTTTTGTGTTAGTTCCCATTCCAAGCTTGTGTTTAGCTCTAATTACAGTAGAAATTAATGCTTTATCAAATCTTTCTCTCATATTCTTTGGTTTAATATTAGAAAGTGATACAAGCATTTGTTTATCACAGGTTTTCTTTCCTTCTTTGTTATCATTGTCTCTATAGCAGATGTCGTGAACCATTGCAGTTGTATCTACATCATTATATGGTTCTTGTCCTTCTATGGGATTATCATTTTCGTCTAGCTGTTGTTCTAAGGGATTATATGGACTGGTGTATTTATGCCCTGGCAGTGTCCACCCTCTTTTAGGTTTTGGTAGTTTTCCAATTAGTTTGTGAATATCAATATTTCCACCTTTTTTAATAAAAACAGATTTTTTAGCACCGCATGAAGCACATGTAGATAGAATCATATGACGAC
This sequence comes from Lamellibrachia columna, assembly GCA_963662155.1. NCBI lineage: Eukaryota > Metazoa > Annelida > Polychaeta > Sabellida > Siboglinidae > Lamellibrachia > Lamellibrachia columna. The sequence goes on along the minus strand of OY759269.1, from coordinate 49,041,345 downwards.
CATTCTTTGTAACTATTCTTCGCTCTTCTTTGGACTCTGTTTGTTTCTTCTCTTTTACACAATATGACAGCATTATATTATATAATTAAATCAAAATTCTTTTTATGCAATCAACAACACAACACAGATATAGAGATATGAAAAGGCCAAATGAATGACGTTTATTGTGGGGATTAAGGGTAAGCCCACTTTCAAAGAAATGTAAAACAAAGAAATGTGGGCTCCACAACCCAACGCCAGGCTGACTATGCCCCATGCGAGCCTCCTGGACGTCGGGTTCAATAGAGCCCACATTTCACCACAAAGCAGTAGCAGTATTCCTAGAACAAATAAAAGAAACAATGGCATTACTATTGTCATGGAACACCCTTAAACCAAATAGCATAATGCCCTACATGCTATCACGCAGTCTATGAATACAACTACCTGCTTAAAAATACACTAGCTCTAACTGGAATAACTACAAAGGTGGGGCCAATTCGCTACACGAACAGTTCTAAAATCCAAGGTGGAAGGGAAGCGAGCTGCGTCCCAGCGTTAAAACCCGTGAACACTTCTGGGAAAGCCAAAACTCCCATGTCCACTATCGCAATCAAAAAATGGGAAAGCTTGGAGACATGAACACCCCACTTCCACCAAAGATGTACAATTGCTGCTAACAAGTAAACACACAACAGGGAGAAAGATGGGGAGGAGGGTGGGACAAATTTTCAAAGCGCATCCACTCCGTATGCTTTCACAAAACGAAGTGGCTAGTCCAAGTTTGAAATCTGTAGCGTCGCGCAGCTGGTGCGCGCTGATTGGTTCAAAATATGGAGGCAGGCAAAGTGGGTCACAGAGTGCGTCACCCAGCTCTGCTGGATTAGCATAATAGAATAAATTAGCAATGGACCAATCATTAATTGTATGTGGTGTTGCTCGCATAAAAACCCATATGCAACATTGGCTGTGCCAATGTTGCATACTCTCATTTATGCAATCAACAACACAACACAGATATAGAGATATGAAAAGGCCAAATGAATGACGTTTATTGTGGGGATTAAGGGTAAGCCCACTTTCAAAGAAATGTAAAACAAAGAAATGTGGGCTCCACAACCCAACGCCAGGCTGACTACGCCCCATGCGAGCCTCCTGGACGTCGGGTTCAATAGAGCCCACATTTCACCACAAAGCAGTAGCAGTATTCCTAGAACAAATAAAAGAAACAATGGCATTACTATTGTCATGGAACACCCTTAAACCAAATAGCATAATGCCCTACATGCTATCACGCAGTCTATGAATACAACTACCTGCTTAAAAATACACTAGCTCTAACTGGAATAACTACAAAGGTGGGGCCAATTCGCCACCGGTCACCGACACATGTGACCACCCCACCAACCCTAATCTTTTTAACTGTTTTATTTATCTTATCAACGAATAAGAACTCATATTGCTTTAAACTGTCACATAGTTCAATATTTACTTTATTATCATCCGCAACTGCTTTACAGTCTCTTTTATCTGTAGAAGGATATAGTATCATGTGAGAACAATTTATTCTTATCTTTTTGGGTGTGTCATAATAAGACTGCGAAAGATAAATTGGAGATATGTTATGGTGGCGCCCATCAGTAAAGTGATTAGCAATTTTCTTTTGAATTGCTTCTGGAGCATTAATTAAATCATCAAAAACAACCACTATACGGCTGAGGCCTGGGTATTCATGTGTGTTTTTTATATCATCTGCTGTTAGAATTTCTAATATTGGACATTTATATTTTAGTTTTTTATTAATACTTTCCATAAGCTTACTTAAGTCTTGAAGCTTTGACTGGTGCCCGTTTGGAGTATAAATATAGAGCTTGTCATAATAAACTAGTGGCTTTCTTAACATATGTATTAGTGTATTTGTTTTACCACAGTTGCTCTGGCCCGTTATAAGTAGTCTATAATCCTCGCCAATAAAGCCATAATAACGCCTGTCTTGTGGCTTACTATCATTGTCGTAGTTTGGGATCTTCATATACTATATAGTTAGTTTGTTGTGTTATTTTATTGTGTTAGTTTAAAGTGGCCATAAGCATATGACGTTATACCATCTGCTAAAACATAGCGCTTATCATCATAACAACTAAGTGACACTTTATTAACTTCATAGCTTCCCAGTTGGTGCTTATCACTTCTAATAGCCTTCATTGAGTGCCGTAGTTGTTTTTTATTTAATAAAACATCTTTGTAGTTCTCATGACTAATGTTGTTTTTAATAATGTTCTTTTTAATTCCCTTAGCTGTTTTACCACCCATTTTGTTGTCTTTCATATAGGAATACATTTTTGAGCGAAGACCTACAAATTCTACTATGGGTGTAAATGCTGCTTCATCTTTAAATTTACCTATAACTTTTTTATTTTCTCCAAAATAAAACCGGCTTGTTTGCGGGTAGTCTGAATTATCAAACTTTTCTTTGTTTTGATAAAAGTCTTTGTATACGTCGTCTGTTTCAGTTTCATACATAAGGCTGTCTGTGTCTGTGAATAGTAGTTGTGCTTTAGTATTATACTTGTCTTTTATAAAATTATAGTGAAAGTCATACATTAGAGTCTTAGAAAGAACCAAAATACACATACCTACATATGCTGGCCTATTAAGTAAAAGAAATGGTTTTATGTTGTGTATAGCAACAAGTTTTTCATTGAATATCTTACTACTAATAAAGGTTGGTTTTGAGCTGTATTTAATTAATTTCTTTTCATCTGTAATTAGTTTTACATTAACTCTTTTCCTAAGGTTCTCCATTGTCTTGCCAAATACTGAGTTGTTCATAAGCTTAAAGAAGTCTTTTTCAAAGTCATTCTTAGCTGATGTTCTCTTCATAGTATTAAATGAGATGTACTGTTCCAACCACGGAGATTGATCAAATTCTAATACTCTATGTATTTTCTTTATTTTTAATCCTAAGTCTAAGTATAGTTGAAGGTTTCTATAGTGAAGAACATACTTAGTTTTATTCATTAAATTTGGAATTAGTTTACTAACTTGTCCTGTGCTCATTTGGTACTTTTCTCTTATTTGCTGACTAAACGGAGATAGCATTTGTTCTGTTACTACTAAGTGCTCTGGAGCTAGTGGGTAGTTGATGTGCGTGTTGTGCAGCTTCTTAGGGTATATTAAATCAACTTCATAAATCATGCCTTTTTTGTGTGTTGGTGAGTGTGCTACTAAGTTCTTTTTATTAATCTCTTTTTCTGTGAGCCACTTAAAGCCGCCTGTGGGAAGATATTGCGACATAGCCCATCCATAGAGATTGTTTGCATCCATGTACATAATGTGCTTAGACGGCTTTGTTTTATTGTGGTTTTGCATGTATTTATTGTTTGCAGAACTATATCTGTGAGTAATACAAGAAATTCCACCATGCATGCCCTTCTCAATAAACTGGTACATGTCTACATCTGTTATTAGGTCCAGAGTAGTATTTGTCATTTTTAACATAGCATCCCAAGACAAACCAGGGCTTGTAAAGTAGTGGCAGGGATCTAGTTTGTATGACTCTAAACAAGTCTTTCTAAATTGTTCAAATACATCTGCTAATAATAGTACGTCTGATTTTAAATATAAATCGTGATATTCTCCCATGTTCTTTATTTTAAACACCTTCCACACTTGTTTTGCGTGGCCGTACGCTTCATTACTAATATGCTCATCTGTTAAGAGACTATAAAACTCATCTTTTTGTGGAAGCGTTGTTTGTTTAAACTTACTAAATGAATCCATATGGTCGTACGGATATGCTCCCTTTTTCTTCATAAGTGCTGCATGAATCTTGTTTTTAAATTCTTTGTCTGTGTGTTTAAAAGCTTCAGGAGAAAGATTATTAACTAACTTGTCTAATGCACTAGACATAAACTGATAGCTGTCTAAGAATGTTAAGTGCTTGCCGAGAATAAAAGCAGTTTTGGTTGCATCCGTGTGGGATTGCAGGGATAGCCGTGGTAGAAACTGCGCCTATAGCCCCAACTACTATACTACTTTTATTGAATGCATCTAGCATCAAAGCTAAATTTTTAAGAAAAGTTGACGCTGTTAAGATCCTGTGTAATCCACTGAAGGTGGGCTTATTAAGGTTATCAGCAAAGTGTTTTGCTAATGCTGGGTAATTTTGCCAAATTGCCTGAAGTGCCCTGCGACTAGACGCACACCAACGAGTCCCCAAAACCCTCCAAATGCTGATCACATCACATAAATCTTCTGAACAGGATTCCAACTCTCGCTGCATTCTTGGACTGGTGGAACAGAGAGTGTAAAGCTTGTCCATGAAAATTTGCATGTGATTGATTTCGCTTTGATCCTTTACAGAATCGCCTATTGCCAGTTCAATTCTGTGACACATACAGTGCCACTGTTGAACTCTAGCGAGTTGTTTGAGTCGAGTGAGTACCCGACTCCGACTACCTAGCATTGTCGATGCACCATCGCTGCATGCCCCAATGAGATTTGCTTTGAGATATTTCTCATTAAAGCCATGCTTGGCGAGTAAAGCAAGAAGGGCTGAAGTTATTGTTTGGGCATCTAAGGCATCCAATTCTGCAAGTTCTAGTGGAAAAGTAATGGCGCCACTATCTTTCCACCCTGTGAAATATTAAGATGATACACGTATGTATACTACCTGTACCATGACACACTTTCTTGAAACTGTAGTGGACGTATCGAGAAGAACAGATATTTTCATTTGATGATCAGTAATAAAATGGCACAAGTTGCCACGTATTACATGAGAAATAGTCTCTACAATAGCAGTGGCTGAGTATCTTGAGTGGAGAGTCACACCTAGGTCAATGCCACTGAGTCGTTGTAGCTGACAGATCTCAGGACAGATCTCAGAAAAGGGATGGTTTGATTTAGCAAGAAAGTACACAGATCTGAAGATCTTCTCGGTAGTGCAAACATCTTTCGCACTAACTTGGCTAGAGCAGGTCTTCCAGGTCTCCTTCGCCCTCAGTTCTAATGTTCTTATGACTGCTTGATGAGCTTTTGAGTCGTTGTGTTTCTTCATTTTATTACGTAGACTTGCCTTCTTTGTTTTGGTATTGTTCCCAGACGATCTCACCCCATCGCCCATTTCCTTCCAGCTGTTCTCCAGCTGTACACGTTCTTCACCTTCAAGCAGTGATTCATGCAACAACTAACACAGCCACCATGTCATTATTTAGCACACGTGAACACGTTGTCAGGTAGTGCAATGTAATCTCAATTATATATAGCATTGAGTAGGATGTAAAAATTCCTCACCTTCTGTACTGAGAGAATCTAGTCCACTACACGTTGAGCATACAAGGGCTCCGTCATCCCGTATCCTCAACCAAAAACGTTTTCGGAGGTGAGCTGCAGCATCTTGTGAGGTCCAGCCATCTGGTAGCACTGGGATAGAATCACTGGCAGAACCTCATCATAAGACGTAGAATGTTCAGTCTACGAGTATGATCAGTACAAATTGTCAGGATAAGCATGACCTTGACTGTAATTTTAAAGCGGTGGTGGAGAGATGAGAATTCTAGCAAAGTAATATTACTTGCCTACCTGTGTGATGTAGGTATATCTCGTCTGAATGCAACTGATCAATAAAGAATATGGTAATAGGAACCAACCTCGAATGCATGAGATTAATTGTTGGTTTGATACATCCCAAACAACATTCAGTGTGCAGCTACTTATTGGTAGGCCCTACTCTTGCCTATAGCACGCATATAATGTTCTCTCAATTTAGTTCAAAGTGGACGATATATGTTCTTTGCTATCGCTGAGTTTCCATAACAAAGTTGAAAGTGCTATTTTCTACCTTTTAAATATTCACACATATCGTTGCCGTTGGTACAGTTTTCGCTCGTTTCTCTTGCCATCTGAAATGGACGAGATTGCGCATATATTACGGTCGAGAATGGTTGTCTCTCAGCATCTATAATTATTAATTTTGACAATGAACGGTACTCAAATACTAGCCTACACTACAGAGTGATTATGATACTCACCGATCATACATTCCAGCAATCGTAATTTGTCGTTTTTTTACATGATGCGTTCGAAGTACGTGCGGTTCTGCTGGCTGCATAGTACGTGCGGTTCTGCTGACGCGAATCTGAACAGCGTATATCGTTATATGCGAATAAACTTAAGTATATGTATTTACTACATTGGTTATTAAGGTAACGTACAGCTAAAAAATTTAGGGTTGGCTGCTTCCTAGGCACTGACTACATCATGTCATAATCAGTCTATTTGAACACGCTTTATTCAATTTACCACATACAGTCGACAATAAATTCTGGTGAGAAAAAAGTGTGTCTTCAATAAAGCAGAGAGCATACGGCATATGCCTTGAAACAGGCCAAAATTAGCGGAGAGCATACGCGTATAACCGCATATAGCTACGACTACATCACTGGGGCACTGCCAGTGTATGCCAAGCGAGCACATTTGGGCAAATCTTTCCACACTCGAGGACCTGTCACAGCAAAGTCCAGTTGTGTTATTGGCATTGTCCATTTCATCAGTCTGCCGTCGTACAATGAGCATAGATAGGCGTGTAGTTGATGTTACTACACAGGTAACATCAACCGCGGCCATGTTGTGAGTGACCTTCAACGTGTAGGTGCAGATCTTGAAAATAGTATATGCCTTTGGTAGAGTAAAACTGCTACCGTCCCTGGATTGTGAGGGTGGGGCAGCCTAACTCAATGTGTCGCGTGTGCTTGTAAACTGTTGACAATAATCACGATGTGTTTGTGCCATGGTCATTTCGGATTTGGCACAAAGCGTGCATCACGCTGGTGGGTTATGATTTGGCAGACAATAGGGCACAGCATAAGGCCTACTATAGTCAGCTGAACAGCACTGTTCCTGTAACTACGCAACTCTGGGTTCTCTACCATGTCTATGACAGCTGCTGTCAACGGTGTTTATAAATATGCAGCAATGAAAACTAAGTGGACGATAGAAAACTGCCCGAATCAGTTGTCAAGTCATTCTAAAGTATGTATAGTAACCACTCCCTGTCCTCCGTAATTATAGCAACGTTCGTGTCACGATGCACTGGTGCCACTGGATACAGTACTTGGTTGGCTGATCTTCGAAATTCATATTACATGCCGGGAACACCATATCTTGTAAGTCGTTATCCGCTGGGATGATCGGTGTTTGAGTGCAAGTTGTCCTAATAGATACACACTACACTGCTTATTATACTCCTTATGTTCCCAGTTGTAGCTCCTTGCTCGTCAACTTATTATACTCCTTATGTTCCCAGCTGTAGCTCCTTGCTCGTCAACTTATTATATATTCCTTATGTTCCCAGCTGTAGCTCCTTGCTCGTCAACTTATTATATACTCCTTATGTTCCCAGCTTTAGCTCCTTGCTCGTCAACTTATTATATACTCCTTATGTTCCCAGCTGTAGCTCCCTGCTCGTCAACTTATTATATGCTCCTTATGTTCCCAGCTTTAGCTCCTTGCTCGTCAACTTATTATATACTCCTTATGTTCCCAGTTGTAGCTCCTTGCTCGTCAACTTATACTCCTTATGTTCCCAGCTGTAGCTCCTTGCTCGTCAACTTATATATTCCTTATGTTCCCAGCTGTAGCTCCTTGCTCGTCAACTTATTATATACTCCTTATGTTCCCAGCTTTAGCTCCTTGCTCGTCAACTTATTATATACTCCTTATGTTCCCAGCTGTAGCTCCTTGCTCGTCAACTTATTACATACTCCTTATGTTCCCAGCTGTAGCTCCTTGCTCGTCAACTTATTACATACTCCTTATGTTCCCAGTTGTAGCTCCTTGCTCGTCAACTACAAAGATATGAGAAAATACTTAGCAAAGCTAGATTGGAATAACATGCTGATGAATAAGACCGCAATTGAATGTTGGAATATTCTAAAATATGAAATTGAGAGTATCATCGATAAATTTGTTCCCTTCCAAAAACATGGAAAACGGTGTAGAAAGAAACACTTGTCAAAAGAGGCTATTAGAAAAATAATGCTAAAACAAACTATGTGGAGGGTTTATAGGCGTACCAGAAAGGACGAAGACTATGCAAAATACAAAGAGGCACTTAATGCAGCTACAACTGAAATCAGACAATCTAAAAGAAGCTATGAGCAAAAACTAGCATGTAACATAAAAAATGACAGCAAGAGTTTTTATGCATATGTCAGGAGTAAACAAAACATACAAGACAAGGTTGGACCTCTAGAAGACAGTGCTTGAAATATAATATCACAGGGGTTTTTAATGGCGGAAGACCTAAATGGTTACTTCAGTTCAGTGTTTACCAAAGAAGATATTAGTTCATTACCAGTTGCTGATGCTAAATTTCAGGGGGCTTAATCTGACTATTTAGGTCCGTTAGTTGTAACTCCAGAATTGGTAGCTAAGAAAATAAAGGCAATGAAGGATAACAAATCACCGGGAGTGGATGGGATTCCTCCAAAATTACTAATGGAAACAGTAGAACAAATCAGTATACCACTTGCAAGAGTATTCAACTTGTCATTAAAAGAGGGAGTTGTTCCGTTTGAATGGAAAGAAGCAAACATCATACCATTATTTAAAGTGTTCGAGAAATAAGTCAGAGAATTACAGACCAGTTTGTTTAACGTCAGTGATTTGTAAATTATTAGAAAGGTTAATTAAAGACCATATGGTGGACTTCCTCGTTAAGCATAAATTATTAAATTCATCTCAACATGGATTCCTTAAAGCGAGGTCATGCTAAACAAATATGTTATGTTTTTTGGAAGAAATCACTAAGTGGATAGACGTGGGATCGCCAGTAGATATTATCTACTTAGATTTTCAGAAAGCTTTTGACAAAGTGCCACATCAAAGATTACTACTTAAATTAAAAGCCCATGGTATCGGGGATAGCATAACTGACTGGATAGAACAATGGCTGACTGACAGAAGACAACGAGTTGTAGTAGATGGAGAAGTTTCAAATTGGAAATCGGTTTTGAGTGGGGTACCTCAAGGATCAGTATTAGGACCTATATTATTCTTAATTTATATCAATGACTTGGACGACAGTATAACAAGTAACGTACTGAAATTTGTGGATGACACAAAACTGTTTAGAAAGGTTAATACTGATGGTGATAAACAACATTTACAAAACGATCTAGACAGATTAGTGAAATGGTCTGAGAAATGGCAGATGTTGTTCAATTTTGGGAAATGTAAATGCCTACATACAGGACATAGGAACTTGAATGTAAACTATAAAATGGGAGATACTGTTCTGGGTACTACTGTAAAAGAAAAGGACTTAGGAGTTACAATAAGCGCTGATATGAAAGTTTCAGAGCAGTGTGGTATTGCAGCTTCAAAGGGTAATCAAATTCTTGGATTGATTAGAAGAAACATAACATACAAGGGAAAAAAGTTAATTATACCTCTTTATAAAGCAATAGTTAGACCTCATTTAGAATACTGTATACAAGCATGGAGACCATATCGTAAGAAGGATATAGATACGCTTGAACGCATACAAAGGAGAGCAACTAAAATGATTCCAGAACTGAGAGACCTTAGTTATGAAGAACGCCTGAAAGAATGTGGTTTAACAACTAGAGACAAGGAGGTTAAGAGGAGATCAGATTGAAGTTTTTAAGATATTGAATGGGTATGAAAATATTGATAGAAATATGTTTTTCTCACTCAAGAGGGATAGCAGAACTAGAGGACATGAGGTAAAATTAGTAAAGGATCAATGTAGATTGGACATCAGGAAGCACTCGTTCTCACAGAGGACAATAAATGAATGGAACAAATTGTCTACAGATTGTGTAACTGCTAGCAGCGTGAATATGTTTAAAAACAAGGTTGACACATATCTCAGGAGGGCGGGCTATAAGTAGATGAACATTGTTGGACTCTCGATAAGCTTCCTTGTCCACTTGCCATCTGGGCCTTTGGCTTGGATGGCAAATCTTGTTAAATCTTGTTAAACTTATTATATACTCCTTATGTTCCCAGCTTTAGCTCCTTGCTCGTCAACTTATATACTCCTTATGTTCCCAGTTGTAGCTCCTTGCTCGTCAACTTATTATACTCCTTATGTTCCCAGCTGTAGCTCCTTGCTCGTCAACTTATTATATATTCCTTATGTTCCCAGCTGTAGCTCCTTGCTCGTCAACTTATTATATACTCCTTATGTTCCCAGCTTTAGCTCCTTGCTCGTCAACTTATTATATACTCCTTGTGTTCCCAGTTGTAGCTCCTTGCTCGTCAACTTATTATACTCCTTATGTTCCCAGCTGTAGCTCCTTGCTCGTCAACTTATTATATATTCCTTATGTTCCCAGCTTTAGCTCCTTGCTCGTCAACTTATTATATACTCCTTATGTTCCCAGCTTTAGCTCCTTGCTCGTCAACTTATTACATACTCCTTATGTTCCCAGCTGTAGCTCCTTGCTCGTAAACTTATTACATACTCCTTATGTTCCCAGTTGTAGCTCCTTGCTCGTCAACTTATTACATATTCCTTATGTTCCCAGTTGTAGCTCCTTGCTCGTCAACTTATTACATACTCCTTATGTTCCCAGTTGTAGCTCCTTGCTCGTCAACTTATTACATACTCCTTATGTTCCCAACTGTAGCTCCTTGCTCGTCAACTTATTATATATTCCTTATGTTCCCAGCTGTAGCTCCTTGCTCGTCAACTTATTATATACTCCTTATGTTCCCAGCTGTAGCTCCTTGCTCGTCAACTTATTATATACTCCTTATGTTCCTAGCTGTAGCTCCTTGCTCGTCAACTTATTATATACTCCTTATGTTCCCAGTTGTAGCTCCTTGCTCGTCAACTTATTATATACTCCTTATGTTCCCACTTGTAGCTCCTTGCTCGTCAACTTATTATATACTCCTTATGTTCCCAGTTGTAGCTCCTTGCTCGTCAACTTATTATATACTCCTTATGTTCCCACTTGTAGCTCCTTGCTCGTCAACTTATTATACTCCTTATGTTCTTAGCTGTAGCTCCTTGCTCGTCAACTTGCCCCTACACATCATTTGTCAGAATGTGATATTGCACTTAGCAGCGAAAGTGAAATATGTTACAAACAGGCAGCTATTGTTGCTTATATGTGTGCAATTAAATGGTGGATATGCTTGGAATTTCACATATACACATGCACTGTCAGGTAAATTTCATGAGAAACCAAATTTTATTTTTATGCTTGCTGTTTAAAAAATGCCAAATGGGTTGATCACTAAGCAAGTGCGTGTACGTCACTAGAAAATTGCACTACCATCTGTTTCCATCTGTTTATGCGATTTGCATCTTTGGCAGTAATGACTCTGTATTACCAACAAAGAATACAATAAACACAGATAAAACGTTTATTGATGAAGGGAATATAAACCATCCAAACTGCAGAAATAAAGCAAACCAAAGTGTTCAGTTCCTACGGTGGCCCTCCAACATTCTTAACTCAGACCGCGATAACATTGCCCCAGGCAGACCTGTTCACGCAAACACAACTTGTATTAACGCATTCAGCCACACTGCAATGTGCGAAAGCTGTTCATTCTCATTGTAATTTCATCATTGTCTATTGCTATGTACTTATTTATATAGCTGGGTGAATTGAAGCAATGTGGGGTAAAAAAAATTGCCCGCATTTCGAGACGGCAGGTGGACTCAAATACCGGTTGATGGTTTGTTGATAGTCCAACGATCTAACCAACAAGCTGTCGCACCCCATAAATAAACTCCCTTCATTAAAACAATTGTGCATGTATGTAAACTAGACGCTACTGATCTAACCGACAAGTCGTCGCATCCCACAAATAAACTCGCTTCGGTAGAACATATCAACCGCGTTCTGCGTGTATGTAAACTAGACGTCACTGATGTAACCGACTGATAAGTCGTCAGTCACTGCAGACATGAGGCTGCTTAGAGCGGGACACACAAGTATCTGTGGCATGAATCCGTCTGGCCGACGGCAACGGCACAAACCAGCGATATCAACTTACATCGGATAAGACTTGCAAGACAAGAGGCCAGAGCTGAAACATGTCCCACTGTTTGTATCGACTTGATGTTATCAATAAGTGTACTCTAGAGTAGTCAAACCTCTGTTGGCATATGTGAGGAGATAACGGCGGTGGACTGACGGCGGCGGAAAGGGGGGTCTGTCGATCAACCGCTACTTTCAAACACCCCTCGGCGCAATCCTGGATTCCCCTTGATATTGGCATTGAAACAAAGTGCCTGCCATCAGCAGTATTTACCTGAAGTTGGCTTCCCTTTGACTTTGATGACGAGAAGGCCTACCAAGACCAAGTCGCCTTTGAATGCATTGAATAGAAGTTAGGAACTGGGCAGATCTTGAGTGATCCTCTGATTAACAAGAAATATAACACCTGTTTAAATTCCCCCCATGTGATGTGGAAATTGGTTCAGGGTAATGTTCTGTTAAAAATTCTTAGTTGTAAGCCATTTCAGTAGTATGCCTTTATTATGCTAAATTCGTAGTGAATCTGAACATGATCCTTATATATTAGTCTACCAAGTTTCATGCTTTTATCACCTAATGCACAATCGTTAATCCACTACTAATATAATATGGTACATTATCAACAACGGAGTACAAAAGGTAAAATATGGATCCATATACATTTAATAAACTACATATAAAATCATCCACAAACACGCCATGGATTGAAATATATAAACACACATGCTTTAGATGTAGTAGAATAAAACATTTAAAGAATTTTAAGTCAAGTCACGCAGGCGTTTCATAGAAATAACAACCAAATATTATAGTGCGGGTTCTGTATGAGATGGGCATTGAATCAATCAATATATTGACCTCCTTTACCGCTTTTATTTTTTATAATTCATTCAGATCTTTAGAAATTGGAATGAGCCAAATGCAATAAAAAGTATTTTCCAGTTTAATAGCTGAATCATAATACATTATTTGCATCAAACCGACTATGATGGCGCCCAGAAGTTCCAATCATACCAGTAGAAAATTACTTGCAAAAAGAATCTGGTAAAATTAGAATTCGGAGGAAAAAAGCCGGATTATTGCGCGTGCGGAAACCTTTCCCATTATCATAGGCCATGGCTACTCTCACCGTTGGTAGTGCACCGGCAGTCGTGTCTAATTACATTCTCACAGCAAATGTAAAATGTACGTTCACAAAGCCATGCAATAGTTGTCATATGTAATAATTAAAAAAATATATGTGTAGTGATGCCGGTTCGTAATTCAAACTACGGCACGAAAACATTCCACTTCCCCGTTATCGCCCACGTTAACACAGTATAATTGGTTGGGTAATTTACCACTCGTCATCTCATTGGGCCGAGCTGTCTTGACACCTGGGCCGACCTATCTCTAACTAAGCGCCATCATATCATTTATCATTGGGCCGAGCTGTCTCGACACCTGGGCCGAGTTGTCTCAAAATCGGAGCCGAGCTGTCTCGAACTGGGCCGAGTTGTCCCAGGCCGAGTTGTCCATGGGCCGAGTAGTCCAAGCACCGGGCAAATCAGGTTCGGGCACCTGGCAGTTCTGATCCCTGCTCATCCTGCCGTACGACCAGGCTCCAGTTGAGCGATTGTTCAGCCTCTGCACCAAGAATGACACCAAGTTCCGGTCATCTCTTGGTGCAGAGACACTGTGCAACCTGCTGCAGGTGAAAGTGAACACTGACTGTGACTGTCACATGTTGCGGCCAACTAAAGACCTTCTTGACAGGGCAAGACATGCCACCGGCATCTACATCAACCACAAGCCAGCTGCTTGAGACCAGAGTGTGGGAATGACACTGAACTGTGGCAGTGGTTATTTTTAACAGTTCTTTTAAATTGTACACCATGTTTGTTATTTCATTGGCATTGTTCGCACTTTTTTGTTGTACATTTTTGTTTTGCAAATTTTTTCAATATAATTATTTTTTTGTTTTTCCGAGCAAAAAGTCTTCTGTGTTTTTTTACAGTAAGAGGAAGATCTGCTTTTTGTTCATAAAATATTGGCAGGTCTGGTAGTACTGGTGATCATCATACATCATAAAGTGTATTGTTACCAGGCTCGTAGGCAGACTTTGCAATTAACTTGAAAAGTTAATTAATTAAATTACAATTAAGTCATCAATTTTCCAATTAAATTAACCTCAGACATTTCTCAGGTCAATTAAATCAACAATTAATTTTATTCAATTAACTATTAAACCATGAGTTGGTAGAAATGTTTACACTTTTAAAACAGTTCTAAAAGCGCAAGGCTTATAACAGAAATGTGTTTTGTAACTTTATTGGAGAGATTTGCTCATACAATATTTACATGCCAAGACATTTCGTCATGGGGCATTTGATCACATTTTTTAAGTTGTAGATACTTATCAAAAAAATTATTTTTAGGGTTGAAAAGTTTTAGTTGAAGATTTGCAGGTGTGGGGTTTCCTCCTATTGAAATTGAAACAATTGAAATTAACCCATGCCTGATGCTTTGTGCTTGCGTGCTTGCGTGCGTGCGTGCGTGCGTGCGTGCGTGCGTGCGTGCGTGTGGTGTGTGTGTGTGGATGTGATGATTGTGTAGAGGCCATATAGTATGCCACCACAACAAAGAGAGTAATTGGCTTGCTAACTCTGCATTATTTCAGTGAACAAACATTTTCCGAAACCATGACATTTTCTGCTTACAAGTCACGTTTGAATAACGGCTTAGCGACTGTCTGTACATTGTCTACTGCTATCTGGCTGCTACCAACTGACCACATGTAAGGTGACTTGGTAACACATTTATAGTTACAATAAGATTCTGTTTCAAACAAATCAAATAATATATATTATTAGATTTGAACCCCCCTCTGAAAAGTGTGAACCCCCAATAATATGAAGGCTGGTGGAAATAATTATAAAAATTTTGATTTAAAAACAGCACCCAAAAATTGTAATTTTCATATTTACAACTCCGGTTAACTATGTTTAAAATCACACAAAAATTATTTCTATGTACATATTAAAATAGTTGTGTAGTTATTATTTAATATCAGTCAAGCAAATATAAAATATATTATAACACAACTGGTTAAGTCATCTTATATCTTAACCAAAATAACCACAATATATTGCAGTATGTATTGCGACACGGTCCTCTCACTGACTTTTCTGTATCGTGATACAAAAAGTTTGGCAATATCCAACCCTAGTATTGTTTTTCATCTCTGGCCAACTGCAAAGAGCAATACTGTATGTGGTGTGTATTGAAATAATCGGAGCATAACCATCAGCTGTTGATAGTTACTCACTGTGTTTGTTACGAGTCCCAGTGATTGAATGCTGGAACTAAGCAACTCAGGCTTCAGACAATAGTTGACAAGGTAACACTGTGTGTGTGCGCTTATTGTATGTCCCCAACTTTTGAGTAGCAGTAATCAGCTCCATTCTTAATATTGAAGTGTAGCCTGTTATCATGTAATGTTATATTTGGTGGGTGTGTTTAGTTTTAAAATAGCCTACAGTGTGACAGTAGCATTGATGCATGTCACGCTCTGATTGTTTGACAGTCTACAGGCTGTGACTTGCATGGCCTCAAAAGACTTATAAAGACTTGACTACTGGTGTATATTTCAGGTGCGCTCATTCAGACGACCACGATTCCCTGCTGAATTGCGACTGACCATGTATTAGAATACAACAACTACCAATTTTGAAAGGTTAGTAGCATATATGATGTTAATGCATTTATGGTGTTTCTTACAATTGTATATTAATTTTAAGCAATTGAATCTTGATAAACAAGCCAAACCACATATATGTTTATACATGCAGAATATAAATAAAATCTTTATTTTCGCACATTAAAAATGGCAATTGTACATTCTTTAAATTACAGTAATGTCCATAATAATACAGTTGACACCATCATCGTCTAAAATATTACATGTTTTAAAACCATTTCTGGTGTCTAACATTTCCGATAAAACGTTCACATTTGATATTGTTACGTTAGACAAACCAGCCTGCCACACACGACAAATATCATACACAGACACGTCATACATTGTATCACATTCATTTAGGATATGAAGGTAATTTGCGCTACAATTTGACCATGGATTTGCAATGGACAACTTAGCAACACTGTTTATAATCGGTGAATTGTGGTTCATAGCTTTATGAATAAATTTTCAGAACCTTTGTTTTAAGATTACCAATAATGGCAAACTATCCGATAACAATGCTATAACATCACCGTGTGTAAGCGGTGCTGGCCCCCACAACTTTCTAAGCGCTTTTCGCCATGCAGTGCAAATAGTGCCAACACTCTTACTCTGAAGATCCCATAGTGGGGCTCCATAATAAGAGCAGCAATGCTGTTTAAATAAATTGCATTTTACATTCGTTTTAATATAACCGAAGTCAGCCATGAACATAGTATACCCTCTCCAGAATTTGGCAGTGGCATCAGCAACTAAACTATCCTTATTAACAACAGATATATGATGGCCCAGGTGTACAGCATTTTGGGTACTATACAACTCGGTGTCATTAAAATACACAGTTCTGTTGTTGGGTTTACAATTACGACCTCTAAAAATCAAATATCTACTCTTAGTACCGTTAAAATTTACACAGTATTCGTGTGCATATTTTTCGCATATATCGATTAAAACTGAGTCCAGATCTTGTAGGTGTTAGCAAAGTGATATCATCTGCGTATCCGATGCAACCCATATAGTGGTTGCCCATGTGGCATCCCACGCCACTCTTTTCTAACTGTTCAAACAATCCATCCATGTATATGGAGAAGAGGATAGGAGAAAGGATTGCTCCCTGTTTGACTCCATTACAAGTGGTAAACTGGGATGACATATAGCTAAAAGATCACAAATCCAAGATGGTTGACCAATCTATGCATTCATGTATCTGCTTGTATTTAAAGGGAAACAAGTCATGGTTTTGGGCCTATGCATCTATAAGAGTTACTAAAACTACAATTATGAATATCACATCAGTGGTTTACTAGGAAAACCTTGTTGAACACAAAGCATCTTAATTTCATGGGCCGTGCCATACTGCTAACCCAATGTCATGGGTGCTGTAGTCTGGCAATATCCACTCACCAAATGAAACTATATTTGTACACACCTATTCCTCTACTTGCCAATAGGATATGGCTATGCTGTTTGCGTCTACTAAACTAGTCCTCCTTCTGACTTAACATCCCGTTTGATTGAGACTTTGGAAGTTTGCTTTGGTTCTGTGTATACCGGCAGAGCTTAATACGTCACAAGGTAGTCTAGGTTACCCAGTTTCATAGAACTGTGCTTGTGCTTATTAGTTGCACTGGTTACCATAAATTTGTTCCGCTTTAAGCTCAAATATTGATCTTAATGTCAGGGTTTTGAGCATATGCACCTATAAGAGTTATTAAAACGTAACCATTTACAACTACAAATAAGAATATCACACCAGAGGTTTACAGGGAAAACCTTGTTAATTTCATGGGTCGATGATAACCCTACGCCATGAGTGCTTGTAATTCAACAATATTTGCTCGCAAAAGGAAAATATATTTGTATACACCTCAAGGGTGAAAACATTTACGTCCACCTGCCCGATAGGGCTGGTAAGTTACAAAATCTACCAGCCTGAGCAATATTCTACCAGCCCTGATGTTGTGTTGGGGAAAAAGTGTGTTGATTGTTAAATAAACGCCCCAAGAACAGTAATAAACACTTTTATGTTCATAAAAATAAAATGAAGAAGTATATGAAGCAGGTGCATTACACCATATAACATGGTCACAGTGGTCACTATTAATCACTGTTCAATCTGGAGTTAAGTTATCCCATTTTGCTATCATCAGGTGAAATTTCCGTGATTCGCCAGGTGGCAGTTGCAGCTGATGTAAACGTCTGGTTGACAGCGCAGCTCCGACAAAAACATTGTCAATGTAATCTTCATTGGAGTGGTTCAGTAGCAATATCAGAATGAATTCTGGATACATGGCTCAACGCTAACTCTTAGAAGAGACTTGTCCTCTATGACGAGTAGTTAGTCATGTTTACTTGTCCCACCAAAACTATACTTGTCCCACCTGAAAACTACAAACGCAGATAATTGTTATGGCATGATATGACACCCACCTGGATTTAAATAATATGCAGGATGATGAAGGTATCATTTATCATCTTTTATTGTGTTAAAAAGTAATTTTGCAAAATTAAAATAGTCTGACCAAAAGGAAATAACTGAATTACAATGCACACCTAGACACAATGTGTTCATGTTTACTAATAATAACAGTGCATATTTAGCAAGAACTATAATATTCTGCATGGAACAAAGATTGCTAGCACCTAAAATCTTGTATCACATAATATATTATGCTGCTTGTATGATGTTCATGATTGTATTACATATAACACTTGGTATTACTCAATATCTGCTTTGACTTTGTCCACATACTTGATTTTAGTACTGTACATACTGCAAACGACTGTAAAAATTATTGCATTAATAAAACATAATAAATTAACTGTTAATGTGCTTTTCATTATGACCTATGTATATTGTGAATGCAAATAGACTGAACAATTACAAAAACGAACACATGCTCCCGTCTGTAGGGCTTAGGGTTGCTGCAGTAGCTGTCAGCATACTTGCTTTAACACATAGCGTGCTATGATTGTATTACCCACTGGTCAGGTCCATTGATGATAAATGTGTGAATGATGCAGCTTTTGCTTGGAATCTGATCAATGGTGAGAGGAACTTGTCGAGTATCAAGTGGATTTGTTCACCACAACTGGAACACACCTTCACTAAACGATCCCTGGCCACGACTGCACATGTTGACTTGCTGTGTTGCAGCACAGTTGTGTACGAGGATGCCGCCATCAATCACTGTTTTTATCCATCGCATCATTCCATTAAATTAATGCTCATTGTCTCACCCTTTGGTGGTTGCTAGCAGGGGGAAGGCCCCACCTAAAATTGTTGGCATTGGTCATTCTGTACTCAGGGAACCCCAAGGGAACATTTGGTACTGTTTTTAGCCTTGGCGTCATTCCTATAAATAAATGTATTTTTTTTTATCTCCTTCAATGGGTGATTTCGGGGGGAAACTCCACCCTAGACCCAATAGCAATGCATTTTTTATGTCGGGGGGTGGTCCCTGCAATCCATGGGGTGAAACCTTTTGGGGTTGTTTACATAAAGCTCTTGGCTCCAACCCTAACCCAGTCATGAGCAAGGACCATTCATTAGAATCACACTATAGGGGAAGGCAGTGTTAGTTGAGCCATTGGGTTAGTTGAGCCACCCATGTTTCCCAGGAAACTACAGCAGCGACAGTTACATGGTACCACCCAGTGATTAAACATATCATTAGAACACCATTGACTACAATAAGTGCCATTTGTCAAAACGGTCATAAAGTGTGAGTCAAAAGTATGTTTTTTGATGTTTTCAGAAACTTGGTGATTGTGATTAGTGTCTACTGGTGTGTGAACTATCAACACATATTACCAGACTTTATAATCTGTGCACTTACAAATGGTTTAACTATGCACAGGGAAGAAGATTATTCACATCACTTTGTGCATTAATGACAGGTTAATTAAAAAAGCTTAATTGTTCAAACGGGACTAGTTGAGCGACACAAGGCCCAAGGCTGTTAGTTGAGCAGCGGTTAAAAAATGAAGATGAGTGTTCTTTACTCTAAAATACATCAATGAATTCATTTTCTGAGCAAATTGGTACATCAGATATCAAGGCAACATATTTAGTAGTTAGTTACACTGGTTGCAATTGGCCTATAAGTCTGTATTAATTAAGTGTAATGACTTATTAATTACTATTAATTACTTATTAACTACGTAAGTTATACAAATAAAACGTTTATGCAAATTACGCTGCACTGTGGCTCAACTTACCCCACACCAAGTGTTAGTTGAGCCAGCTTACTAACCCTATTTGAATCAGCTACATATAATTATCTAAGCATATTAAATATTTTATCTTGGTGTAGATTGGTCTACTAATAACCATAGTTTATGTGAGTAAAAAACAATTTTATCTTATGAATAAGATTGTGCCCTACATATCAAAAGAACGAAAAATTACTCAACTAACACTGCCTTTTCTTACTGGCAATGCAATCAGTAGAGGTGGTTTCTATTCAGAAATGAAGATGGTAGGAGAGACTTATTTACTGCTATGTATAACTTGTCACTAGAATCACATTGTATTATCAGTGTAAGCAGGATGTATATATGGCTTCTGTTGAGATCCTCTAAGTGAGAGGATGGTATGGGCAGGGTTACTCACTCAAAGTTGACTTTATTCATTACACACTTAGGTAATTGGGACTGTTCAAACAATTGCCTAGATGTTCTTTGATGTTGACAAGTTCAATCTGATCCTGCATAATGAACTTCCTCCCAGACTCAAAGTTAGTGCAGTAAAATGAGCACATCAAAGCTACTGGCTTTATTCATCACTTTAAAGTAAAAGTGCTACAATGGCATCAACAGTACATTTATTTTTTTTAAATTGTTATAATTTGTGTAGCTTAAGTAAAAAAATAGTTACGTTACCTAAATCCGTGGTACCAAAGCTTTATATAAAAAGTTTGAAATATATTTAGAACTTGCATTGTTTATACATTGTAGGGTCAAGCAAACATTTCATTAACACAGTGCTTTTTATCAAATACAACTTTTTTATGTATTACTAGAATATCATAATTTCACACATGTCCAAGGACAACAATACATACAATAAGTACACAAAATATAAGACGGATGTGAATGACACTTCCAGAGATATTATTTATTCTATTTTGAATATGTGGAAATTTGTTATTTTGTCAATTTGGCACTTGTTGGGAGACAAACAAGAAATTGAAAAATACCACTGAGGCAGATAACAATGTAATGAAATAAAAGAATAATTGTAAATGTGCACATTAAAAAAATTTCATTCAGCTGTCATTTGCAATCTGACCAAAAGGTCAGCGAGGCACTTCCAGTCCGCGTAACAGCAAATCCAGCATCACATCTAATACCCATATGATACCTATTGTTATCTAGATAATAATCACCTCCTCCCGTCATCATTATCTAGATAATTATGACCCTGCTATATCAATATTACTCCCTTGGATATCTTAATCGGCGGAAGCAACCGTGACTAAAATGTGCAATGCCTAGAAAGAGTATTATATTTCTTCTTCATGCGATGCTGGCGATCACCACACAATTATGTTATTAGTATTAAAACACATTTTAATTTGAGTGAAACTTATGATACTATTAAATGGCTGATTCTATTCACGATTCCATTAAATGGATTCCACTGTTATTTAATGAAATTTTTTACAAATAAAACCACTAAAATGACATTAAGATGCTCATTATAGCAACAAGCCTATGAACTGACATTCCCGTCTCAAATCCAGTATCAAAGGGCTGGCTGGTACCCCAGTTGTAAAGGGACACAAGTGACTCCCATTTCGAGGCGATAGAGATAATGAGATAATGTACTTCAGGCCCCCACATTATCCACACCATAGTACGTTAAATATACCTATTCGTTATAAAATAAACCATTCCCAATAAAGACGTGATGTAACTGCGATGTAACTTTATTGTCACTTTTTGGTCAGTCGCGGAATCCCTATAATGTGTCGTGATATTCACATACAAACACACCATGCCATACCACATGCACTCTCACACAAACACACACTGCTACAATGTCTGATATACTCCCATCTGTGGTTGTTTCTTTTATATGCGTTAAGCCCTAACAAAATGAGTCACGTGCAAATTTTTTAATATTGAGTTATCTATATCATTGGAAAGAGCAGATATTAAGCTTTCATATGGCTGCACCAAACCTGTGGGGGAAAATATTTTAGTTTATTATATCAATTTAAAATCTCATTTTAAACATGTCACATCATTGCTGTGCAAAACATTTAAATGCAGATGCATAATTTAACCTGATTACAAAAATAATGTGATCATTTAAAAGAAGGGACGATGTGGTAGCTCAATTGTTTGGTACTTCAGAAAGGTTACTAATGATACAGATAAACAAAGTTTAGATAAATTAGTTAAATGGTCAGAATAAATGGCAAATGTTAATCAATTTTGGGAAGTGTAAATGCATACACATAGGACATGGAAACATGGATGAAGAATATAAAATGGGGGATGCTGTACTAGGTAGAATCACACAAGAAAATGACTTAGGAGTAACATTTAGTGCTGACATGAAAGTTTCAGAGCAATGTGGGATTGCTGCTTCGAAAGAAAATCAAATTCTAGGGCTAATTAGGAGAACTATTACGTATAATGAGAAACAGCTAATTGTACCCCTGTACAAAGCAATAGTTAGACCACATTTGGAATATTGTATTCAAGCATGGAGGCCGTATCATAAGAAGGACATGGACAAGCTAGAAAGAATACAAAGAAGAGCAGCTAAAATGATTCCAGAATTAAGAGACCTTAGTTACGAAAGCCGCTTATTACAATGTGGTTTGACAACACCAGAGACCAGGAGACTAAGAGGAGACCAAATAGAAGTGTTTAAAATAGTGAATGGTTATGAGGATGTTGATAGGAATTGATTGCCATCTCGAACAACAAGTTCCAGATGGCAAGTGGACAAGGAAGCCATTGGCTTATCGAGAGTCCAACAATTTTCTCATCTATGTGTAGCCCGCCCTTATCAGATATCTGTCAATTCTATTTTTAAACATATTCACACTACTAGCATTAACACAATCATTTGGCAGTTTGTTCCATTCATTTATCACCCTCTGTGAGAAAGAGTACTTTCTCATGTCCAACCTACACTGCTCCTTAACTAATGCTGCTTTGTGTCCTCTGGTTCTACTGCCTTCTTTAAGTTTGAAGAACATATTCCTATCAACATCCTCATAACCGTTCACTATTTTAAACACTTCTGTTTGGTCTCCTCTTAGTCTCCTGGTCTCTAGTGTTGTCAAACCACATTGTAATAAGCGACTTTCGTAACTAAGGTCTCTTAATTCTGGAATCATCTTAGTTGCTCTTCGTTGTATTCTTTCTAGCTTATCTATGTCTTTTTTACGATATGGCCTCCATGCTTGAATACAATATTCCAAATGTGGTCTAACTATTGCTTTGTACAGGGGTACAATTAGATGTTTCTCCTTATACGTGATAGTTCTCCTAATTAGCCCTAGAATTTGATTTCCTTTCGAAGCAGCAATCCCACATTGCTCTGAAACTTTCATGTCAGCATTAAATGTTACTCCTAAATCCTTTTCTTGTGTGGTTCTACCTAGTACAGCATCCCCCATTTTATATTCCTCGTCCATATTTCCATGTCCTATGTGTATACATTTACACTTCCCAAAATTGAATAACATTTGCCATTTTTCTGACCATTTAACTAATTTTTCTAGATCATCCTGTAAACTTTGTTTATCTGTATCATTAGTAACCTTTCTGAATACTTTTGTGTCATCTGCAAATTAGAGTACTTTGCTAGATATGTCATCCTCCAAATCATTTATATATATTAAAAACAGTATAGGGCCTAACACTGATCCCTGTGGTACCCCACTCAAAACAGATTTCCAGTTTGAAATCTTACCATCTACTATTACTCTCTGTCTTCTGTGTGTAAGCCACTTTTCTATCCAGTTGATTACATCATTGCCTATACCATGGGCTTTTAGTTTAAGTAACAATCTTTGATGTGGCACTTTATCGAAAGCTTTCTGAACATCTAAGTAGACAACATCCACTGGTGACCCGTCATCTACCCACTTTGTAATTTCTTCTAAAAAACATAAGAGATTGGTTAGACATGACCTTGCTTTTAGGAATCCATGTTGAGATGTATTTATTAATTTATGTTTTATGAGGAATTCCACCATGTGGTCTCTAATTAATGTTTCGAGTAATTTACATACAACTGATGTTAAACTCACTGGTCTGTAATTTTCTGGCTTCTTCCTCGATCCCTTCTTAAATAGCGGCGTAATGTTTGCTTCTTTCCATTCTGAAGGAACTATTCCTTCTTCTAGTGACAAGTTAAATAAGTTTGCAAGTGGTGTACTAATTTGATCAACAATTTCCTTTAGCAGTTTTGGTGGTATCCCATCAACTCCAGGTGATTTATTATCTTTCATCTTCTTAATTTTCTTTGCTATAATTTCAGGAGTTACAAATAACTGCCCTAAATGTTCTGATTTATTGCCCTCAAATTTAGTCAATGGAACTGGAAGTGAGCTGATATCTTCTGTGGTAAAAACTGAGCTAAAATACTCATTCAGGACCTCTGCCATTTGGAACCCATCTGAAATTATGTTTTCACTGTTGTTTTCCAGTGGTCCGACCTTATCTCGAACTTTCTGTTTACTCCTTACATAAGCATAGAAACTCTTGCTGTCATTTTTTATATTACCTGCCAATTTTTGTTCAAAGGTTCTTTTAGATTTTCTAATTTCAGTTGTAGCTAGGTTAAGTGCCTCTTTATAGTTTGTGTAGTCTTCTACATTTCCAGTGTGTTTATAGACCTTCCACAGCATCATCACCCATTATAACACATTCTCCCTTGCTCACCTCCCTTATCGCCTTTTGTAATTTTACATCTTCCTCTTGTCCTATGTTAGGACTACGATAAACTACTCCTATTGTTAATGTTGAGTTCCTGGTAACTATGTTACACCAAATTGCTTCCACACTATCTGCTTCACTTTTCAGTGTAATTTCATATGCTTGGATAGATTCTTTAATATACAAAATGACTCCACCTCCCCTTCTTTCTCGTCTATCCTTCCTAAACATTACATAGCCTGTCAGTGCTAACTCAGCATCTACTATATCTTCATTTGCCCATGATTCTGTGATGCCTATTACATGAGGATCAATATCTGCTACCATAATGTCTAACTCACTTTTTTTATTTACTATGCTCCTGGCATTTAAGCATACACATTTAAGTTCATTGTCTGAAATTATTGGTGAACATTTCTTTGGATGTGTATTTGTAGTAGTACTCCTTTGAGTTTTCTCTGTCAGTTCCCCCTGCGCATCTAGTTTAAATAATCTATGGCACCTGTGCCCTCGTCGACAACTCTGACAAACTCACACGCAAGAACTGCAGCGCCCTTCCCTGTCAGATGAAGTCCATCTCTCATGAAAAAGTCACCTCTTCCCACAAAGTTTAACCACATGTCTACGAAGCCTACTCCCTCCTCCATACATACCTTCTGTACCTGTGTGTTGATCGCCATCCTTCTACAGTTCCTATATTCCTCACCCCTGCCTCCCATTATTGGTAATATCCCCGACAATACGATCTGCCCAACTCGTGCCTCTTTAAGTGTCTTGATCAACCTCCTGTACTTACCAATGATGGCTGACGTTCCCTCCTTATCTGCATTATTCGTTCCCACATGCACGAGAACAGCACCTCCCGTGCCACCACCCATGACCTGTCCTGCCTTCTATGCTATATCCTCTACTTTTGCCCCTGGTAGGCATACTGTTATGTCATCTCCTCTATTTACAATTTTATCCACTTTCCTAATGATGGAATCCCCCATAAATACCCGGGCTTTCCTCGCTTTCCCCTGTGATACTACATCAGCAAAGCTCCTTTCCTGTTGCACACTACTAGTATGCCCCCTTTCTCTCATATCATCAACCTTTACTGTCTTACCACCTGGCAATCCCTCTCCACTCACCCGCTTACCTCTCTTTTGTTGCATTCTCTGCCTTCTGTCATCTTTCTTCTTCTTACCAGCTTTCTCCCTCACATTGCCACTGCTCTCCTTGTTCTCCTCGGTCTCACCACTTCTGCTCTCCTCGGTCTCACCACCTCTGCTCTCCTCGGTCTCACCACCTCTGCTCTCATCATTCTCACCACCTCTGCTCACTTCTGTCTCACCCTGCCCTGTCATCATCAAAATCATACGCCTTAGCTCAATCACCTGCTCCTGCAGATATTTCACTGTAGTACACCCCCTACACACGAAATGGAAATCATCTGCCTGCACCTCCGCCCACGAATTTACACACCCGGACTTTGCAAAGTCTATCCAGCTGTCGCAGCTAGAACATATCAAATTACGTTTTGCCTTTACTTGGCGTTTGCACGGCGCCATGTTAGAAATTAAATTTGTATTTGTTTATAATCCGTTTATAATCAATTTATACTAGGTAGTCTTCACAAAGACTGTTTTTGTGTTGTAATACACACTTTATAGTATGTTACTTATGTCTTAATTAAATGTACAGCTACTGCCTTGCAACTTACTTTCTATGTAACAGCTGACTAACAAAACGTAATATTGCTCGCGCTAACAAAATTTCAGTGACCTTATTTAAATAACACTGAATTACTACCTATGGCTAGCTTTTAACAATAAATGTTGCTAAAACAAAATATTCAGGTTTTCAATATATAATATGTACTAAATTATTTACAATAATATTATGTCTCGTATTATGTACCCAATCAACTGAAAACAACAACCCTTAATTATCGCTCGCGCTACCGAGTCCTCGGAGACCTACGATATAAACTACCCTAAATTACTCCTATAGCTAAATTTTAACAGCAACTATTGACTAAACAAGGACTCTTGTAAGTTTATGTTTAATATACACGCAATAATAATACTTATCCGATCAATATTCCACGCTTTAGACAAATATAAAATCCACCAAATTCAAACCCGTGTTCTCCTCAAGATTTCCCAAGATGCATCGGAAGTCCTATTGTAGAATGAGTCCTTTTGCACTTCATGTCAACTCACTAGTGAATTCACAGTAAAGTAATTTGTCACAATTGCAATTACTTTTAGATCCATGCCCAGATTCACTAAATAAGACAGCTCATTGGATAGGTGCTAATCCTGAGTTACAATGCTGTTGATGTTGGGAGTTGTAATTGCAGTAGGTACTGAACCCTGAATAAACAAGGGGTCCATTAAACAATAAGTAAGAAAAAAAAAGTAAAATAAATATTTAGTCAGTTATTCTATAATGTGTTCATTACAGAGCAAATTTTAATGAGCATGTGAAATTGGATTCACAGGTCAGACTATGACTCCATAATCTGGTCATTACAGAGCGCATTTACAAAGAGCATGTTGTGAAAGTGGATTCACAAGTCAGACGATGATTCAATAATCTGTCCATTACAGAGCACATTTCCAGAGAACATGCTGTGAAAGCGGATTCACAGGTCAGACAGCGAATCTGAAAAATTGATTGACAATTCTGCTCAAACACTACATACATAGCACTTTTCCAAAGTCTGACAAAGAGAGTGTTGTGAAACTGGACTCACAAGTTAGACAATGTAAATGTACATTTCCTTAATAATGAATAACAACTATGCATAAGTACAGAGTATGAGAGAGGCCCAATATAAAATTGTGTATCAAGTGCAGAATGTAACCTAAATAATTATTACATAGTTTATTTTTTTTAATGCACTAAATAATTATTACATAGTTTATTTTTTTAATGCACTCATAAAAATGCACTAGACACAACAACAAAAGGCCGCTCATAAAAAACATGTAGTTTGTTCTAGTGTTAATGGTGAGTTCGTTGTTTAACAATGAAGAATACAAAAATGCATATATTATGTAGTGTATCAATATTTTAATAAATATTAAATTTTCTATAAAACATTTTGCATTACATACTAATGTAATATAACACCATATTCAATACGTGGAATAACAGTTTTATTGACCAATACAATAGTGTATTGGGAAAAGGGTGAACAGAAGTGTAACATAGTTACCTATGATAAATAGATATTGTAAATTATAATACATAGTCATAGACATAATATACATAATGATGTTGTATAGAAGGGTGTAGTTAAATTGTACCATTTCCGATTTACTCCATTTTATTTAGATATAATATATTTCGTATACCAGCACACATCCCAATCAGTGATTACTAGTATTACCGATCGTCAATTAGTCTTCGTTCCAGGATCCCAAAACATCTACGTGTAATTATTTTCCACTTGGTGGAAAGTTGCATTATGACATTATCTATCCACACATTCAAGTGACATCATTATATAGATCACCCAGTCCACGCTATTCGCCATTCCATCTCGTTCCGGGCTTGTTCCAGCAGGCCCATAATATAGTTTGGTTTGGTCTTCACGCCGGCTGGGTTATCAACAACAACTTCCGGAAATCTTGGTACAGCAGCGACTTGAAATTGGTGTAGAGAATTTACAGAAAAAAGTGGAATATCGAATAGAATAAGTATTACTATTGCATATATATTATACATAAACGTATTGTAGACATATATTAGAAAACAGTTTTTGTTAATTATTAGTCAGAGGCAGGATTTTAGAGTAAGTTAGTTCCGGACTCCGACAGGGAAGTCAGTGAGCGTTAATAGGGTTGTTTACCATTCGAAAATTGAGATAGCATAGTGAATAGTCAGAAACAGTGGAATATTTGTTAGAATAAGTATTACTATTACACATATACTATATACACAAAGGAAAGGGAAGTGGGGGAGACAGTAGCGAAGGAGTCGGGAGGGAAGGAGATGATAGTTAAGGCGATGGGAGTGAGGGAGATGGGAGGGAAGGTGTCAGGAGGGAAGGCGACGGGAGCGCAAGTTAGCCAGGAGATGAGAGGGAAAGGTGACAGGTTGATGAGTGAGAGAGCCTGATAACAGTCTGCCACCAGGGTTCAGCCTACTGTTACATTTCCCTTTGGCGACCATGTTAACGTTTTGCACGATTATAAGAAAACGGGACCATCAAAAATTCTGAAACTTCTTACCTGCCGTTGGCATAATCTCATTGACATGCTGATCGAGTTTATTCAAAGTCTCATACTTGTAACTCATTTTAAATGCCTGAACGTGCCATACCCGTAAATTTTTACCAATTTCTGCATGAATTACTACGCACATGTGCCTTGTTGTGAAAAAATTGCTAAAAATCCTTCTGCCTATTGAAATCATCTAAAAATCCACAGTTACATTGCCAACATGCTCTACCAGCAAACTTGCCAATGTGCCTGGCTCAAATGCAGTTATGTCAGATAGTATGATTTTTTGAAAATAACACATATCTAAAATTACTGTGCCCTACATTCGTGTGTAGCACACCAGGAAGTCTAACTGAGGCATGACCCCACCAAGTGACAAGACTGCAGGACAGAATGTGATGGAGGGGATCCATCGGAAGAGCTATTCCGAGGCAGTGATAGAGGGGGTGAGAAAGAGAGCGAGGGTGTTCGCTTGCCTGGGGCCAAAATAGAGGCGATAACTGAGAGGGTAGAAAACATCGTGGGTTCGGGCAAGGGTGGATCTGTTTTAGTACACGTAGGGACATATAACATAGAGAGGGAGAGTACAACTGCCATAGTTAGGAAATACAGGAATTTGGTCAGAACACTAAAGCAGATGCGGGTTGAGCAGGTAATACTGTCAGGGATTTTACCAGTAATAGGAAGGAGGGGTCATAGATATCGAAATTGCTGGGGGATGGCAATTAACATGCTAGTCGAGAAGCTATGTAGGGAAGAGGAAGTTGGTTTTGTGGGGAAGTTTTGTTGGAAGGGCTGACACCAAAGATGTCTGAAGCAGGTTATAGATGCGTGTGTTTAAATGCTAGGAGTATAGTAAATAAGAAAAACGAATTAAACATATGAGAAAATACTTAGCAAAGCTAGATTGGAATAACATGCTGATGAATAAGACCGCAATTGAATGTTGGAATATTCTAAAATGTGAAATTGAGAGTATCATCGATAAATTTGTTCCCTTGAAAAAACCAAGGAAAACAGTCTAGAAAGAAACACTTGTCAAAAGAAGCTATTAGAAAAATAGTGTTTAAGTAAACTATGTGGAGGGTTTATAGGCGTACCAGAAAGGGTGAAGACTATGCAAATTACAAAGAGGCACTTAACCTAGCTACGACTGAAATTAGAAAATCTAAAAGAACCTTTGAAAAAAAATTGGTAGGTAATATAAAAAATGACAGCAAGAATTTCTATGCTTATGTAAGGAGTAAACAGAAAGTTCGAGGTAAGGTCGGACCACTGGAAAACAACAGGGGAAACATACTTTCAGACGGGTTTCACATGGCAGAGGTCGTGAATGAGTATTTCAGCTCAGTTTTTACCACAGAAGATATCAGCTCACTTCCAGTTCCATTTACTAAATTTGAGGGCAATAAATCAGAACATTTAGGGCAATTATTTGTAACTCCTGAAATGATAGCACAGAAAATTAAGAAGATGAAAGATAATAAATCACCTGGAGTTGATGGGATACCACCAAAACTGTTTAAGGAAATTAGTACACCACTTGCAAATTTTTTTAACTTGTCACTAGAAAAAGGAATAGTTCCTTCAGAATGGAAAGAAGCAAATATTACGCCGCTATTTAAGAAGGGATCGAGGAACAAGCCAGAGAATTACAGATCAGTGAGTTTAACATCAGTTGTAGGTAAATTACTCGAAACATTAATTAGAGACCACATGGTGGAATTCCTTGTGAAACATAAATTAATAAATACATCTCAACATGGGTTCCTAAAAGCAAGGTCATGTCTAACCAATCTCTTATGTTTTTTGGAAGAAATTACAAAGTGGGTAGATGACGGGTCACCAGTGGATGTTGTCTACTTAGATTTTCAGAAAGCTTTCGATAAAGTGCCACATCAAAGATTGTTACTTAAACTAAAAGCCCATGGTATAGTTAATGATGTAATCAACTGGATAGAAAAGTGGCTTACACACAGAAGACAGAGAGTAATAGTAGATGGTGAGATTTCAAACTGGAAATCTGTTTTGAGTGGGGTACCACAGGGATCAGTATTAGGCCCTATACTGTTTTTAATATATATAAATGATTTGGAAGATGACATATCTAGCAAAGTACCGAAATTTGCAGATGACACAAAAGTATTCAGAAAGGTTACTAATGATACAGATAAACAAAGTTTACAGGATCATCTAGATAAATTAGTTAAATGGTCAGCAAAATGGTAAATGTTATTCAATTTTGGGAAGTGTAAATGTATGCACAGAGGACATGGAAACATGGACAAAGAATATAAAATGGGGGATGCTGTACTAGGTAGAACCACACAAGAAAAGGACTTAGGAGTAACATTTAGTGCTGACATGAAAGTTTCAGAGCAATGTGGGATTGCTGCTTCGAAAGGAAATCAAATTCTAGGGCTAATTAGGAGAACTATCATGTATAAGGAGAAACAGCTAATTGTACCCCTGTACAAAGCAATAGTTAGACCACATTTGGAATATTGTATTCAAGCATGGAGTCCATATCGTAAAAAGGACATTGACAAGCTAGAAAGAATACAACGAAGAGCAGCTAAAATGATTCCAGAATTGAGAGACCTTAGTTCTGAAAGTCGCTTATTACAATGTGGTTTGACAACACTAGAGACCAGGAGACTAAGAGGAGACCAAATAGAAGTGTTTAAAATAGTGAACGGTTATGAGGATGTTGATAGGAATATGTTCTTCAAACTTAAAGAAGGCAGTAGAACCAGAGGACACAAAGCAACATTAGTTAAGGAGCAGTGTAGGTTAGATGATAAATGAATGGGTTTGGGTGATAAATGAATGGAACAAACTGCCAAATGGTTGTGGGTTCAGACTACTGTTACGTTTCCCATAGGCGACCATGTTAACGTTTTGCATGATTATAAGAAAACGGGACCATCAAAAATTCTGAAACTTCTTTCCTGCCGTTGTCATCATCTCATTGACATGCTGGTCGAGTTTTGTCAAAATCACATATTTCTAACTCTTAAAATGGCTGAACGTGCCATAGCCTTCAATGTTTACCAATTTCTGCATAAATTACTACGCACACTTGCCTTGTGGCGAAAAAATTGCCACAAATCCTTCCGCCTATTGAAATCATCTAAAAATCCACGGTTACACTGCTAACATGTTCTACCAGCAAACTTGCCAATGTGTCTGCTCAAATGCAGTTATGTCAGATGATACGATTTTTTTTAAATTACACATCTAAAATTACTGTGCCCTACATTCGTGCGTAACATACCAGGAAGTCTAACTGAGGCATGATCCCAAATAGGGAAGCTTTTTTCTGAGAAAGTGTCCAATTTTATATCATGTTGCGGCACAATGTATATGTAAACCCATTATGGAACACTCCTGCTTGTCACGTCATTATTATTTGTTTCACAGCCAAATCAAAACAATGCCCTGCCCATAATATTAGCTGAAAAACAGTCACATAATTTAATTATAGGTCAATTTTGACACTTGATAAATCATAGACCATGTACACTAGATTTCTAGAGCATTGCGAACCAATGAAACCTACTTACTCTCTCTACCAACTACTTATTTTCAAATTAATATTTATATAATTGCTTGAATTTTAACCAAATATGGTGCAACTTTGTCCGAAAAGTGACAATTTGTCACATTTAACAGGATTTTGAGTGAATTCCAATGTGTCAGACTTAAATTTTATTGTTTATGTGACTGCTTTCGTGCTTCTACTTGATAGGGTACATGGCGTACTGCGTGATTTGGATACGCCACCATAAAGGGGTGTCACATGACCAGATACCCGTTGCGGCCACATCTGAAAATGCTGATCTACGCAATGCTTCCAGTGGCTGTGACACAACCAACATACAACTATTCTGTCCAAATTTGTTACACAATATTACCAATGCACTGGGCCACATAACAAATATCACCAATGACTATTCTGTTGCAAAATAGCTACCTGCTCCCTCACAAACTGGTGCCATACCCCCTAATTTTGAGCAAATTTCCATTTTGGCATCCGGCCTGTACCATGCTATTCGTGATCGTTACTGATGTCTGCCTTTTCCAAGCAAACTGTTAACTTTTCCTATGAACATATGCCTTTGGGAATGGCTATGTCTTCTGTAAACCATTTCGTAGTTAGGGTTAGCTAGGGATGGGGTTAGCTAGAGATGGGGTTAGTTACGGTTAGGCTTGAATACCTTCAACTCCATGTGTCCATTCTCTTACAAAGAACTGCATACAACATGAAATGGGTATTGAGACATGGCGAATAGACATCTATGAAAATTAACTTTGATTTCCCATGCAAAAATGTGCTTATTTTGTGGTTTTAGCTTACCATAAATTCTTTTGGGCAATTTTAACATACGAAAAATACCAAAAATGGTGTTTATTGACAACTAAATATCTTATTAGCCATCAAATAGCTTAATATATCAGCTGATGCACATCAAACGTTATAGCACATTAAAATGTACATTTATTTGAAATTATATATATAGTAGATCAGTTATAGGATACCTCTTAAAGGAGACGGTTACAATGTTTAAACAATAGCGGCGCTTAACAAGTAATGCTCTTGTTGACTAGATGGAATTAATAAAATTTATATAATAATATAATTTTAACTAGCCAGACATAGATAATGTTCTAAGTCAAACGCACGCAACATGAGGCAAGCTAGCAGCCGTTTTGATTTATTCGTGTGATTCTATGCTGGAGCATGTAACTGAGCCTATACACTGTCACTACACGACTGTAGCCACATCTGAGTCAGCAATTAATAACTCCATATTTAACAATTCTTCGTTTTGTGCAGCTTGTCCACACTAAACACTTATTGCTTGGTGACATACACACGTTTTCATGCATTTTATCAGTATATGCCTAGGCATCCCTGTCAGTTGTAAACCCTGGTCCTTGCAGGCCTAGGCATCCCTGTCAGTTGTAAACCCTGGTCCTTGTAAGCCTAGGCATCCCTGTCAGTTGTAAACCCAGGTCCTTGCAGGCCTAGGCATCCCTGTCAGTTGTAAACCCTGGTCCTTGTAGGCCTAGGCATCCCTGTCAGTTGTAAACCCTGGTCCTTGTAGGCCTAGGCATCCCTGTCAGTTGTGCGATAAAGCTGTTAAGTGGAGCCAGAAGGGTGTCAGATGCGATAACTGTTTTGGACAGTATCATACTGATTGCATAAGCATGAACATACACAGTTATGAAGAGCTCAACCATACAGGTGTGCTATGGATTTGCTATGCCTATGGTCTGCCTAACTACTCTTTAGGACACTTGTTCACTGATAATTCAATTGAACTGTCTAACAGTTTTCATAGCTTAGCATCACTGAATGATGAAAATGAGCAGCTAGGAACACCTAAAGCTGCTTCGTCACCACTCACAAAACACAAAGGTAAAACTACACACAAAACCAACAAAGTCAGACCAAGATCACTGAGACTTCTCGTAATAAACTGTCAAAGCATCAAAGCCAAACGAGAGTCACTGGCCACATGTATTGACACACACCAACCACATATAGTCATAGGAACTGAATCTTGGTTAGACAATACCATCTTTAACAGTGAAATCTTTCCAGCTAATTTCACTGCATTCCGCAAAGACCGTGACTCAAACAAAGGTGGCGGAGGAGTATTCATTGCTCTTCGCAACGACCTAATTGGTACTCATCAGATCAAGTTTGACACGGATTAAAGTCAGATGCAAGTAAATCAGCTAATGAACTCTGGTCACAGTTTAAAGACGGTATCAACAAGGCTATGAACAAACACATACCATCTAAATTTAGTACCAGTAAAAAACATACCCCATAGATAAATCACACAGTCAAACGCAGATTAAGGCAAAAACAACGTGCCTTCAACCATGCGAAAATGACCGGCAAAGCCGAAGACTGGGAGAAATTTAGGAAACTGAGAAAACAGGCCCAAAAGGAAATTAGAGAATTGTACTGGAATTATGTTAGGTCTACATGCCTCTCATCTACAAAACAATTTTTGAGCTTCATTAAGATATTAAAAAACGATACAACAAGTATCCCAGCACTTAAAAGCCAGGGTAGGCTATATTCTGAAAATATAAAGAAAACTGAGATTATTAA
Organism: Lamellibrachia columna; assembly: GCA_963662155.1. Taxonomy (NCBI): domain Eukaryota; kingdom Metazoa; phylum Annelida; class Polychaeta; order Sabellida; family Siboglinidae; genus Lamellibrachia; species Lamellibrachia columna. The sequence goes on along the minus strand of OY759269.1, from coordinate 49,006,359 downwards.
CGAGCAGTTCCAATCGGTTTTCACGCTTGAAGACCCATTAAACGTGCCAATAGGTCACATATTCCCATCAATGCCGACTATGGAAATCACCCTGGAAGGAATATTAAAACTGTTGAAGGACCTTGATGAACACAAGGCTTCAGGCCCAGATGAGGTACAGGCCAAGATCCTGAAACTGGCAGCAGATGAAGTTGCACCATCCTTAACACTGATTTTCAACAAGTCTCTAAGCACAGGAGTAGTTCCATCAGAATGGCTCGTTGCCAACATATCTCTGATCTTCAAAAAAGGAGATAGATCTATACCTAGCAACTACCAACTTGTCTCGCTTACACCCATATGTTGTAAGGTGCTTGAGCACATCCTGTATAGCAACATTATGAAACATCTTGATCATTATAATATCTTAACTGACAAACAACACGGATTCTGCAAACATCACTCTTGCGAGACCCAACTTATCCAGACTATACATGACCTGGCTCAATCTCTTGACAATAGAACCCAGATAGACATAGTAATAATGGACTTCTCGAAGGCCTTTGATATGGTACTGCACAAAGGGTTACTTCATAAAATCAACAACTATGGTATCACTGGAAGTACATTCAATTGGACTGCAAATTTCCTCACTAAAAGAAGCAAAGAGTAGTTGCAGATGGAGAGAATTCGGAGTGGATCCATGTCAAATCAGGGTTGCCCCAAGGAACAGTGCTCGGTCCTTACCTTACACTGGACACTATGACGATAAACAATATTTACAAAACGATTTAGACAAATTAGTTAAATGGTCTAAAAAATGGCAGATGTTATTAAATTTTGGGAAATGTAAATGCCTACATACAGGACATGGGAACTTGGATATAAACCATAATGTGGGAGATACTGTTCTAGGCACTACTTTAAAAGAGAAGGACTTAGGAATAACAATAAGTGCTGATATGAAAGTTTCAGAGCAGTTTGGTATTGCAGCTTCAAAGGGTAATCAAATTCTTGGGTTGATTAGGAGAAATATAACATACAAGGAAAAAAAGCTAAGTATACCTCTTTATAAAGCAATAGTTAGACCTCATTTAGAATACTGTATACAAGCATGGAGACCATACCGAAGTTATTAACGATATGTAACACCATTTTATTATTGTTATGTAACACCATTTTATTAATTGTTATGTAACACCATTTTATTATTGTTATGTAACACCATTTTACTATTATCATACACATGTACACGTTTTGTTCGAGTGCATGTCAATGATTAGTAATAATATGTTTGTTTTCTTTCAGCTGTACATTCTACAATGGCTCAGTCAGCCAATGCCAGTGGCAGCATTAAGGTGAGATCATTACCCCCAATTGTTGTCTGCTCTAAATATGACGCTAATCAAATATATTTTATTACATACCCATACATATATATTATATATATATATATATATATATATATATATATATATATATATATATATATATATGTTTAGTGTTTTACTAAATGACGAGACACGCTTACAACAAAACATGCTTTATTTCCCGCATGTCCGCCTGAACTCTCCGTCCCGGATGTACGTGTCCCGGATGTACGTGGGTACAGTCCATTATTTTTACAGTGAGCGGTGAGAGGGATAACAAGTTAAAGTTCAGTCAAGACATTACAATATGTATATATATATATATATATATATATATATATATTATATATATATATATATATATGTATGTATGTATGTATGTATATATATATATATATATATATATATATATATATATATAGATATATATAGTTAGATAGATATATATATACTAGTGTTCAGAAAAAAAATTTCTTCAAGCAACCATGCTAAATGTGGGCTAAAGAGGTGAGGTTTGATGAGAAAACAACTGTAAAAATGTCACAGCGATCCATTAAGAGGAAGTGACATGACACAAAGTTATTTATATAGAAATTAAACTAAAAAATTCCAATATATGTGTATAACGAAAAACTTCGAAAACAACTGAACTGATTATCATGACATTTTCACTTTGACCTACTGATCAGACGTTTATTCACTGAAAAAATTAGCTCAGTCAACCGGTTAGGATTCCTTAGCCCTAACCAAACCCCTTTATATTTATGTCCTTTATGTGCTACAAATAAAGTGAACCACTTTCTTCCACTTGCCTCACTAAAAATAATTTACTACAGTTTTTCCCTACTTGACATACAGAATAGTTCTGTCGGGATCTACAGATAAAGTTCACACTACTAGATTGTTTATTATTGTTTCGTGCTGTTCTTCAAACAAGCTTCCTTGAACACTCTCATCTACTCTTAGCACACTTAAATTTAATAAAATTACAGGATATCTATGAAATTGCTCAATTTATGTACAGTTACAGCCATAGCAGCCTACCAGTTTCATTTTCTAACATTCACAATCATGATACAAGGCAACTTAGTTATATACATCTGATCAGTAGTTCAACTGTTAGATTTTCAAACAGTCTGTTATGTAAAGGTCCATTGATCTGGAAAAAAATTCCATATGATATTCAAACTAAACCCCAATATAAAAAGTTTTGCATCTGCATTAAAGGCATGTGTTTTAAGTAGCTATGAAAAAACAAATTAATATTAATATCTTCTACCATTTTTTTTATTTACTATGATTCATTTGTATTACCTGTAAATTTGGTAACTTCACCTAATATTCCCTGTATTTGTAATTTTGCCTGATTGTTGCTTGTTGTATAATTATCATGGATTGACAGTGACCAGTTATATATATATTCGATCACAATTGTTTTTCGTTATATTTGTGTTTGTCTAACTGGATACAGCAATAAGGCTCCACTGTTAACCTGAAACTGTATTACTAAGTACCTGTTTCATTTCGCATATTTTGAAGGTACGTATACAGTTTCAGAAAATAAACTTTCTCCCTATATCTAACCCAAACATAACCCTAATCCTAACCGGTTGATTGAACTAAATCATTCAGATGATGAATAGATCTGAATGACAAAATTCAGTAAATCGGTTCAGTAGCCCATGATATATGTATGGGTGTTTAAAGAAATAATTCTTCCCCATGCAAAAATTGAACACTAATATGTTGAATCTCATGAACTGTGGGCACATCATGCTTTTTGAAATGTAAAAAAATATGTTTATATCATTCTCATGTTTTGGTTACATAAACTAGACATGTTGGAGGTCTTTCAAATACAGTTCAAATAAATTCCATCTGGTATGTCAATAACTGTTACAGGGAATAACAACAACGATTGCTTGAAATCATGTTATTTTACATCTTGTAATGCATTTCCATTTCCACAACACCAAAAATTTAATTAGAATTCTATTAATTAATAATTCAAAATAATACTCTGTTCTACCGGCCTGCCTCGATTATGCATATTTTTCCCGGGCTTATCGGCAAGCTTCGACGTGACGTCAATGATGATAAGTCATCTCCCTTGTCTTAAACAAGGGAGATGACGTGGTGGTTTGATTGGCTGGGGCCAAAATAGAGGCAGTAACTGAGAGGGTAGAAAACATCGTGGGTTCGGGCAAGGGTGGATTTGTTTTAGTACACGTAGGGACAAATAACGTAGAGAGGGAGGGTACAACTGCCATAGTTAGGAAATACAGGAAGTTGGTCATAACACGTAAGTAGACGTGGGTTGAGCAGGTAATACTGTCAGGGATTTTACCAGAAATATGAAGGAGGGGTCAATTGCCGGGGGATGGCAATTAACATGCTAGACCAGAAGCTATGTAGAGAAGAGGATGTTGGATTAGTGGATTTGTGGGGAAGTTTTGTTGGAAGGGCTGATATGTACATGAAGGATGGGCTTCATCTAAGTGGAAAGGGGGCAGCAGTATTTGCGGATGGACTCACAGCAGCAGTAGACAATGGCATGGGTAACATAACAAATATTTTTGGTAGTAAACATTGTTTAAACTAGAAGTGCCGGGGGGTTACCTAGAGGTGCCTTAAGCAGGACAAGAGGCCACTAGTACAGACAAACTAATAACAAAATGTCCGAAAAACATGTCTGAAGCAGGTTATAGATGCGTGAGTTTAAATGCTAGGAGTATAATAAATTAGAAAAAGAAATTAAACATTATGGTAGAAGATATTGACCCTCACATAATTGGTATACCAAATCATGGGCCAACACAGACATAACAGATGCTGAATTAGGATTGACAGGATACGTAATGTTTAGGAGAGATCGAATAGGAAGAAGGGGAGGGGGAGTTATTTTATTTGTTAAAGAATCTATTCAGGCTTATGAAATAAAATTAGAAAGGGAAGCAGATTGCGATGAAGCTGTTTGGTGCAAAATAGTTTCAGGAAATAAAAAATTAACTATTGGATTAGTTTACTGAAGTCCAAACATAAACAAAGAGGATAACACAAAAATACAAAATGCTATAAAGGAAGTTAGTAAAGGGGAATGTATCATAATGGGAGATTTTAACCATGGACACATACAATGGAATTCTCTAGAGCACAGGGATTGAGGACCAACAATTTCTATTTTTAATCCAGGATAGCTTTCTTACTCAGCACGTGCTAGAACCAACCAGGGGAGATAATGTATTAGATATAGTTTTGTCATCACAAACAGAATTAGTGGACAATGTAAAAATACATGAACCATTGGGTAACAGTGACCACAATCAAATACATTTTGACATCAATGTAAAATCAGAAAATAAAAATAAAAAAGTATAGGAGAAACTTCCACAAAGGTAACTATAAAAATATGAGAAAATACTTAGCAAAGCTAGATTGGAATAACATGCTGATGAATAAGACCGCAATTGAATGTTGGAATATTCTAAAATGTGAAATTGAGAGTATCATCGATAAATTTGTTCCCTTGAAAAAACAAGGAAAACGGTCTAGAAAGAAACACTTGTCAAAAGAAGCTATTAGAAAAATAGTGTTAAAACAAACTATGTGGAGGGTTTATAGGCGTACCAGAAAGGGTGAAGACTATGCAAATTACAAAGAGACACTTAATGCAGCTACAACTGAAATCAGACAATCTAAAAGAATCTGTGAACAAAAACTAGCATGTAACATAAAAAATGACAGCAAGAGTTTTTATGCATATGTCAGGAGTAAACAAAACGTACAAGACAACGTTGGACCTCTAGAAGACTGTGCTGGTAATATAATATCACAGGGGTTTTTAATGGTGGAAGACCTAAATGGTTACTTCAGTTCAGTGTTTACCAGAGAGAACATTAGTTCATTACCAATTCCAGATGCTAAATTTCAGGAAGCTAAATCTGACTATTTAGGTCCGTTAGTTATAACTCCAGAAATGGTTGCTAAGAAAATAAAGGCAATGAAAGATAACAAATCACCGGGAGTGGATGGAATTCCTCCAAAATTGCTAATGGAAACAGTAGAACAAATCAGTATACCACTTGCAAGAGTGTTCAACTTATCATTAAAAGAGGGAGTTGTTCCTTTTAAATGGAAAGAAGCAAACATCATATCATTATTTAAAAATTTTTCGAGAAATAACTCAGAGAATTACAGACCAGTGAGTTTAACGTCAGTGATTTGTAAATTATTAGAAAGGTTAATTAAATACCATATGGTGGACTACCTTGTTAGGCATAAATTATTAAATTTATTTCAACATGGATTCCTAAAAGCGAGGTCATGCCTAACAAATATGTTATGTTTCTTGGAAGAAATCACTAAATGGATTGACGAGGGATCGCCAGTAGATATTATCTACTTAGATTTTCAGAAAGCTTTTGACAAATGTCACATCACGGAGATGGCTTAATAGACTGGATAGAACAATGGGTGACTGACAGAAGACAGCGTGTTATAGTAGATGGAGAGGTTTAAAACTGGAAAGCCGTTTTGAGTGGGGTACCACAAGGATCAGTATTAGGACCTTTATTATTCTTAATATACATCAATGACTTGGATGACAATATAACATGCAACGTACTGAAATTTGCGGATGACACAAAAGTGTTTAGAAAGGTTAACACTGATGGTGATAAACAACATTTACAAAATGATCTAGACAGATTAGTGAAATGGTCTGAGAAATGGCAGATGTTGTTAAATTTTGGGAAATGTAAATGCCTACATACAGGACATGGGAACTTGGATGTAAACTATAAAATGGGAGATACCGTTCTGGGTACTACTGTAAAAGAAAAGGACTTAGGAGTTACAATAAGTGCTGATATGAAAGTTTCAGAGCAGTGTGGTATTGCAGCTTCAAAGGGTAATCAAATTCTTGGGTTGATTAGGAGAAACATAACTTACAAGGATAAAAAGCTAATTATACCTCTGTATAAAGCAATATTTAGACCTCATTTAGAATACTGTATACAAGCGTGGAGACCATATCGTAAGAAGGATACAGATACACTTGAACGCATACAGAGGAGAGCAACTAAAATTATTCCAGAACTGAGAGACCTTAGTTATGAAGAACGCCTGAAAGACTGTGGTTTAACAACTCTAGAGACAAGGAGGTTAAGAGGAGATCAGACTGAAATTTTTAAGATATTGAATGGGTATGAAAATATTGATAGAAATATGTTTTTCTCTCTCAAGAAATATAGCAGAACTAGAGGACACGAGGTAAAGTTAGTAAAGGATCAGTGTAGATTGGATATCAAGATTTCATAAATAGCTGCCATACTGTACATGTGACGTTGCCTTTGGGTCACATGGTCTAACGCGATTTCGTGTGGGGTGGTGGTGGCCGCCTGTAGAATGAGGCCAGAGTGGGCCAGCACATGGCAATTCTTAGCATGACCTTATATTGACCTACAAGATTCCCATTTTGTAATTGCATTCACAAAATATCCGGTTTACGCCGCCACTAGTAGACATAAAAGACGTAATTCTCGATACGTAATTAAATTAGTTGCCGATCAGTGAATTACTGTCCGTGCTCATTCTCGAGTATGCAAAGAAACAGATTATGAAACGATCAAATAACCCAAAAGCATCATCATACAGTCATGTTACATCACAATATGCCACAAAACGTACCAGTCGCCAAAAAAAAAGGAATTGACTTTGGTGCGAATTCCTAGCTACAACTAGTCCGAGGCAAAGGCAGCAAATATTTTTTAACAATTCAGATTTTCTATGATTAATTCAACTCAAATGCACTTTACACGTGGAGCTTCAATGCAGTACGGAATATAAATTTTCCATCGATATTTTATCTGTTTGATATTATATATACGGAATATAAATTTTCCATCGAATGCTAACAAATACACGTTGGCTGCTACACGTTGGCCCAATATGTCGCCATCCCGCAGCAGCCAACACTGACAGTCCGACATTTAGCCCCCATTGGTCCAATGCCTGCTTGCTATCTGGGAATCCATAGAACACACGGGTGTCGACGACCACGGTCCACCTAGGTTCGAAGCGAGCTGTCGAGTTGTTACTCTCTTATTTGCTAATTGATTTAGTTCCACATTAACCCGAAATTACTTTGTAACTGCTTTTATAGCTTTCGCTTCCTTTTGCATAAAATGCAGCGCTATATTTTACCATTTTAACACGCAGTCAGCGAGACGATCATTAACAAGATTTAACAAGATTGCCATCTCGAACAACAAGTTCCAGATGGCAAGTGGACAAGGAAGCCAATGGCTTATCGAGAGTCCAACAATTTTCTAATCTATGTGTAGCCCGCCCTTATCAGATATCTGTCAATTCTATTTTTAAACATATTCACACTACTAGCATTAACACAATCATTTGGCAGTTTGTTCCATTCATTTATCACCCTCTGTGAGAAAGAGTACTTTCTCATGTCCAACCTACACTGCTCCTTAACTAATGCTGCTTTGTGACCTCTGGTTCTACTGCCTTCTTTAAGTTTGAAGAACATATTCCTATTAACATCCTCATAACCGTTCACTATTTTAAACACTTCTATTTGGTCTCCTCTTAGTCTCCTGGTCTTTAGTGTTGTCAAACCACACTGTAATAAGCGACTTTCGTAACTAAGGTCTCTTAATTCTGGAATAATTTTAGTTGCTCTTCGTTGTATTCTTTCTAGCTTGTCTATGTCTTTTTTACGATATGGCCTCCATGCTTGAATACAATATTCCAAATGTGGTCTAACTATTGCTTTGTACAGGGGTACGATTAGATGTTTCTCCTTATATGTGATAGTTCTCCTAATTAGCCCTAGAATTTGATTTCCTTTCGAAGCAGCAATCCCACATTGCTCTGAAAGTTTCATGTCAACACTAAATGTTACTCCTAAATCCTTTTCTTGTGTGGTTCTACCTAGTACAGCATCCCCCATTTTATATTCCTCGTCCATATTTCCATGTCCTATGTGTATACATTTACACTTCCCAAAATTGAATAACATTTGCCATTTTTCTGACCATTTAACTAATTTTTCTAGATCATCCTGTAAACTTTGTTTATCTGTATCATTAGTAACCTTTCTGAATACTTTTGTGTCATCTGCAAATTTGAGTACTTTGCTAGATATGTCATCCTCCAAATCATTTATATATATTAAAAACAGTATAGGGCCTAATACTGATCCCTGTGGTACCCCACTCAAAACAGATTTCCAGTTTGAAATCTCACCATCTACTATTACTCTCTGTCTTCTGTGTGTAAGCCATTTTTCTATCCAGTTGATTACATCATTGCCTATACCATGGGCTTTTAGTTTAAGTAACAATCTTTGATGTGGCACTTTATCGAAAGCTTTCTGAAAATCTAAGTAGACAACATCCACTGGTGACCCGTCATCTACCCACTTTGTAATTTCTTCCAAAAAACATAAGAGATTGGTTAGACATGACCTTGCTTTTAGGAATCCATGTTGAGATGTATTTATTAATTTATGTTTTACATGTGGTCTCTAATTAATGTTTCGAGTAATTTACATACAACTGATGTTAAACTCCTCTCTCTCCTCTATCCTCTTCGGGCCCAGTGGCCCATAAGGCCGAAGTGAATCTCCTCCATCTTGTTCTGTCAGCTGCTACACGTCTGGCTTCGTTCCAGCTATTCCACCCCAGTATACGTCTTTCATTTTCAATAGTTGATCGCCACGTTGTCTTTGGTCGCCCAACCTTTCTTTTACCTTCAGGCGTCCAGGTCAGTGCAGTCTCACAATTGCTGTTCTTCTCCATTCGTAGGATATGTCCTACCCACTTCCATCTTCTTATCTTGACCTCAGTGCTGATTGTCTTCAATTTTGTTTTTGCCAGAATATCTCGATTTGATACAACGTATGGCCATCGAATTTGTAGGATTCGTCTTAAACACTTGACAAAAAATGTATCTAACTTTCTGTTGTCTCCTTCGTTAATTTTCCATGTTTCACTTCCATACAACAACACTGGTTTAACAAGTGTGTTAAAAAGCCTCAATTTCGATCTCAATGTGTATATATTTGAACTCCATATCTGCTTTAGTTTCATGAAGGATACCCTCGCTTTACAAATTCTGTTAACAATGTCATCGCCGCCTCCTCCTTGCTTACTAACGTTCGCACCAAGGTAGTTATACTTGTCCACTTCCTTTAGCTCTTGATCATCGATTAGTATTCTGTTTTCGCACTTGCTGTTTATCCTCAATATTTGAGTTTTCTTTTTATTTATTCTTAGTCCTGTCCTTGCTGCAAATTGATTCAGTTGTCTTGTCTTTGTTTGCATGTGTGTGTAGCATGATGACATGAGTGCTATGTCGTCGGCAAAGTCCAGGTCCTCTAGTTTTGACGTGAAGTTCCATCTTATTCCTGTTTTGTTTCCCGCTGTTGTGTTTCTCATTATCCAGTCCACTACTATCAAGAAGATAAATCCAGACATTACATCTCCTTGTTTAACTCCAGTTTTGACCTTGAACCACTCAGATTCCTCACCTTCGTCTAACACTGCACATTCACTATCTTCGTATAACATCTGTACCATGTGGATTATCTTGCATGGAATTCCATAGCTCTCCATAATTTTCCACAGACTCTCTCGGTGCACTGAGTCAAATGCTTTTTCAAAATCCACAAACGTGATGTATAGAGTTGCCTGCCATTCCACTACCTGTTCTATAATATTTCGTAAAATAAATATCTGTTCTACTGTGCCTCTCCCACTTCTGAAACCTGCTTGTTCGTCTCTCAACTTGCTGTTAACTCCATCTCTTATTCTCTTATTAGGAACCCATGTTGAGATGTATTTATTAATTTATGTTTCACAAGGAATTCCACCATGTGGTCTCTAATTAATGTTTTGAGTAATTTACATACAACTGATGTTAAACTCACTGGTCTGTAATTTTCTGGCTTCTTCCTTGATCCCTTCTTAAATAGCGGCGTAATGTTTGCTTCTTTCCATTCTGAAGGAACTATTCCTTCTTCTAGTGACAAGTTAAACAATTTTGCAAGTGGTGTACTAATTTGCTCAACAATTTCCTTAAGCAGTTTTGGTGGTATCCCATCAACTCCAGGTGATTTATTATCTTTCATCTTCTTAATTTTCTTTGCTATAATTTCTTTTGACTTACTTTGTGTGTGCTGTTTTACAATGTCGAGAAGGTTGTTTGCAAAACGTTTGCTATACAATTTTGAGAAAATTTTAAATTGTATCTAACTTAAAATGCACACCTCGAACATTCATAATGCTACGCTTGACAACACAACTTCGGTTGAGGTTGTTGACTCTCTGCGAGCTTTGTTATTGAATTGAAAACTATCAAAATCAACACTTAGCTGGTGTGTCACAGAAATAGTATCCTCTGTGACATGGCATGTTCTTTTATAAAATGTTCTCTTCACTGAATGAGCAAATAAGTCAAATATGATTGAAAAGTGGTCGACGGAACATATCAGCTACTTTTTGACAATTTCTATTTATTTTGTTAAATTGAAGCATATGATGTAAATATTGCTCCTTAGCTTATGATGGGTTTAATTAAAGAATGTGTTAGTGAAACGCTCAGGCACTTAAATATAACAACTGATTCTGTTTTATAATGGATTTCTTTATGAGCTCATTATCTTCATTCTGTTGAAATCGCAACGTGCACAATCTCAGGTGAACTCTGTCTGCATTAAAAAAAATTCAATTTAACTCATTCTATCCCAAGTATGACTTTTTATGTCGTTACCCATTCTAACCTGACTATGACTTTTTGTGTAGTTATAAGCGTTTGCACATAGGTCTATCGAATTACCTCGAGTACATGTACACATATTCCTGTGACATCACAAAATGTTTGCATGTGTCCTGGCCCAGGACACCTCCAGTTTTTATATGCTGGTATGTTTAAATCTTCGACAGTGATTTTGAGCGTTGTTAATTACTAAATAAAGTGTTGATTTTAAGTGTTATTGCAAAATGGCTGACACCATTCATGCTGTGCACGATAGCAATGATCTTGATGCGTTCTCAGATGATTCAGATGTTATTTTAGATATTCAGAAAATCAGGTGGTTGTTGAACCAATCGATCAGCACAAGTTGATGACAACTGGATGCAACTTTGGTTAGTAGTGGATTCAGAAACTGACTGTGATTTTGAGGGTTTCCACAGAGGATGGGTTTTCAACAATTTCGCGCATAGAGATGCTCTCAAATGCGGTCCAAGAATAACTGGTTTTTTTTTAAATAAAAGGCTAAAATAAATGTAGTACACATCTTGTGCTTGTGGTCGCTATAGGCCTGTGGCTGATTTCCAAAAGAGCCTTAAAACAAGAGTTGGCTGCACCCCCCGCCAACATAGGTTCCTTGAATTGAACTGTAAACTAATAATTTCCAAACATTAACCAAATTTTTGGTGTCTGTTCTATTAGAAAAATGACATTTATCATGCATGAGTGTTTGACAAAAATTCTCAAAAATAGCTGAAATCACAAAATATGCCATCAATAAAATAATTTAACTTGAATCTTGTTATAAATTCACGGGTAGATACATAAGTGAATGTAAAACAGCACTGTATCTGGAAATGTTTCACTTTCAGGTATAAATATAATATGTTCGGTCAATTTGTGCAACAATTACTCACTTTCGTTTGTCCCAAACTCACACCCATAGTATATATGCCAGATAATTTCATATCAGTATGTTCCCATATCAATGTACTATCATTTAGAAAAACAATTGGTGAGATATATTCACTATTAATGAAGATATATTCATTTATGTACCCCTACCGACTAAATCAAGAAAATGACGGGAAATGACAAATTGTCACACAATATGCTCTAAGTCAACCGTTTATTTGTTAATCATCTTATAATCTCACGTAGTTGTTCATAACTTAATGCAAAACAATCTTTTACCATCAATCAGGTGTATAAATTTAACGTTTTGCCCATGTATGGTATGAAGTACACTGTTTTTCAGTCAATATACATTAGACAGAATCACACACATAACAACATCATGCCTTATATGAAATTTCATATCAATAGACCTGGTGTCTATGTTTAGGTAGTCAATTACTCCAACTTACTAAATGAACAATTGCCATTTGTTACGTTTTACAAATGATATATACATTTAAGTAACCCTACCCCCTTATCGAACAAAACCACAAAGTGGGCATAGCTCACATTGTGTTCATGTAAACCACTTTCTATGCAATTACATACATTTCTGGCTAACAGGTATTTAATAATACAGCATATTTATCTTTATGACATCTAAATGCATCATTATAAGATGCATGTATTGACTTCACAATTATGTTAATGTAAGTAGACCTTTTGGCAAATCAAAATATTATGATAATGATGATAAAATATACAACATAATTTGAAAGGTTCTCTATCGAAGTTCACAAACTGACGCACTGCTTCATGGAGCATATGTCACTCCATATCAGAGTCGTCTTCTGACAGTAATGGGTCAACATCCATGTCTGTCAGCGTGACCAGTCTATTTTCGCAGTCATCAGCATCACAGCAGCAAGCACCAGTACATGTTAACCGATTGAGTTTGCATGAGCAACGAGCACCAGTACATTTCTTACACTTGCAGCTGACACTTTCAAGTACTGCCTGTGGAGCTGCAGGACTGTCCGTCCAATGTACCAAAATGTCTCTGTCAACAGCCCATCCATTGCCATGATGGGATGGCACTGATGGTCGTGCCGCCAAACAGTGCCGGATGGTTGGCACGCTTGATGTGTTGGTCACATGCATCCTTGCATGGTGGCAGCTTCGCTGGGTCTCTTGTTCTCGACCCAAACATGGTATGACACAATCCGTACACATCATACTCTTGTAATCGCCCATACAGGGCGCACACTGCCACTTTCCTGCAATAATTCTTCATCGGCGACAAACGATTTGCCAAGTTTGGCCATGGTACTTCTGAAGGGACAGTGATCATGTAGCAGTTTGTAGCCTTTTGCTTTACCTTGACCAACAAAAGCGCTGGTTGAGTCACAATCACTAAGTGCATGATAGCCAGTCAGGGCTTCACACATGTCTTGTCCGATGATAGATCCACTTTCAGTGTGATATCGATGTTTCTTTTCCGCTGTTATGTCCCTGTGTTGAATAGCATAGTAGCTGTAATGGTGTGACTAATTCCAATTTCTAGCATGGCTACATCGCTATCAGGGGACTTGAGAACCACTGTGTTAGACATACGGCGTGAGAAGCATGAAGAAGAAGGCGGCTATCTGCTTCTTTGTGGTTACATCTGAGCTCAGGAGCTGGTGTCATGGTTATATGACTTCTGTCAGTCGTCGCTACTTGGAGCAGGTGGCACTCTTCTCCATTGGCAGGGCTCTACACTAACTCTTAGCAGGCACTTGTCCTGTAGGACAAGTAGCGAGTCATGTTTACTTGTCCCACCAAAACTATACTTGTCCCTCTTGAAAACTACAAACACATTGAATTACTATGGCATGATATAACACACACCTGGAAGTATATAATATCCAGGATGATGTTTCTAACAGCTATGTCTTAGTGCATTTTCTGAGCATAGAAGGAAAAATGTCAATAATTCTAAGAAACAAGATAGGGTTTGCCAACTTTTATTATGTTAAAAAATAATTCTGCAAATTCTGACCGAAAGGAAATAACTGAATTACAACGCACACTTGATACACAATTGTTGTCATGTTTACAAATAACAACAGTGCATATTTAACAAGAACTATAATATCATGCAAGGAACAAACACTGCTAGGAGTCCAGTACGCAGATGGCAACAACATGCAACAAAATAAACGACTAAAAAGTATTGCATTAATAAAACAGAATAAATTAACCATTAATTAAAGTACTTTTGTATACTGTGAATGCAACTAAGCTAAAAAATAAAATGACTCATGCTCCCGACTGTAGGGCTTAGGGTTGCTGCTGTAGCTATCAGCATACTTGCGTTAACATATAGCGGTGATATGATTGTACTACGTCGCGTTAATATGTATGACAAAACGTGCTTACTAATATAAACATATAACTTTTGCTGTCGCACCAAAGCTAAATGGCATTAGGCCATTGTGTTGTCATCGCCGACACGGAACTTTGTAGTGCTCGCACAACATCGGCCAGTGGCTCCACACTACTGATGGAGGTGATACTCGGCTGGGGCAAATCACATTACGTCGTTGTTGCATTGTTCGGACTCGCTTGAGCCAGAATCTGACTCCTACCCGAGAGAAAAACGTTATAGCCAGTAGGTTGATGCCGCTGTCGTGCTCTGGTAGCGATCCCATTGAGATCTGCTGCAACGCTCCAGTGGTAAGACCACAGTTGACCTTCCTGTTTATTGTTTCACACGAATGTAGGGCATATGAAATTGTGAAATGGGAACTTAATAAATTCATATTATGTGACATGAGTGCCTTTGAGCAGGAATATTCACAGGTTTGTTTGTAGAAGCTATTGGCTGTGAAACAGTGCATTTTTTGTAGAGTTTAACTGGCGGAGGGATTTATGGGAATTTTTCTGCTATGGGCCACGTGGGCGCATGAATACATGGCTATTTTTGTAAATATTGACGGGCATCGCACGTGGGGGCGTTTTAAAAGAGCTGGAGGTATGTGATTTTTATAAAAGCTGGTGAGCACGTCAGTGAGATGATGGCAGTTGCTGTGAAAAAGTTTCAGAATTTTTGATGGTCAGGTTTTCTTATAATTAGACAAAACGTTAACATGGCCACCAATGCAATTCTCTACTGTGGTCTGTGCCCTCCAACGGGTTACCGGAGGTGACGGCGGCGGCCTCGTGCGGACAGCTCTGACACTAGCATCAGGAGTAGGTTGATTTAACAAGATTTAACAAGATTGCCATCCCAAACAACAAGTTCCAGATGGCAAGTGGACAAGGAAGCCATTGGCTTATCGAGATTCCAACAATTTTCTCATCTATGTGTAGCCCGCTCTTATCATATATCTGTCAATTCTATTTTTAAACATTCACACTACTAGCATTAACACAATCATTTGGCAGTTTGTTCCATTCATTTGTCACCCTCTGTGAGAAAGAGTACTTTCTCATGTCCAACCTACACTGTTCCTTAACTAATGCTGCTTTGTTTCCTCTGGTTCTACTGCCTTCTTTAAGTTTGAAGAACATATTCCTATCAACATCCTCATAACCGTTCACTATTTTAAACACTTCTATTTGGTCTCCTCTTAGTCACCTGGTCTCTAGTGTTGTCAAACCACATTGTAATAAGCGGCTTTCATAACTAAGGTCTCTCAATTCTGGAATCATTTTAGTTGCTCTTCGTTGTATTCTTTCTAGCTTGTCTATGTCCTTCTTACGATACGGCCTCCATGCTTGAATACAATATTCCAAATGTGTCTAGCTTGTGCTTTGTACAGGGGTATAATTAGCTGTTTCTCCTTATACACGATAGTTCTCCTAATTAGCCCTAGAATTTGATTTCCTTTCGAAGCAGCAATCCCGCATTGCTCTGGAACTTTCATGTCAGCACTAAATGTTACTCCTAAGTCCTTTTCTTGTGTGGTTCTACCTAGTACAGCATCCCCCATTTTATATTCTTCGTCCATGTTTCCATGTCCTATGTGTATGGATTTACACTTCCCAAAATTGAATAACATTTGCCATTTTTCTGACCATTTAACTAATTTATCTAGATCATCCTGTAAACTTTGTTTATCTGTATCATTAGTAACCTTTCTGAATACTTTTGTGTCATCTGCAAATTTGAGATATGTCATCTTCCAAATCATTTATATATATATTACAAACAGTATAGGGCCTAATACTGATCCCTGTGGTACCCCACTCAGAACAGATTTCCAGTTTGAAATCTCACCATCTACTAGTACTCTCTGTCTTCTGTGTGTAAGCCAGTTTTCTATCCAGTTAATTACATCATTACCTATACCATGGGCTTTTAGTTTAAGTAACAATCTTTGATGTGGCAGTTTATCGAAAGCTTTCTGAAAATCTAAATATACAACATCCACTGGTGACCCGTCATCTACCCACTTTGTAATTTCTTCCAAAAAGAGATTGGTTAGACATGACCTTGCTTTTAGGAACCCATGTTGAGATGTATTTATTAATTTATGTTTTACAAAGAATTCCACCATGTGGTCTCTAATTAATGTTTCGAGTAATTTACTCCTCGATCCTTTCTTAAATAGCGGTGTAATGTTTGCTTCTTTCCATTCTGAAGGAACTATTCCTTCTTCTAGTGACAAGTTAAACACTTTTGCTAGTGGTGTACTAATTTGCTCAACAATTTCCTTAAGCAGTTTTGGTGGTATCCCATCAACTCCAGGTGATTTATTATCTTTCATCTTCTTAATTTTCTTTGCTATAATTTCAGGGGTTACAAATAACTGCCCCAAATGTTCTGATTTATTGCCCTCAAATTTAGTAAATGGAACTGGAAGTGAGCTGATATCTTCTGTGGTAAAAACTGAGCTGAAATACTCATTCAGGACCTCTGCCATTTGAAACCCGTCTGAAATTATCTTTTCACTGTTGTTTTCCAATGGTCCGACCTTATCTCGAACTTTGTCTTTACTCCTTACATAAGCATAGAAACTCTTGCTGTCATTTTTTTTATTACCTGCCAATTTTTGTTCAAAGGTTCTTTTAGATTTTCTAATTTCAGTTGTAGCTAGGTTAAGTGCCTCTTTGTAGTTTGTGTAGTCTTCTACATTTCCAGTGTGTCTATATACCCTCCACAGCATCTGTTTGTGAGCAATTTTTCTAATAGCCTCTTTTGACAGGTGTTTCTTCCTGGACCTTTTCCTTTGTTTTCTTAATGGAACAAATTTCTCAATAATGCCCTCAATCTCATATTTTAAACAAGTCCAGCATTCTGTTGCTGTCTTGTTCTTCAGCAAGTTATTCCAATCTATATTTGCTAGATATGTTCTCATCTCTTTATATTTGCCTTTGTTGAAGTTCCTCCTCCATTGTTTTTTATATGTATTCCCTGTTTTTACTTTTATATTAAAATGGATTTGGTTATGGTCACTTGAACCCAAAGGTTCGTGTACTTTAACATTGTCAACTAATTCATTTTGAGAAGACAAAATTAAATCTAACACATTCCCACCTCTGGTTGGTTCCAAGACATGTTGAGTAAGGAAGCAATCCTGTGTTAGAAGTAGAAACTGATGGTCGTCACCTCCAGCACTCTCTAATGATTCCCACTGTATATGGCCATGGTTAAAATCACCCATTATAACACATTCTCCCTTGCTCACCTCCCTTATCGCCTTTTGTAATTTTACATCTTCCTCTTGTCCTATGTTAGGACTACGATAAACTACTCCTATTGTTAATGTTGAGTTCCTGGTAACTATGTTACACCAAATTGCTTCCACACTATCTGCTTCACTTTTCAGTGTTATTTCATATGCTTGGATAGATTCTTTAATATATAAAATTACTCCACCTCCCCTTCTTTCTCATCTATCCTTCCTAAACATTGCATAGCCTGTCAGTGCTAACTCAGCATCTACTATATCTTTATTTGCCCATGATTCTGTGATGCCTATTACATGAGGATCAATATCTGCTACCATAATGTCTAACTCACTTTTTTATTTACTATGCTCCTGGCATTTAAGCATACACATTTAAGTTCATTGTCTGAAATTATTGGTGAACATTTCTTTGGATGTGTATTTGTAGTAGTACTCCTTTGAGTTTTCTCTGTCAGTTCCCCCTGCGCATCTAGTTTAGAACTTAAACAATTTATTGTATCCTTAAATTTCATATACTATGATATATAATGTCAAAAACTATAATATTATATACAGTTGGATAATTTAAATAAAATTACAATTATCATAATATTTTGTTTCTATATTGCGAGATTTTCACGCATTTCCCCTAATGAGGGGAAATTCTCCCATTTTTGTTTTTAATTAAATCAAATACAGAACAATGACAGTATTATGCAATTATTGTATTGTGAATACAACGGAGCCACCTGCATATGGTCTTTGATCTATACAGTGTTTTTCATCAGATCATTTTGAATGTGAAGCATGGCCTTTTATTCACACCTGCTCACTGTACGAAACAGACAAAGCAGTGTACTACTTCAATAATATCTAGTTAAACTTGGCATCCCTTTGATGACAAGTACAGGAATAACAAACCCTTAAAGTGAAGAATAATCCATTATTAGCTAGAACTGAGTAGATTTTGCATGTCACGTCAGTCACCAAAATCAACAAGCCGAAATAACATGGCAGTTTGGCCGAATTCTCCGACGGCCAAAATCACCACCACCCATCAGCACTACTTCTGCTATTGCGATGTTTACTTTCTGACCTACCCATGAAAACGATCCCCTAGAGGTGCCAAACTTTTCCTCATATATTTACCATACATATACACATGTCATGTGGTCAAACATTACTCTTACTTCCATGTAACGATAACAAATTACAAAAACAAATGCTAGCTATATCTTCTAGTAGTTCTATGCCTACCTAGCTCCGCAAAGCTAGGCATAGGAGATGACAATTTTTTTATTTGATCTTTACATATATGGAACGTCACACGTGTATGCATATGGTAGATATATGAGGAGAAGTTTGGCAGCTCTATGTGGTCGTTTTCACGGTTCGGTCAGAAAGTAAAAAAAATTTAAGTCAAAGGCTCTGGAAAATTGACATCGCCATCACTCACTATAGTAACATGAGTGAAACTACTGAAGCATTGCATAGAAATCACTGACTGAATGTAAACCCATTTTCAGATTTTTTGATGGTCAAGTTTTTTTATAATCAGATAAAATGTTAACGTGGCCACCAATGCAATTTCACACTGTGGTCTGACCTCAGTAGCACCGATCAAGTCTGACTGATTTGATGTAAGTTGGTGTTTGTGTATCCACCCTAGTCGGGGTGAGTCAGATATATGGACCAACCGACTCAGTTTGATCAGATCAGGGAAAGTGCCAATGTATCCCGGGCTTTGCATACCCACTAGCCGAGTTACCCGGTATTACACGGACAAAAAGGCCACTGTAAGAGCTTAGGACTACTTGCACTACCCAGTCACATTTTGGTAGGACAATGGGCCCATTCATGCCCCAAAAATCATGTCCAACTGCCAGTTTCACGAAGTGTTCGTATTTTAGGTTCTTGCGCTGCTGTCTAGAGAATCCCCCCATTGTAAATTGAATGTAATTACAAATGATGTGCCTGGTTTAATTTACTTCAACAAAGCAAAGACAGTAGTAGGTTGTTAACGTGGCAATCTGAGTAAATTTATTGGATTGCTGGACGCTCACTCACCTATAGTGGTGAGCGAATGGTTGGTTGTACCGAAATTACTACAAGTGTATACAAAGCAATACAATTTCCGTCTGGACTCGCCATCAGATGTACAACCAGCACTAACGCATACTACATAAGGCCTAATAAAAAACAAACTAATATCTCGTCCCTGTCCGCTTCCTTTTTTACCGCTGCCTCCTTTTTTGTTACTTACTATTTTTTCGGTGAAGAAATCTCTGTCCAAAACTTGCCCTCTGAAGTACTGTTATACTCTTTCAGTTCACTCTATGTATTATAGAAGGTGTAGGGATCTATGTGCATTCTACAAAGTCTAAAATAAGAATGATTACCTCTTCCTTTAAAATAGATAGACTTTTTTTACATAATTCCAGTCTCAATCAGTATAAATGCCATTCAGTTGTATGCCTGTGATACAAACTAATGAAACCATGGCCAAACCTACACATGACATTCATAAATACATTCAACATTGTGTTTGCTTCTTTATTGTTTCTAGTAAATTTAAGTAGTTTTCTGGTGTAACACGTACGTGCATGTGTGCCATATTCCATTGACATATATGTTTCTATTCATCTGTCATTCCCGCTAAAAAGGATTGTATCTGCTAATTTGCAAATGGAATGGCAGGCTGTATAGTAATATACATCACTGGCATGTTCCTTATGCATCGAAAAAAAAATACAGCTTGTCTTTTAATCAACCATAGTGAGCATCTAAGACATGGTGGCCATCTTCGAAACTAATAGCAAAAAAATCCATAAATAGTAAGTAATAAGGGCCTCCCTCTTCCTTTAAAAAAGTCACCTAAGCAAGGTGTACTGAAATTGTGCTATAGGCCTAACGCCGAGTATTAGTCTACAAAAATATGTGACGAATAGATGTTTTACACAATTATGTATAAAACTACATAAAGGCGGGAATTAGAATCCCCCCTTCAAATGGCATGGTGTAGCCCCACCACTCGTATGTGGACCACGGAGGAGTTCCACAAGGCACAAAGCTAGGCCCAATACTATTTGTTCTCATGATAAATGACTAACTTACAAACAGCATGTGATTCTTAAGGATATGTTGACAAAACTTGCATCATTTATATTGGCTCAGATGGAGATGGAGAAACCAAAATTATGTGAAAATCAACAAACATAAAACAAAAGAACATATTACCGATATTTTTTTAAACAAGAAAAACTTCCTGGAATCCTGGAGCCAAAACCGAGAGAATAACTGATGCAAAAATACCTGGCGTCACCTTTCCCAGCAATTTGATGTAGGACATACACATTGGTGCAATCGTGAAAAGCAGCCAAGAGGCCGTTTTTTAGTAAAACAATCCACTTTGATCATTTGTTAATCTACAAACAGAAATGTGTTGTATCATTTAGTGACTTTACAAGCCAACATGATGCAATGAATTGTAAACACTGTTAAATCTTGCATGTTACTGAATGGACTCCAGACAGTGGTAGACATGAGATTATGTTTTGTTAATGTTTGCACATCACATAGCCAAAATAAGACCTGTATGAGTTTTATCCTGATTATTGAGGTACAAGGCAAATACTATATTTTGGTTAAGAATGCAAGGGCATTTATCACATGATATACCATCCCAATAGTACCATATTTGTACTGATGGCCAGTACAGATCTTTTGTTTTTCAAAAAGAAAGATTTATGACACAAACAACATGACTCATGTAATAAAAGCTTCATATTTATTATTCATCTTGGCAATAAAATGAGACAGTCCAGCCAGATCTCTCTGGGGCCAGCTGTGACACCCTGAGAACTGTATGCGAGACCTGGATATTTCATGTGACCGGACTGCGGTCCTGGGCCAGCTACTTGATCATGATCATGTGACTGTGGTCACATGACCAGAGATCCTGGGTTCTGCATCCCCCTGGGTGTCCAGCCAGCCCAAAAACGAAGTGTTTAGAACGAATGCCCCCCAGGCCTTTTGACATGCTGGCCATCCTATCATTTTTTGAAAGGTAGAGAAAGGGAGGCTGGTTGGTGGCTGACGTGTTTCCTTGTCCGTGCTACGAGACAAAGATGGCCCAAGGAAGGGATGTTGCCAGATCCCACTGCTGGGATAATGCTTCTAATTGGTCAGACACCCCCTGCAGTGAGGGAATACAAGGGGTGCTGCCAGCTCCCATAGCAGGGTTAATGCTTGTAATTGGTCAGAGGTCCCCCGCGGTGAGGGGATGAACCTTTTAATTGGTCAGCTTTCATTCCCCCAGGCCCTTGGTAGGGATGGTCCCAGGCATCCGGTAGGCTCCCAAGATGCATCGGTCAGTTGTTCTGACATAAACCACGCACAATGATTACACTATGCTTCAAATTATTGTTAACCTGAATTGTTGCATTCTCTCTGCCCAAACATGTAGTGTATGCATTTCGTGTGTACATGTTGATATGATGTCTTTTCTGTAGAAATTGAGGAAAAGCTACTGCCAGAATGAAAACCATACTGAGAAGCTAAAAGAGCTACGTAAACTGCAGAAGGATCATCCAGAGAAATTGCTAGGCTTTCGAAGTATCTGCATGTGCATAGATGACAAATTCAAAATTGGTACACGGTAAGTAATCCATATTTATTGATAATGTAATTTAATTTGGTAAAAAGTATGAACCAAGAATAAAGTAGTTCAAAGTTAGCATTAGCTGTGTTTTCAATAGTCTTGCTTATCTTACTCTCGCTCGCCTTCATGAATTTGCCAAGAAGAGAGTCTGGCCTCAGAGGCGTGGTCTCATTGTTACCCACTGTCACCACTCCATTTCATGTAGGCATTCCCATGAAGCACCAGCAGCCAATAAACATCATTATCGAGATTCTGCACTAAACATTTTCTTTGATAAAGTAAATTTGAATTGCATCATATAAACTGATAAAAGTTCACTCTTATTTTATGAATTAGCCAAATGCCTGGATGACTTTGTAATTAACTAATTATGTATGCACCCAGAATATGAGTGCCTACATAATTTCTGTCACAATGAAACGTACACTTTGCATCCAGGCGAAGATGTGTACGACAAACGGTGGCGCCACATCACTGAGCCTGGATAACCGAGGCTATGTTTTCATTCGTTTTCAATATGACGCGTTTACAGAACTAGCACTAATAATACTACAGTTGCATCAGAACCATGAAGGCGATTCAACACACAAAGGGGTCATATCCAGACATGGGGTAATAGTAATAGGTAATACACGTTTTTTCCTGTAATAGTAACAGATGAGATTTTTTCAAAAGTATAATATAATCTAAAGTAATAGATAATAGTCTATTACTTTTCTATTACACCTATTGCTGCGAAAGATCAGGTTTGTTTGTATGTTTTTCCAACTGCTAGTAACTGTAAACAATGTACAGACAATGGCTGAGCTGTTATTCAAACAACATGAAAAGACCAATAGGCTGATAATTTGATGCATTCAGAAACACCTGCTCAATGAAACAATGCTGGAGTAGCAAGCTAATTACTAATTGTTAAGATGCCCCACTGGGGTGGCTATGGCTTCACACATGGTCTCCATGTCCATGTTATCAAAATATGTTTTTTTCTTATGCATGGTAGAGGTTGTTTGTTGTAATAGCTGATGTTCGTCATCATGTCAATATTGAAGTTTTAAAAAACGTAACTTTTCCCACTTTCAGCAACACAGGATGCCAACAGACAACAAGAGACAAACAAAGAGAGTGTTTTTAAATGAAAATATTTAATGACCATGTCTTTTTCTTTTCCATCAAGCCAGAAGAAAAGTATGGCGGATGTCAGTATTACAACCACATTTTCCTTCTAAAGGAAACAAAAACCAAAGTGATTTTGAATGAAAACATTTGATGTCCATGCCTGTTTTTTAAGCAAGAACTAAAGTATGATGGATGTCAGTGTTACAACTAATTTTCCTTCTGAGGGAAACCAAAACCAAAATATAAACAAACTGCAGCTAACGCTTTCAACCTACATTGCCTGCAAAGAAATCTACGATGCATTGACTTAATAAAACTGTAGAGCAACAAAACTGAAAAAATGATGACAGACGTCATTTGATGACGAACATCAGCATCACCGTAAATATTACCACGTACCTTATTACGTACCACGTACTAATATTACCATGTGCCAGAAGCCAACTCCATAGGGTTCAGCATACAGTTACATTTCCCATTGGTGGCCATGTTAACGTTTTGCAAAATTATAAGAAAACGTGACCATAAAAAATTCTAAAAGTTTTCACCAGCCGCTGTCATCATCCCACTGACATGCTGGTCGAGTTTTGTCAAAATTAGACATTTCTAACTCTTGTAATATGCCTGTATGTGCGATACCCCTCAATGTTTACCAATTTTGGCATGAATTACGACACACGTGTCTAATCGCCAAAAAAATCACAAATATCCTTCCGCCTATTAAAATCATCTAAAAATCCACCATTTCACTCTCAACAGCTTCCGCCAGCAAACCTGGTAATGTCCGTGCACAAATGCACTATTGTCAGATCGTATGAATTTTTTAAAACGTCCAATATCCAAACTTACTATGCCCTACATTCGTGCGTAACATACCAGGAAGTCTAACTGGGGCATGATCCCAAATAGGGAAGCTATTTTCTGAGAAAGTGTTCAATTTTGCATCAAGTAGCAGCACAATATATATGTACATATATTATAGAACACTCCAGTTTGTCACGTCATTATTATTTGTTTGACAGCCAAATCAAAACAATGCCATGCTCAGAATATTTGCTGAAAATCAGTCACATATTTTAATTATAGGTCCACTTTGACACTTGATAAATCATATATCATGTATAATAGATTTCCAGAGCATTGCGAGCCAATGAAGCCTCCTTATTGTCTCTAGATATAGCAATGAATTTATTCTCAAATTAATATTTATATAATTGCTTGATTTTTAACCAAACATTCTGTAATTTTGTCAGAAAAGTGACAATTTGTCACATTTAACAGGATTTTGAGTGATTTCCAATGTGTCAGAATTGTTAAATTTTATTGTTTATATGACTGCTGTCATGCTTCTAGCTGATAAGATACAAGGCGTAGTGCTTGATTTGGATACGCCACCATAAATGGGTATCATATTACCAGATACACGTTGCGGCCAGATTTGAAAATGCTGATATATGCAATGCTTCCAGTGGCAGTGACACAACCAACATACAACTATTCTGTCCAAATATGTTATACAGTGTGGCCAATGTACTGGGCCACATAAAAGTATCACCAATGACTGTTCTAGTGCAAAATAGCTGCCTACTCCCTCACAAACTGGTGTCATACCCCCTAATTTTGACCAAATTTCCATTTTGGCATCCGCTCTATACCAGGCTATTCGTGATTGTTACTGCTGTCTGCCTTTTCCAAGCAAACTGTTCACTTTTCCTAGCAACTTGTGTCTATGGGAATGGTTATATCTTATGTAAACCACTTCAGGGTTATGATTGGCTAGGGATGGGGTTAGCTAGAGATGGGGTTAGCTATGTTTATGGTTGCATACCTTCATTTCCTTGTGCCCAAGCACTTACAGAGAACTGCACACGACATGAAATGCGTATTAAGACGTTGTGATTAAGCATTTATGAAACGCAACGATTATTTTCTATACAAAAAGTGCTTATTTTAAGCTTTTAGCTTGCCACAAGCTCTTTTGTGCAATTTTAACACATGGAAAATAAAAAAACGTGTTTATGAACAATAAAATTTCTTATTAAACATTAAATTGCGTAAATTATCAGCTGATGCACATCAAACGTTATAGCACAACATTAAAATGTTCATTTATTTGACATTTTTTATATATAGTAGGTCAGCTACAGGACACCTCCTAAAGGAGACGGTTAACAAGTTTAAATAATAGCGGCGCTTAATAAGTAATGATCATGTTGACTATATTAAATAAAAAAATATATATAATAATATAATATTAACTAGCATGACACCGACAATTTTCTAAGTCAAACACACACAACATGGTCATGGGGCAGGTTAGCAGCCGTTTTAATTTATTTTTATTTTTTTTAAATATGACCCCTCATTATATTATCAAAATTGCAAATTATAAAAATTCTAAGAAATGTGTTATAACAAACTAATTATTTCATCGAAATTACCTGCAATATCCACAATTAGGCTAACAACAACGATTAAAGCATAAGCATATCAAAATTTTATAACCGTTCTGTGACCACGACTTCCGTTTAATTGGGTTCAGCATACAGTTACATTTCCCATTGGTGGCCATGTTAACGTTTTGCAAAATTATAAGAAAACGTGACCATAAAAAATTCTAAAAGTTTTCACCAGCCGCTGTCATCATCCCACTGACATGCTGGTCGAGTTTTGTCAAAATTAGACATTTCTAACTCTTGTAATATGCCTGTATGTGCGATACCCCTCAATGTTTACCAATTTTGGCATGAATTACGACGCACACGTGTCTAATCGCCAAAAAAATCACAAATATCCTTCTGCCTATTAAAATCATCTAAGAATCCACCATTTCACTCTCAACAGCTTCCGCCAGCAAACCTGGTAATGTCCGTGCACAATTGCACTAATATAAGATCGTATGATTTTTTTAAAACGTCCTATATCCAAACTTACTATTCCCTACATTCATGTGTAACACACCAGGAAGTCTAACTGAGGCATGATCCCAAATATGCCAGAAGCCAACTCCATAGCGTGCAACTCACGCCGAGCGAAGTGACCAGGAAGTGTCATGGGACAACCCAGATGCGGAGTAAATGTGAAAGTGAAAATCTTTTTCTTCAGAGTAATTTTATTTCGCATAATGACGAATGTCATTTTTTACCACAATATCAGAACGTTACACAAACTCCTTTGTAAAAAACAAATGCATTTTCGGTGATAAAAATGCAGAACTCTTAATACGCAAAACTCTTTATACTGATTTTGTGACTATGACCTGTGCGTACACAACACCAGTAATTTCCTTCTGGTTACGCCTTCATGTTGGCGATGGCATTTAACAAATTCAATTAAAAATGTTAGACATGAAGGAAAAACCGCGGAAGTTATGTGACCACGCATGCGCAGCACTGCTATTTCCTGCAGGAAGTTACACCACACAATGCATGCGCAGTAGTACACTTCTGGTATAGGTAATACTGGGCGTGCAACACCAGTAATTTCCTTCCGGTTACGCCTTCATATTGGCGATGGCATTTAACAAATCCACGTATCTGAATTAGGATTGACGATGGCATTTGATCAATCGATCGTAACATTTAATGATTAAAAATGCGCTTCATTGCAATGCAAAAATGTGTATTTATGAACTGTTTTAAATGTTGTTTAATATAGTTAAAACATGATAGTTTTAGTTAATAGGCAGTATTTAATTTCAGAAATATAATAGTGACAATGAGTTTTATGATGAGTATAGCTAAGGAGCCAAAATAAATGTTATTTTAATTTAACTCCCAGTGTATTTATGTTCACTATGATTGTGGATAAGGTCATGCAGCTATATATATATGTACGTACGTACGTACATATATATATATATATATATAGCTGCATGACCTTATCCACAATCATAGTGAACATAAATACACTGGGAGTTAAATTAAAATAACATTTATTTTGGCTCCTTAGCTATATATATATATATATATATATATATATATGCATGACCTTATCCACCATCATAGTGAACAAAAATAACATAGAAAGTGGGGGCAGTCCTTTTTAGCCAACTTACCCCATCCTGTCTTGTTAGCCTACAGCCCCTTACTCTATATACAATTTATACTTAACACCTTGAGTAATCATACATCAACAGTGTTTATTAGATTCCTATTTGTGAATACACTGTATCACAGCATGACCTATACACATGTATACTTGCATGATGTCTAAAAATTTGTTTTATATTCACAAGTTGTGGTTTAAATTATTATCATTGGCATGTTGATATTTGTAGGAGGGAAGGCACAGAAAGATACATCGGTCTCACCAAAGAGCAGCGCGAGACCGCTGTTACGAGAGTAGTGAATCATGTCTACAAGCGGAGACAAACTGAAGTGCAGACTCTGGTGGACCTGTGCCATCATCCTAACATTGTGGATTTCTGGGTAAAATCAGATATATTAAACATACCTCTGGCACTCACACATAGTATGAGTATTTCAGTAGTTCTATGTTTGCGTGTGCATTGTTTCAGAATCTGTGTGCATGAGCGTGAGCGAGTGTGTGTGTTGTGTGTGCATAAGTATGCGTGGTTGTCTGCATGTGTTGGTGGATGGGTTGTGCAGACCTGTATAAACCTGTAAGATTTATTACAAATGCTGAAAAGGAGCTCGCACTGCAAACTGGGACATATTGATTGGATTTCACGAAACTTTGGCACAGCTGACTGCGCACAACTAAAATATGTGCAAGAGTTGCTCTTTGGGTGTGTTTTGAACGGATAATCTTTTAGTCTCTTGCCATTTGAAGTTAAGGGGAAACAGTAAAAGTTGGAACTTATGTATGATTGCAGGCATACATACATACATGGGTGCTATGTTATTTGTCATTCTTTTCTCTAAACTGAGGCCCAAAATTATATGTAACATATAGGACCAGCCAAGGATTAACTAGAAATCTTGCTGTTGCGATGAAGAGAAATGTGAAGACAATTGGTTGGGATGGTGGTATTTGTGGACCCACAGAAAGAAGAATGTAAGAAGCTCTTGAGATATGGGTTTGTGGAAGAGAATGGAGAAAGAAAGACAAATAACAAATGCTAAGAAGAAAGGATGAAAAATGAACGAATAAACAACAGAAAGAACGAAAAGGAAGGGAATGAGAATGCTGGATGAATTGAAAGACGTAATGTGGGGGGGACGATTTATCAGATTTGGGCTCTCGTGGACATTGGATGTTAATTTGTGGCCTTGTCCTCGTTACTAGAAAGATGTTGTTGCCATTTTTTCTGTTGACTCTTAAGGTCAAAGTGATTTTTCATGTAAAATCTTTCTAGAGGGTTAAACTGATCGTTTCATGTCATATATACTAACAAGATTAAATATTTTAACTCAGAAATACCAGTTCAATATCTGTAAGCAATAAAAACCGTGGGATAGTAAATGGGACCAATCAGCATCCACGCTCCCTCCTGCGCCAACTGAAACCCAGCAGTGGGCCTTGTCTCGGCGCTCGACAAAGACACACGCAGACCCACCAACCAACCCCGTGCAACACCTGTAGTAAGGATAGTTCGGCGGGTTTTTCTTGGGGAGGGCTGGACACCCAGAGGGATGTAGGCCCCAGGATTGTCTGGTCAAGTGGCCGCAGTCACGTGATCACGATCGAGTAGCTGGCCCAGGACCATGTCCGGTCACTTGAACATCCAGGCCTCGCAGCCAGCCCTCTCGGTGTCACAGCTGGCCCCAGAGAAATACGACTGGGCTGCCCCTTTTCGCCAAGTTTTTATAATAAATACTGCTCATATCTTACCAATGTGTTTGGCTGTTCTTTTATAAACAAACATAATTACCCCTCTAATCAGGGTAAATATATACTTTATTATAATTTAACTCATGTTTCTGACATCGTAGCCTATGTAGTCCATGTGCCCGATAGATTGATCCACGGGCAACTTGTCATTAAAAACATATATGGATTTCTTATGAAAAGAGGTATGTCCTCTTGCATGTGGCGAACAGGTGAAGTTTTCTCAATGAAATAAAAAATAATTTCTAGTAATTGCAAGTACGTACATAGCAGCAGATATGAGGTGTTAAGTTTAAAAAAATTAATGTAATCGCCTGCTATATATATATATATATATATATATATATATATATATATATATATATATATATATATATATATATATATATATATACGCGTAAACAGAACCTTTGCAAGAGGACACCTGTCACCAGCTGTAGAATGTGTCAGACTGATCATTGGCTCCTTTTGTTGGGTAGACTATTTGGCTAACAAGGGATGTTGCACCTCACTTCCGGTAACATTGTCAGTCGTTAACGTACCTCTTTTCATAAGAAATCCATATATGTTTTTAATGACAGTAAGCATAGTGAAAGTTTATTCATTGGGACATTTGTGTATGGTCGTAGTATTCGGATTACGCATCGCAACGCCGAGATACGGATGTTGAAAGGTGGGTGGGGTCATTCCTAGTTGCATACCCTGTTATATATATATATATATATATATATATATTATTTACAGGGGCCCAAGCTGATTCAGTTGCCCGTGGTACTGACATTTGTAGATGACACAAACATGTTTAGAAAGGTTAAAATGATGGAGATAAACAACTATCCAGTGATACCAACTGTTAAATGAGCATTGAGAGTTAATTGGGAATTTGTAAATTAAATTAACCCCTTTTGGTAAATTTAATTAATAAAATAAAATTAGCCTTTCTTGTAGAGTTAATTAATTAAATTAACTTATTTGAGTTAATTCAATTAACAATTGAAATTAACTCATGTCTGATACATACATTGCACTAAATTGTTTCCTTGTAGCCTGGTACATTCTTTGATGCAATACTCTACCTCCCCTCATTCCTCTTCTCTCCTCCCAAAACATCAGAGCATCACAAGCCAGAAACGGGCCTTGGTTTTTAGCAACCTGTCAACCCCAAGGATTTGTTTCTAGGAATAAATCCACAGAACTTTGGAAGTAGGCCTACATAGCATGCAACAGTTTTGTTTCGGTTTCACAATTCATTTGTATTGAAGCTATAATAAAACATGTTTAACAACAAAAAGTTTTCATTTGTTCATTACAATGAAAAAAAATTAGTTGACAATATCTTCATGAAGAGCTAGAGTTGGCATTTATGCTATTGTTTGCCATGTGGTGGCTAGTATCCATAGCTACACATTTATGTTACTATTATTATATAATTTTTTTAATTACATTATATATATATAATATATATATATATATATACATATATATAATTTTATTTAAAATGGACATATCACACTGCAAAAATAAATGTGAAATGCAACGGAAGTGTTTGTTTTGACCCCAAGCAGAAATGAGTTGTTTGATGTGCTGTTGCTGTAGTTGCTGGGATGCAAATCATCTGAAGCAATTTTTTTAATTCTGCTCTTGCTGGGAAAAAAATGGGATCCATTCTAGAAAGTTCATATGCAGCTGACGTGGGAAGATTCTGATGAACAAGTTATAAATATCTACATTTTGGGAAACTTGAACTACGTTAGAGGCAGTGATTCAACGTTATGTACCTAACAGCTATTACTTACAGCATATTTATAAACTTTTAATTGAAAGTTATGTCAATTAGTTAATTTATAATTAGCTCAAGCACCACTGTAATAAGTTTATAAGTGAATTGTGAATGCTATTTTGTATTTAATGTTTTACTTAT
Source organism: Lamellibrachia columna (assembly GCA_963662155.1). Classification (NCBI taxonomy): domain Eukaryota; kingdom Metazoa; phylum Annelida; class Polychaeta; order Sabellida; family Siboglinidae; genus Lamellibrachia; species Lamellibrachia columna. The sequence continues at coordinate 48,975,192 of OY759269.1, read as the reverse complement.
ATTGCATTTATTTAATTTGAGAAGGGCATAGCACCTTATAAGTCGTATGACTTCAGCTATGTCCCTTTAGCAGCAGCAGCAGCAGCAGCAGCAGCAGCAGCAGCAGCAGCAGCAGCAGCAGCACACCATACAATGCACCTGTATTATGTTGTTGTTGTTGAATAAACTTTCACTTCACTTCACAATCTATTCTCAATGCTACATCAGTGTTAATACCACAAGAAGCCTTACACCTATTTTTGTTAGATTGCTTCTTTGATGTTAAAAAATAAATCTATCAATCAAACATGTTATACTGTTTTTAGTTTACAGAAGAAGACAAGACTCACCATTACATTGCTACAGAGCTTTGTGATTACAACATCAGAGAATGGGTCAAGAAGAAAGAGGTGACAGCTCTGGAACTGAAAGACTGGATCAAAGAAGCTGCTTCTTTGGTGAAAGGCTTATTGACTGGACTTGATTACATGCATACTCTAAAACCAACCAGCATTCTGCACAGAGATATAAAGGTTGGTTTGTGTTTCGTTATATGATCAATAATAAACAAACGTGGGGAATTAGGGTGGCTTCTGTACAACCAGACAGTTCATTCAGTAGCATTTAATTAAAAATGTCACAACTGTCTTCATTAGTTTGTGCATAAAAACTAAAACAGACACTGCTTTAAATTAGATAAATTATAATTTAATAAATATAAACCATACCAAATATTATCGTTCATTTCTTGTAACTAGGAGACCAATAAAATAATAAATTTAATAAACATTTCAATGTGAATTGTGTTTGTGAAACAGTTACAATTGTTGAAAGTAACATTATGTTTGATGCTGACGTTTTGAGTTTCGCGTGCACTGGCCACTGCCCTGGGCCTGGCATGGTATGCTGACTGTTCTCAATTCACTCCAAATCGAAGCCTCCAAATTCACAGCCAAATATCACATTAATGAGAATATCTTGGCACATTATATTGTCAGTTGGATTGTCTGCCTCATTAGTGTCACCAGTATGTAATAAATTGGCGTAATATCCTTTTAAAAATTTTGAACTGTACGATTCTCGCAACTTTGTCCGCCATCTTTGCTTTGGTGTTTCCCTGGTATTCACCAATGTTCTGGCGTCATTAAATGTGAATCATCCAATAAGCATGCATCCATGTTAAAATTGCAAGGGGTTTCCCTTGCATGTGCAGTGATGTGTCGCTGGCAAGGAAGAAGTAGTTCGTCACAATTCTATTTTATATTGAATTAGATTACATTATTAAGTACTGTAATGTGCATCACTAATACAGTCCAACCCAGCCGTGGCTACTGGGATGAATCGGCTGGGTGGGGCCGATAACGCATTTTGGCTAACTGAATCGATTGCCGCCGATAAAAAGACCTTAATTTCGAACACTGCTCATGGTCCACGCGGAGGTACCACTGGTGGTCCAGAAGAAGTCCTGTACCACTAAGAACTTCACTTTTGACCCAAAATCACTACTGGCATTGCTTTTATGTCAAGAATAAGAGGACGATTAACTCAGTATCAGGCCCTGCTTCTCCACAACAGTGGGGATGTTGCAGCTTTCTGGATGTCATATGTTGACCTTGTAGAGCTCCTGTTGACATTGATCCGAGCATCGAGGGATGGAAATTGGCTGCTAAATTTCCATTCTATTCACTTACTCATTCCATTTTGTCTTGCATATGATAGGCAAAACTATGCTAGATTTCTGCCTATATATTATGCAGAAATGACAAGGTTGCTAGAAGATGACACAGGTGTATTTGGGTACTGCCAGATTTGGGGTTTTCTACCCTGCTTGGTGACCACAACCCTTTTGGTTGAATACATGTTAATCAGACCATACAGGAGACAGTCAATAGATCTACACAGACTGCTGGAGGAACTGTTCAGGCTCAAACCAGGCACAGTTTGCAAATTCTTGTGTCAGCCATGCTGATTTACAACCATCACATATATTACACGGGACGAGGGTGACGTGAATTCAGTTGTTAACATTCTAGAAAACCAGTGGACAAACCCATGAACAGCAACCCCTCCGATACTTTAAGCCTTTCAACAAGCACTGCGGCTCCATTAGACGTTGTCCATGACCTACTAAATGCTCAGGACAAATGTGAAAAGGCCTATCAAGACTACCAGAGAGAAAGACCGCAGGCAATCAAGAAACAGCGGGACTCCAAGACTGTTAACAAACATACTATCCAGAAAGGTGATCACAGATTGTTTGGTCACATGGTACTGCAACTAGTGGAAATCTCAACATGCTAAATCATCCCCTTTGCCCCTCCCCCCAACTCCCCTCCCCCCAACCCCCATTCTGATATTTTACTAATAGTGACAGGACAATGAAAAAGACCAACAAAGCTGTTTTGGCCAGAGAGCTGGAAAAGAATGTGACCCCAGCTGAATGTGTCTCACCACAATCAGTTTGCATCACCGATGGCATGAGTCTCATTCAGATGATGCATGGTGAAAACTGCACCTCAGCTTAACTGTCTGGACAGGTGTTTGCCAACATATGCCTAGTCACAGAATCAAGTAGTGGAGGCATCTGCTGTTTTGCACTTCAAACAAAACCAAACGGGTCCAGTTCATGGTGGAAAACTGGAAGAGGCCACACCTGAAGGAAAAGCTGGACGGCAAGGTATAATATATGAGAAATGTGAGGATAAGTGTTTCAAGCTCACAGCAGAAAGGTTGGAGGAGGTGAATGAGCTGAGGTACAACAGGAGGCAGACACTCGTGTGTTGTTGCATACAAAACATGCCGCTGCAGACTATTATTCAATCATAATTATTGTCGCAGTTGACACATGTTGATTCTTAGCATGGCTGTTCAAGCTCGTATTGACTGTAACCTTTACGTGAAGTGTGGCACAAGAGCTAGGACAAGAATACTCGATGTCAAGAAAATGTTTGCAGCTGTTGAACAAGGAACATGTGTTCTGGAGTTGCTTTCATGCAAATGCAGGAGAGTTTGTAAGGCTTGTGAATTAACTCAAATGATCAGATGCTTGTTGTCTCCAGGACTGTTCTAATACAAGAACTGAGGTGGATGAACAGCTGGACAGGATAGTTCAGATGATGAAGTATGAATTTATGGACACTGATCAGTTGCCCATCTAAAAAAATTAAGTAATGCACTTAGCATAGTTTGTTTGATTGTGAGATACCCTTTTTACTACAACATGTGCATACTAGTAAGAAAGCCGCATTGTAGCCATGGTTGAAAATAAATAGTGATCAAACAACATATTTAATGGTCATATTATATCATTTATGAATAACAGACGTGCATTAGAACAACACAACAGAAATTACAGACTTAAACAAGTTTGTTAATTCATAGGGGTAGCAAAGTGGCTTGTACATGCTACATTTGACTTTACTGTCAAAATAAAGGCCCGCATTTTGACCTAGAGGTCACTAACAAAATTACTTTGTTACTTACCTTAAGCTACCCCCGACAGAGGTCCATCATATTATTCCATGCTCTACAGACATGTGTAGCTAATCATAGAGCATGGTCAAGTTTCCTTCGTCCTGATGGTACCAAATTTCAGGTTCTGGCCCATGGCCTTTAAACCAAGTAATACATCCATATTAACCATTCTAGGCTAGATATATTAATGCATATATATGTGTTTTCAATACTGGAGAGATTTTGGCAGTTCAGTTTATAATTAACCTGATATGAATGTCAGAGTAAAGGACATTATAATTTTGTCATCATTTGATACAATATATATGTATATGTATATATATATATATATATATATATATATATATATATATATATATATATATATATATATATATATATATATGTTAGATATAGTTAAGACAAAATTGTGCACATCAAAGCAGCATTCTCTTTGTGACGATTCAATTAAGCTGTAATTGACAAAAAAGATGGACACCAAAATGGGACACTGAAAAGTGGACTACGTTCCAATTTGAATAAAGTATTAAACATAGATGAAACAAGCAGTCTAACAGTGATCAGGGTATAGTCAGTAACGCTGAATCAAGATATTGATGTTTCACAAAGGACTGACAGGATACAAGACTAGCAAAGCCATGATAACTGTCGTTACGGTTGGTGTTCTTGACCGTAACGACCGTTATTAGGATTGGCTAGCAGTGAATGTGAAGTCCCGACTGTTCATGTTATTAGGATTGGCAGTGAATGTGAAGTCCCGACTGTTCATGTTATTAGGATTGGCAGTGAATGTGAAGTCCCGACTGTTCATGTTATTAGGATTGGCAGTGAATGTGAAGTCCCGACTGTTCATGTTTATTTTTCTTTTGAAGTACAATGTCTGATCATTCTTTTGATAGCATTGTAATTCAGACTATTATAATGGGATACGATTAAATTTAATTTAATATTTTTCGCATGGTGTCCTGAACGTCATGACCGTTTCTTTTACATTAAGTAATGACTGTTACATAATGCAGGACTTGTGTTATAATGCAAGTTTTGTAAACTTACAATTGCACAACTATCTTTTTGCTGTTTCCTGTTATCGTGAGGTTGTTGAAGAATCAAATAAAGCTATTACCTGTTCGTTTTAGTGAATTTAAATGTTGAGCTTCTTTGTACCACTTTTGTGCACCAGTATCAACAACACACACATATTGAACTGATGAGATTAGAAATGAATGGTCCTCTTCCAAAACTTTTGGTACCAAATATGGCTATGTACATGCTAAAAATATATTATGCAAAATAACATCACAAGTCCAGTATAGATGGAAATAGGCCAAAGAATGATATTTAATTTATTAATTATTAATGAGCCGGAAATTAGGCACGCATACATCATCAAAACAAGATACATCACATAATCACAGCAAGCATGCTGGCCCCCAAAAGGTGTTTACACATAATTAAATTATGGCTAGCAGCTACTCGCTACCAGTACTATCTGTACCACTACTGACTGTTATTTACAATTCACATAATATCGGTGGGGGTCACTCCGCCACTAGGTAACCCCCTGTGACCGACCAAGCATGCAGGCAAAACCTCGTGTACAATTATGTAACAGGGAAAAGCGTCAAAGCATTAAGTACATCTTAATAACCCAACTACTGGTTGCGCTGTCTACCTTATGGTACAGGGAGGAGGGTGGGGACGAAAACACCTGATAAGATCAACCAACAATGAACTGACCAACAAAACCAACAAAACCAACAATTCAGCAATAGATAATGATTAACAAGTAACAATAGAAATTCGGAATATTTGCAGAGCAAAAGTCTCACAACGACACAAGCTAGCTTAAAAATCGAGTGAGGCTGGATCTAGGTCATGCAGCTGCGTATATAGCCCAGTGTATCCCTACACGTGTGCGAGTAATTAGTCTAATACCCTCACTACCAGAGTTGATCTAACCTCGAACCACTTTCATTGCCTTGTTATCCCGCATAAAAATCCTTTATGTGCCACTGTCACATAAATTAATTTATGATTACGCTTTCGTGTCAAAATAAAGTCCCAAATATTTACTTAGGGGTCACTTACAAAACGACTTGATTACTTACCTTAAGCTACCCCCTACAGAGGTCCATCATGTTATTTCATGCTCTACAGACATGTAGCTAATCAAAAAGCATTGTTAGGTTTAGTTCTTCCTGATGATACCAGTTGGTCCAATTTCAGGTCCTGGCCTATGGCCTATTGCGATGTTGCAGGTTGGTGTAACAGTTTTCTATAATAGGACCATGGTTTTTGTTTTGTTTTTATTTGGAGACAGAATTTTTTTACATCTAGTAGGTGTATTTCATTGTCAGCATCAGCATCAATACTTTACCTGACCCTCACCCCTGTACAGCAGGGAACAAGGAGGAAGAGCACATCAGCACCATCTGTGCCTGTTATTCATGTTGTACCCAGCTACTTTTATACCTGGCCTGTCTTCGGGAGCACACTAGATGATTTCACTGTATATTATTATTACAGCTGGTTAAAAAGATATTGCTCAATTGCTATACCTGATTGCATTGCGACATTGATGTTGCAGCCAGAAAACATGTTTGTGGTTTCTGCCAATGGAAATGTGCACATCAAGATGGCAGACTTTGATTTGAGTCTTGCTATTCAACCAGATGAAAGTGGCGGTAATGCATCTAACACAGGTAAGTTAAATTTATTTTATACCTATTCATCCAAAAAAAACAATGCATTAATGTAAAGCCTCAGTGATTGTTATCATTTGAAACAAGACTCGGTCATGACCCTCCACTGTGCTTTCATTAATAAGAATGATCATATTTTATTATATTTTGATGTCGAAATCACTACCCATTATAAGATAGAGAAATTATTATAAACTGATTTGAAATTCAAAATATGTTTAATTTTAGTGGTGTTAACTTTATAAAGTTGATCACGTAATGTTGACATTTAATTGGTTTTCAGTAAAAATGTTATGTTAGAGCAAAACAAAAGTCGTGGTTTTAGGCCAATGCACCTATGAGTTACTAAGAGATAACCATTTGTAGCTACAATTAAGAATGTCACACCAGTGGTTTACTAAAAAAAACTTGTTGAACACACATCTTAATTTCATGGGCCACACCATACTGTTAGATAACACTGCGTCACGAGTGTGGTATTCTTGCAATATTCACTCGCAAAATGAAAAAATATTTGTATGCCGCTATTCCTATACTTGCCAATATGGTATGGCCATGCAATTTGCATCCAAACTCAATTTTTGTAACATGTTGGCCTTTGTATACTAAACAAGTCCTATTTCTGGCAAAAAAACATGTTTGTTTGATACTTTCCATTAGTTCTGTGTATGCCCACCTCCCTTATGTCAAACGTCACCTGTAGTCTAGGTTACCCTGATTTCATAGAGCTGCGCATGTGTTTATCAGTCACGCTCATTGACATGTCAGCCCTCAGGCATTTGGCAAAATTACTGGAATCTCCCACTTTTAGAATACATTCTGAGCACTTAAAGGTTTTGTGAGCACTTTATAATTAGGTTCAACTTGCTGACTTGCCTAGAAGCTATAGCCTATGCCAGGCGAAGTGATATATGTGTAATCTGTTGTGGACTTACATACTGGTGGTCTCTATCTGTATCCCAACAATAGTGCAAATAAGTTGCATAAATGTGGATATAAAAGTGTATGTGATTGTGTTATCAGCTAAGATTGATATTGAAGTTGCCTGATTAAAAAGAAAAACTTAATGCTAGATGTGATGGTGCTTTATCACAATAAATAACAAATAATTTGCGCTTACTGCGTGCATCATTGTGCAGGTACAAACTTTTGGAGGTCAAAAGAGGTACTTGACCAGATGTATGACAAAAACGTACTTGACCAGATGAATGATGAAGAGGGGGACAAAAAGACATCCATCCGATACAGAGCCAGTGATGATGTACAGGTGAGTGTTATATTTCTTTGTAGTTTACACACACACATATATATATATATATATATATATATATATATATATATATATATATATATATATATATATATATATATAACAAGTATATCTGAAACAGTGATTGTTTTATTGTTATTGTAAATTATAGGTATGAAGTCTGATCAATTCATGCTATATAGTTTAAGCTATATCTACTCTAAGATTTACTGAATGCCCAAATGTGTTTTGATGAAGTAGAAACAATGTTCTATTCAACAGTTCAATGTTTACAAAAGTCGACCTCGCTGGTCAGTGCAAATCCCGAATAACTCTCTGCTATTTCCGAAAATGTCATTTGGCATAAATATAATTTGCTTCACACCTCCCATGCTAATAATGTAGGCAACTGACACTTTCATATGCAATGTATTGCCATGTAGGAACGTGTACTTGTTTATGTATCAACTTAGAAAGATATATGTGCCATTGACAGCTGACAGCAGCGAACAATTTAAGGTGGTTGGGGTGGCTGTTCTATGCTTGTTTTGAATTGAGTAGTTTCTGTAGAAGTTTTTAAGATAAACCAACCATTTCTTCACAATTTGTAGTTGAACTACTAAATAATACTCCAGATTAATAAAACTTAGTGTTTCATTTATTTGGCGATGTTTCATGATTAAAAAAAATTTTAAATATAAAAACAGTAACTTCAAACTGCCAGCTTATATAATTTTGGGGGAAAAATCCCAACCAAACAAATAAATGACATACATTTAAGTATGACAGTATTATTGATTATCCCACAAGTTATTTTGGTTAACATAAACAAATGTACAATACATCTGCTACAGGACCAAGAAGATTTGAGCAGAAAGTTGAATGAACGCCCAAACTGATTGTGTATTTTTGTACATGTAACACACGTTCACACACCAAATTGCAGTTACGTAAATATTGTTGTTTTTATAAAACATTTAATTAGGAAATGTTTCTTGGTTGTTAGTGATAACAGAAATGTCAATAGATATGCGTATAATGCTTGAAATGTGACGTTTTTCACTTACACCAGCCCAGTGTTAAGCACATGGTTCAGGTGTTTACATGTGCACAAGATCATTTGATTGGTCTGTTATCTGCTGGGGTCACCAGGTCACAGCTACTGGTGGGTTGTGTTACAACGTCAATGACAGAATAAACTAAGATAGTGTTGATATTTGCCAGTTTAAGAACATGATTATCCCAGGTAGGAATCATACAGCAGAGTCACAGTAACCGGATGATATGTTCCGCAGTCACAGCGAATGAATTTAAGCTGGTTCGAAGCAAAGATACTAGAGAATAAGTAATATAATATCCCATGTTATGGGGAAAAAATAAAAAAATTAACTGACACATTAGCTTCCTCAGCTTGGCTGCCTTATGATAGCTCAGCATCGGACTAGCAGATACCGGAGCAGTTTTGCCTGCAGGCTGACAGATTTATGGCAATGGGACTTGCTGTTTGGATTATATTAATTTAAATGTTTAAGGTATTACTTGAATACCCTACACACGTATTTTCTTGCTACTCGTTTTGGTTATATTAGGTCAAAGGTCAAGGTCAGTGACCTTCATGACAAAGTATTTTTCAGCAGCCATGTGATGCATATATATGGATAGGACAATGTCTTAGCTTTATTTTATGACAAATATAAGTACTTTAGCACCATTAGGGCCAAAGTTATGTTTACATATGTTACAAGCAAACTGTGTAATCAGTCATTTTGCATAATGCCTGAAATTTTTAGGCATTATGCCACACGTAACGACTGTGTAAGGGGTGTTGATGCGCTGTGAAAGGGGTGTTGATGCGCTCAACTGTAAAGACACTCAAGTCAACCTCACCTCCCCGTGGTGCACCCCGGTAACCAGTACATTGTGCTGGGCAAACGAGGCTATGGCTAAGGGAAGGAAAACCCCGAAAATAAACCTACTGCGGAGGGCCAACAACCCTCCCAGCTCAAATGATGTTACAGAAACCAGAAGTGAATTTCAAAAGCCAACTTGTGCTGGAAATGGCTACAGGAAGGCGACGGCCCAGATACCAGCAGATGATGACATCATTTATTTGGACAGTATGACGCTTCCGGATCAAAGCCAAACGGAAGTTCGGAGGCTGACAACGTCGTTAACCAAGCCAAAAGTTAATGTAAATATAGGATGTTGGAATGTGAGAACGTTATACTCTATAGGGAAATCAGCCCAGCTTGCAAGAGAAATGGATAAATATAAAATAGATGTCATGGGCATTAGTGAATGCAGATGTATGGGACAAGGAAAAGTCAAGATGAACACCGGAGAGAGCATAATTTTTTCAGGGAGAAAAGACAACATACACAGACACGGAGTAGCAATAATGATGACGAAGAAAGCAGAACAAGCATTGCTGGAATGGAAACCTATCAATGATAGAATTATTTATGCTAGATTCTTCTCCATGTATGTAAAGCTATCGATCATACAAGTCTATGCACCAACAAATGAAGCCAACGTCGAAGATAAAGACAATTTCTACGAACAGCTCCAGACAGTTGTGGACAGTGTTCATAAGCATGACATACTCTTAGTAATGGGGGATTTAAATGCCAAAGTTGGAGAAGACAACGACGGATATGAAAACATAATAGGAAGCCATGGAGTAGGTGAAAGAAATGACAATGGAGAAAGACTTGTTGACTTCTGCGGACTCAATAACCTCATGGTAACAGGTACCATTTTCCCACATAAACTTATACATAAACAGACATGGACATCTCCAGGAGCAAAGACAAAGAATCAAATAGACCATGTGTTAGTGAGTAGGCAACACCGGACATCAGTAATGGACACTAGGGCCATGAGAGGAGCCGACATTGCGAGCGACCACCAATTAGTGCGATCAAAAATCAAGCTGAAACTAAAGAGAAAACAAAAGAACAAGGCGATCAGAAAGAAATTTGATATAATTAAGTTACAGCAACCAGCTATTAAAGCCCAATTCTCACTGAAGTTGCGCAACAAATATGATATATTACAAGACTACGACGAAACAGGCGACGAAGAAGTTGAGAAACAATGGCAAGACTTTGAGGATGCATACAAAGAAACAGCTCAAGAAGTACTGGGGTACAAAAAGAAAGGGCAAAAACCATGGATCAGCAAGGAGTCGTGGGAGTTAGTGGAAGAGAGAAAACGACTGAAGAACAACATCGAGCAGACAAAGTCAGACAGGATTAAGCAGAATTACATGGATAAATATAGGTGTAAAGACAAAGAAGTGAAGAAGAGCATGAGACAAGACAAGAGGAAGTGGGTTGACCACCTTGCCATGGAAACAGAGGAAGCAGCACATAATGGAAGAATGAATGAAGTGTATGATATTACAAAAACCATCAGTAATGACAAATGTAAGACAACAAATGCAGTGAAAGACAAAGGTGGAAACTTAATAATGGAAGGATTGGCCAGAAGGAAGCGATGGAAAGAACACTTTGAGGAAATCCTTAATAGACCTATACCTGATGACCCTATAACAGATGTGGAGATAGATCCGATCATAAACGAAATCAGCACTGACCCAATAACAAAGGCAGAAATTAGAACAGCGCTAAGGAAGATGAAAAACGGGAAAGCAGGGGGCAAGGACGAAATTACAGCAGAATTATTAAAAGCAGACATGAATACAACAGAGAAATGGCTTGTCAAATTATTCAGAACATTTTGGGAACAAGAGAAAGTGCCAAAAACGTGGAAGCAGGGACTGATCGTTAAAATACCGAAGAAAGGTGACCTGACAGAGTGCGGGAATTGGAGAGGAATTACTTTGACATCTGTTCCTAGTAAAGTATTCGGAAGAGTACTCATTGACAGAATAAGAGATGGAGTTAACAGCAAGTTGAGAGACGAACAAGCAGGTTTCAGAAGTGGGAGAGGCACAGTAGAACAGATATTTATTTTACGAAATATTATAGAACAGGTAGTGGAATGGCAGGCAACTCTATACATCACGTTTGTGGATTTTGAAAAAGCATTTGACTCAGTGCACCGAGAGAGTCTGTGGAAAATTATGGAGAGCTATGGAATTCCATGCAAGATAATCCACATGGTACAGATGTTATACGAAGATAGTGAATGTGCAGTGTTAGACGAAGGTGAGGAATCTGAGTGGTTCAAGGTCAAAACTGGAGTTAAACAAGGAGATGTAATGTCTGGATTTATCTTCTTGATAGTAGTGGACTGGATAATGAGAAACACAACAGCGGGAAACAAAACAGGAATAAGATGGAACTTCACTTCAAAACTAGAGGACCTGGACTTTGCCGACGACGTAGCACTTATGTCATCATGCTACACACACATGACATCATGCTACACACACACATGTCATCATGCTACACACACATGTCATCATGCTACACACACATGACATCATGCTACACACACATGTCATCATGCTACACACACATGACATCATGCTACACACACATGTCATCATGCTACACACACATGTCATCATGCTACACACACATGTCATCATGCTACACACACATGTCATCATGCTACACACACATGTCATCATGCTACACACACATGACATCATGCTACACACACATGTCATCATGCTACACACACATGCCATCATGCTACACACACATGTCATCATGCTACACACACATGTCATCATGCTACACACATGCAAACAAAGACAAGACAACTGAATCAATTTGCAGCAAAGCACAGGACTAAGAATAAATAAAAAGAAAACTCAAATATTGAGGATAAACAGCAAGTGCGAAAACAGAATACTAATCGATGATCAAGAGCTAAAGGAAGTGGACAAGTATAACTACCTTGGTGCGAATGTTAGTAAACAAGGAGGAGGCGGCGATGACATTGTTAACAGAATTTGTAAAGCAAGGGTATCCTTCATGAAACTAAAGCAGATATGGAGTTCAAATATATACACTTTGAGATCTAAATTGAGGCTTTTTAACACACTTGTTAAACCAGTGTTGTTGTATGGAAGTGAAACATGGAAAATTAACGAAGGAGACAACAGAAAGTTAGATACATTTTTTTTCAAGTGTTTAAGACGAATCCTACAAATTCGATGGCCATACGTTGTATCAAATCGAGATATTCTGGCAAAAACAAAATTGAAGACAATCAGCACTGAGGTCAAGTTAAGAAGATGGAAGTGGGTAGGACATATCCTACGAATGGAGAAGAACAGCAATTGTGAGACTGCACTGACCTGGACGCCTGAAGGTAGAAGAAAGGTTGGGCGACCAAAGACAACGTGGCGATCAACTATTGAAAATGAAAGAAGTATACTGGGGTGGAATAGCTGGAACGAAGCCAGACGTGTAGCAGCTGACAGAACAAGATAGAGGAGATTCACTTCGGCCTTATGGGCCACTGGGCCCGAAGAGGATAGGTGAGGTGAGGTAACGACTGTTTCAATCAGTCATTTTGTAAAATGTCTGAAATGTCAGTTACGATTGGCCTATACAATACCATACAATATATTTTATTTCCACAATAACATTATAATACAAGTGATTTAAATTGTAATCACAATTTATTATGGAGAAGGAGAAAGCAGAAGTTTAATATTTATGAAGTGCTTTTTCCTTTCAAGACAATAGTTACATAATAAAATTGTATTTCTTGGTTTTATTGTGCATGTTCAATATATCAAGCCAGCAATCGATAATAGGCCTACTGGAAAATTTTCCTTTTGTATAATTTAAAAAAAAAAAAAAAAAATTGGCACATTGTATGTTTTGGTCCGTTGAATTCCACAATTTTATACCACATATTGATATACACTGGGCTTTTAGAATCGTCGTTGCGAAAACTTGTCTTAAATTTTTACTTTGACGTGTTTCATGTGTCTTGTGAGACCCTTTATTGAATAACAATTGTAAATTATTAGGTAACAGCTTTTTGTTTGCTTTATTTATTATGACAGCAGTTTTTTTACTAAATCATATACCTTTAATATTTGCAATTCACAAAACAAGCCATTTGTAAATAATAATCTAATATACTCTAATCTAATCTAATAATCTACATTGCTCACTATCCTCAATGCTTTTTTCTGTAATAAGTAAATGCATTCAATATTTGTTTTGTAGGTATTTCCCCACACTTCGCAACAATATGACACAAGACAGGAATAGCGAATGTTACAATATCAAGCATGCATTTTTATCTAATAAATATTTTGCTCTGTGCATAATTGCAATACTTTTAGACAACTTAGATACTATCATGCTGGCATGGTCTTTCCAGTTAAGCTTATGATTAAGAAATTTACTCACATATATATATATATATATATATATATATATATATATATATATATATATATATATATATATATATATATATATATATATATATATATATATATATATATATATATATATTAGTGTCATCAGCAAAAGGTAAACATTTTAACACTGGTGATATATTACAGATATCATTTATGTATAGATAAACAACTTAGGACCTAGTATTGACCCTTGTGGGACTCCACATTGTACATTTAATAAATCTGAATCATGATCTTCAATGCAGACATAGTCTGTTCTAAAGATAACTAGTAAGTCAGTCACTGCAACACCTCTAATTCCATAATGTCTCAATTTTGTTAGTTTGATCAATAGTGTCGAATGCCTTTCTTAGGTCAATAAATACACCTATTGTATATTTGTTTGCATCTAAGGCTGATGTAATTTCTTCTGGTAGTTCTAATAATGCCAATAATGTAGACATGTTTGACCTAAAACCATACTGACTGTTATCCAGAATTTCATGTTTTTCAATAAATGCATCCATTCTAGTATTAAATATTTTCTCTAATATTTTTAAAAAAACTGCAGTAAAATTGATATTGGTCAATAGTTAATAAAAAACAATTTTTCTTTAAATATAGGACTTATTTTTGTGATTTTACTTGAAAATACCCCATTTCCAAAGTAGTTATTACATATAATTATAAGTAAGTAGTTTCACAATGTGATATATAATACCTTTAATGATGGTCATATCAATATTTTCATATCATGTAGATTTCTTATTTTTACAATTCCTCACCACATTAATTATCTCACTTTCATCCACACCAGTTAAAAACATTGATATAGGATTACTTGCATTTAAATAGTCTTATACATTTACTTTGTCATCAGATGGCTTAATGTCATTTAAATAGTCTAATACATGTACTTTGTCATCAGGTGGCTTAATGTTGTTTAAATAGTCTAATACATTAACTTTGTCATCAAGCGACTTAATGTCATTTAAATAGTCTAATACATGTACTTTGTCATCAGGTGGCTTAATGTCATTGAAATAGTCTAATACATGTACTTTGTCACCAGATGACTTAATGTCGTTTAAATAGTCTAATACATGTACTTTGTCATCAGGTTGCTTAATGTCGTTTAAATAGTCTAATACATGTACTTTGTCATCAGGTGGCTTAATGTCGTTTAAATAGTCTAATACATTAACTTTGTCATCAGGTGGTTTAATGTCATTTAAATAGTCTAATACATGTACTTTGTCATCAGGTGGCTTAATATCGTTTAAATAGTCTAATACATTTACTTTGTCACCAGGTGGCTTAATGTCATTTATTAGAGTTGTGCCTACATGTACAACATAATAATTGAAGCCATTTACAATGTCTTTTTGGGTAAAAGTTTCACTATTACACTTAAACTTTCACCATTGCACTTAAACTTGTCTGGATATGCTGAACGTTGTTGTTCTCTCCTAATAATAGTATTCAATATTTTCCATATACCTTTTATGTTATTTTTTTCTTGCTCTAATAATTTGTTATAGTAATTTTTTCAGTCTGCCTTAATATTGATGTTAGCTTGTTTGTGTATGTTTTATACTTGTTTTCTGCCTTTTTTGTTCTGCATTTATATAAGTTGTTCTTCTTTATATATGCATTACGCAAGCCATTTGTAAATCATAGTTTACTTTTTCATTGTTTTGGTTTGAATACACTTTTTTGAAAGGAAAATTGTTATATAAATTTACTATTGTTTTTGTAACATTTTCATATGCAATATTTACATCATCAACTTTCTTAACATTCTTCCAGTTTTGCAGTAATAGGTTGTTTTTGAAGGCTCCAATGCAATTTTCATCAGTTTGTTTAATAAAAGTGAATCTCTTGTTGACATTTCTTTTTATATCTAAGTGTTTACATATTGCAAATACAGGTAAATGGTCAGTAACATCACATGTCATCAATCCACTACTAATATTGTTATTCAACTCATTCAACTCAGTGAAAATATTATCAATCAATGTTGCACAGTACATTGTGCATCTTAGATATACCAGTAATGTTGGATTTGTTAGTGGACTAGACACAACAACAACATTATCCATATAACTTTAATTATAACCCTACATATCTTGTCACTGAATATAGATAGGAAGTTGGAAAATGGCATATGTGGTCATTGGGACCCAGGCTTTCAGAATATGCCTTCAGAAACAGTATTGCTTTACCCATTGCCAAGGTATAGACATACCAAAATGAGAAAACAATATACCGAGTATATATATATCCTATCCTATAATGAGCTTCCTGTTAAAATTAAGTGTACCTTTGTCCAGTTCAATAAACAAACACTGCATCATTTTTGTCTAAATCTTCTCTATGTTTGTGAAGAAGCAAATCTTTTATACTGACTGCCACGCCACCACCCCATTTTATTCTTTCTATAATTACCGGTATTCACCATATGGTAACCTGCGTTGTTATAAGTATTGACATTGCTTTCCTGCAGCCACATTTCAGAAAGTCCATTAATGCCCAGGTGTAGAAAAACAGTGAAAACAAAGTGCATCATCGCATTGTGTTCTTTAAATGCATCACCTGAACACATACATTGAGAATGACAGAAATTGTCCTCCTTATTTGTGGGTATTATGGTGTCCTATTTATAGGACCCTAGCCACGACAGGGTACATAAACAAATGCATGATTATTTCATATATATGAAGCTGAACACACATGTATCACCATGATTTCTCTCGTAATCAGCCTAGTGAAAAATTGAGCAAAACCCATACTTTGAACTTGACTTTTCTCACGTCCTTATAAGATAAACACCATATGCTCATGAAATGTGGTCCGGAAGTTTTCCCTAGTTATATAAATTAATTCTGTTATCTTGCGAATGAAAGTAAACTGGATGTCCGATATATATACAGGGGTGTATATAGGACACAGGGATTAAATGGGTTAATGAGAGCGCTGGGGAAGCAGTGAGGAAATGACTATTTGTTTCTGTAATTTGTCTGGCAAGTGATGTCCTTTGACACATCACATTGTTCATTGTGGCTTAATTAATTCAACATGTAAAATGGTGTGTGTCAACTCCCTTGCTGAGGCACAGGAAACAGACGCACAATGTTTTAGTCGGTGACAGTGGAGCGGACCATGCAGACAGAGACAGTTGTGTCATTGACGGGAACAGGGGTGGTGAACAGGGAGGGCGGCAGAGGAACGGGATGGATTGGGGAGGCCAGGTAGATCAGGGGGCGGCTCCAATTGTGGGTCGAGATGGGGAGGTGGACTCAGCCACATATCAGATGGCCTGCTTGCCATAGCCACTGGCGAGCAGAAGAACTTGTCGTCCCAGATTTTAGTTCCTCATGAAGACTACCAACGGTAGCCGAAATGTTACGTTTAAGTAAACCTCAATAGTTGTGATTAGAAGAAATGTGTTACTTCATTATTCTTCACCAACTTGATGAACCTTCTCATGAACGTATGCACTGTTCTATATGTGTGCATCATAAATGAAACAGTATAGTGTTGTTGTAGCATACATAGCTTCTAGAACACTTAGTACAAGTTCTAGAAATTCTGTTTATTAACCATTTCACATACCTGGTGAAATTAATTGCTATTGTGATGGACATTACTCATCTATTACCATAATCTGTCTTACCATTAAGTTAATTGATATATATTTATTTGAATATGTTTCACTATAACTTATATATTAACAGTTTTAGCTTTTTATTGTTTTAAATATTGATAATTTTATATAATGTATCTACACCGCATTGATCCCTGAGGTTGCAATTAACAGTAAGTAACTGTGGTATTATTATGACTGGTTGTCTTTGTCTACTGCTGCTTAAGCCGTGTCATACAATATCATTTGCAGTCTGCCGGGATGGTGTGCTTCTTCATCATGTCTCGAGGTATTCATCCCTATGCAGCAGATGGTCATGTCAACATGATACATCACAGAGTTAGGAAGGGCATGCATGACTTGGCACAGGTTGAAGAAGAAGACCCCGTGGCTTGTGACCTAGTCAAGCGCATGCTGGCACATGATCCACTTCACCGACCATCAGCAGGAGAGCTGCTAAGGTGAGGACATTGGGTGCTGACGTATCTTGGTGTGGTGGGGGCTATTAGAATATATAAGAATTATATAAATTTAATATATAGGTTTATGTGAAGTAACTTGCAGATGGTCAGGAATAAGCCACATGGGTCTGCAAAACATTACTTTCTTTGATGGATAGTTGAAACTTGAAAGCATGTTCAACTCCTTATCTGATACATATAAGCCCTGTCTCTCTGTGTCCATTAGGCAGGGTCACTAGTTTCTTGGTAAAGGCCATATCTTGTTCAAATAGATTTACATAAAAACTATAAAAATATATTTGTGCATGCGTGCGTGTTCTTCAATGATATGACAAACAGTGACATGTCATAGTGTAAATATGGAAATGTTTGTTTTCACGGAAATCCTGTCAGGCATCTCACCCAGATTGCATGTTCTTGGCCACTGGATTTTATTTTATTATATTTCAACTGTTTCTCTCTGACATGTAGAAATTTTGAAACAGTTTGTTGTGGGAAACTGTGTCAATTCCAGTTCACTGGTCTTTTGATGCACAGCTTTCCCCGAGACCCTCAGGCCAATTAACCCAATGAAATATGATATGCAGATTTATATTGTTCTCCCTCCTGATGTAGTGTGACAGATGGTGAGGTTACCACATTTCATGTTCCAGCAACCCGTACTTGTGGGATGGGGAGAGAAGATATAAATTTCTCACAGCAGTTGGCTCTTTGAACGAAGTAGAGAGGAGGTAAGTCATTCTCTGTAAACGTATGTATTTTGTATTACTACATCCAACAGAAATGGAATTCTTCTTATGCATACTGCAAGTAAAGTAAAACAGTATATTTATGCATTACCAGACACCCGTCCAAAACAATTATCCATTTTCGCACTGTTTTATACACTTCATTACTTGGAATTGGATGGAACATTTGTCCAAAAATGCAATTTACCACTACATTACTTGATTTTATTGATTTTTTCAAAATAAATATCAAAACTAAATTAGTACTAAAGATGTTGGACAGTTAAATTACAATAATTTCTTTAAATTAGCCTTTAAGGTAGCTTGTAGCAAATAAAATATCAGCATAGACTGTCCATGTTGTTCCAGTTCACTCAGATGTATATATGAATACCTGGCTGACAGTGGTGGATATATTTCACAGTTGAAGAGTCAAACAATGGAAGTCCAGTTTTATTTGAACCATATCAGTGTAAATAATTAAAACATACAATAAAATAAATTATACATTCAAGTTGGTACACAAATATGCAAGAATTACCATTAAGATTCAACATCCAACCATTAATATATTTAATAACAATTTAAGGTAGCTGGGGTGGCTATTATGAGTTTGTCTTGAATTGATTAGTTTCAGTAGAAGTTTTTAAGATAAATTAACCATTTCTTCACAGATTGTAATTGAAATACCATATAATATTCCAGATTTATAAAATTTGGAGGTTTTCATTTATTTTGGTTATGTTACAAGATTTTAATTTTTTTGTAAATGTGAAAAAATTGCCACAAAATGCAAAATTATATCATTTTGAGAAAATCCTCAAAGAAATAAATTACATACATATAAGTATGACAGTGTCACTGATAACTTTTAGGGAGATTTTGGTTAACATAAACGAATTACGTCTGCTACACCACCGTAAATGAATTAAGCAAAAGTTGAATGACATCCTAAAGTGCCAGTTTATCTTTGACACGAACCCCTCACCAATTGTAATTCAAATTCGTTTTGTGTTGCTATTTGTAAGACACCTTCATACGCCAAATTGCAGCACTGTAAGTGTTGTAGTTTTCTAAAATAATAAGTTAAGCATCATTTCCTGGTTATTAATGAAAACACCATCTCAACAAATGCTTGTTTTTGTGTCAAAATTTATGGTTATTCACTGGTGTTTTACTTATTGTTGACAAAACATAATGCCCATTTGTGATATTGAAATGTCCCTTTAATTTGCCGCCACAATGGCCCTTGAATCTGTATCTGTAACGTGTTATTGTGTACGATATCAGTTTACGGCAGCCATCTGACAAACACATGTTTATGATCATTTTGATTGGCCCGTTATCTGGCAGGGTCACTAGATCGAGGTCACGGTTCATTTCCATTATTGTTTCATAGGCACAGTAAACTATGTTAGCGCTGATATTTGCTGGTTTAAGGACATGATTTAGTTAGGTAGATATAATACTGTTGTGTACTGGAATCACAGTAACCAGACGATATGTTCTGCTTTCATGGTGAATGAATATAGCTGGTTTGAACATCATAGCGCACACGGTCGTTACTATGGAAACATCGTCAGCATTACTCGGAAATCAACGGAATTTCCAATAAGAAAAGGATGGATTGGCAAAATATGACATTAGTAATTAGGTGATTTTTTGTGGTGTAGATGTTTCGTTCAGTATATCCTGTATGTTATGAATAAAAAATGAAAAAAAACAACTGACACGCTAGACGCTCTAGCTACCTTTAACCTGACTATATATTTTTAATATTATATTTGAATTTGTGCTCTGAAACAAATAGTTTAATGTTGGATGACAAATGGATCCACGACAAAGGAGCCATATAATCTACTTGCTTGTATTTGTTCTGACTCGAGGAACAACACAACCTGTATATTTACTGTGATATGGCTATGAATATCGGTAAACAGACATAATCCCCTCAGACATAATCCCCTCAGGACATAATCCCCTCAGACAATATCCCCTCAGGACATAATCCCCTCAAGACAAAAACCCTCAGGACATAATCCCCTCACATGAAGAATATATATTTTTTTAATTAAAAAACAAATATAAAAACAAATATTTTAACATACAGTTTAATTCAAAATTATTTTGCCATTTCTTACAAGTCTTACATGTAGATCTATCACAACTGCAATGTCTATGTGTAAAACACATCTCATGACCAACATCCTCAGAAAACATAACATATAACATAAAGTTCACAGTGTCACAATCACATAAGTATCAAAGTAGGCTACTTGTAGATCTATCACAACTGCAATGTCTATGTGTAAAACACTGTCTTCCGGGCATACTTCTTGGTATACATATATCCATCCTGTATGATCTTGAGTCCACCCTTCTGACTCTTGATGACCTCCATAATAGTAGTAGTAATAGTAGTTCTGGTAATGTTTAGATCTGGTAATGTTGCTGCGAGATAATACTTGGTAAGACTGATGAGTTCCACTGTTCAGGCGCCTTTTAAAGGACGTGAAATTTACATTTTAAGTTTGGCTTCCTTACAAACAATGGACTAGTGGCTTCCCATGGAAAGTGACAAGTATGTGGCTTCCAATGATACCAAGCAGATTAGCAAATATCAGGCTTAATTTGTTCCACTGTTCAGCGGCCTTTTAAAGGACATGTGAAATTTACATTTTAAGTTTGGCTTCCTTACAAACAATGGACTAGTGGCTTCCCATGGAAAGTGACAAGTATGTGGCTTCCAATGATACCAAGCAGATTAGCAAATATCAGGCTTAATTTGTTCCACTGTTCAGCGGCCTTTTAAAGGACATGTGAAATTTACATTTTAAGTTTGGCTTCCTTACAAACAATGGACTAGTGGCTTCCCATGGAAAGTGACAAGTATGTGGCTTCCAATGATACCAAGCAGATTAGCAAATATCAGGCTTAATTTGTTCCACTGTTCAGCGGCCTTTTAAAGGACGTGAAATTTACATTTTAAGTTTGGCTTCCTTACAAACAATGGACTAGTGGCTTCCCATGGAAAGTGACAAGTATGTGGCTTCCAATGATACCAAGCAGATTGACAAATATCAGGCTTAATTTGTTTACAAATTGATCTCCATCTCAATAGACTCTGATTGTGAATTGCAATTAAACTAAATTGTCATTTATCAAGTATTACATTCAATTTATTGTACATAAATGAACAACAATAAATTCATTTCAATGAAAATGTATTTAAATTAAAAAGTATTTTAATAATTCAAGCACATAATTTATTAATGGGAGGAAAAATAATAAATGTAAATCACAAAAATTTTGGGTAAATAAAATCTTAAAATTTTAATATTCTTCATGTGAGGGGATTATGTCCTGAGGGGATTTTGTCTTGAGGGGATTTTGTCCTGAGGGGATTATGTCCTGAGGGGATTATGTCCGAGGGGATTATGTCCTGGATTCATGAATATCACTGTTTCTAGAAAAGAGTTTACATATTATGTGGAAGCATGTGGTTAATGAATTTGTACATAAAACCACCCTGCTCTGAAATGGTTATTCTTTGTGGATTAGTAAAATATATAACATGGTTACAATGCTCAGATGGTATAAAAAATTTGTTTCAACTCTTGAAATATATTACCGTACGACAAAAATCCCTTATCTAGCGGGCAGTAGCCTACATGTTTGATTACACTGAAGCAATTAACATAATATTTACTGGCAGGGCTAGAACTGAAGCATTTTCTTTTTCTTCAAAGTTTGTGATCTTGGAGGCATTTGTGATCCTTGGTGATGGAGGCAGTGTTTGATGAAAACCGTTTTTAATTTCTTTTCGTTCATAATGTGCTCCGATTGTGACAATTATTAAATAGGTATGAATTAAATAAAATGTGTATATAATGGAGATGTATTTCCCATCAGGCAACTGAATTAACTTAATTTAATTAATTAACTTTTCCAGAAAGGCTAAAAAGTTTAATCAAATTAACCCCTTTTGGTAAAGCTAATTAATTATAATAGCAATAATAATAATAATAGTTTTATTATGTTTTGCAGAATAAAACTATTATTATTATTATGAACCATCAGAGCATTGTAACCATGTTACATATTTTACTAATCCACAAAGAATAACCATTTCAGCAGGGTGGTTTTATGTACAAATTCATTAACTGCATGCTTCCACCTAATATGTAATCTATTTTCTAGAATTATGCTTATTCTTTGCAGAATAAAACTATTATTCTTATTATTGTTAATTTAATTTAATTTAATTAATTAGCTTTACCAAAAGGGGTTAATTTGATTTAAGTTTTTAATTTACCTTTCAATTAAGTGCTCATTTAACAGTTGGTATCACTGGATAGTTCACAACCATGTTGTCCAGGTGTTTCCAGAAGGCCTGCAGTCCCTATTCCAGTCACTAGCCTGAGAGAAATCATGTTCAGGCCTTTGTGAATGGGAGGCAGAACATCACAGAGCACATATACACTGTACCAACTGGGTTGGGCTGGTCATTCAGGCACCTGTGAATTGGAGGGAAGATCCATACAATGGAATGTCCTCTAGTAGGGTGATAAGTTGATGGCTAATCATGGCTTCAGCAAATCTCTGTTTAAAGTAAACATTTGGGGCTGGCAACTTGCAGCCAAGTGGACCTATGGGGACCAATGTTCGGTGCTCCACCAAAAAGGCATGACCCAAAAAGGCACAGCTTGAAAAGGCACAAGTGAATGAAGGACTAAAATGGCACATTTTGAATATTAAAGTGTCGTAGTAATGGTTTAATTTTCATCAAACATCTGTAATTACACATCAAACATCTCTGCTGGAACAAATTTAGTGAAAACACTTATTGCTCATGTTGAGATACATCTAGATGAACATTTAGTAAAATATTAATATATGTAATTTAATAAAAACACTTATTGTTCGTGGTGAGATACATCTAGATGAACATTTAGTAAAATATTAATATATGTAATTTAATAAAAACACTTATTGTTCGTGGTGAGATACATCTAGATGAACATTTAGTAAAATATTAATATATGTAATTTAATAAAAACACTTATTGTTCATGGTGAGATACATCTAGGTGAACATTTCGTAAAATATTAATATATATAATTTAATAAAAACACTTATTGTTCTTGGTGAGATACATCTAGATGAACATTTAGTAAAATATTAATATATGTAATTTAATAAAAACACTTATTGTTCGTGATGGATGTTCATGGTGAGATGGAACTTATTTTGCATTCTAATTTGTGATGAAAAAACAACCTTTGATGTCACCAATATCCACAGAGGCATTGATCTGATAGTGGTATTTAACTTTAAACTTTTATAAGGTTTTGTTGAAAAGGATTAATTGAAATCTACTCACTGAGATTAACTCAAAATGTGAGAAACCCGTTTCAGATCCATTGAAAAAACTTAACTTAATGTTCTCGTCCACTGTGTTCAGATGGTGTGTGAAATGTTCTACTTCGTTCTCTTGTAACACTGTGAATGTGTCATCTACATACCTCAACCAGATGTCTGGAGGATGAGGTGCTTCTCTGATGGCTCTTTCTTCAAAATGTTCCATGTACAGCTGTATAGGTTCACCACTATCGGAGACACCGGTGAACCCATGGCTGCTCCCTTCTTCTGTTTGTAGAACACTCCATCATAAATGAAAGGTGTGGTGTTCAGACAGATTTCTGGCAGTGTGGTGATCTGGTTTACTGATAGTTCACATCTGTCTTTCAGTGTTGTATCCTGGTTTAGTCGGTCCTTCATCACGGATACCGCCTCTGTCACCGGGATACTAGTGAACAGGGCTGTCACATCAAAGGATACCATTTTTCTCTCTGGTGGAACTTCCAATTCTTCGATCATCTTTACAAATTGTGTGCTGTTTTTTACAAAATGTTCTGTTTTTCCAACTAGTGGGCTCAGAATGCTGGCTGGGAACTTCGCCGTCTTGTATGTTATGCTGCCTATACTTGATACTATAGGTCTTGAGAGGTAATTATGTTTAATATTAATAACCAAGAAACCGGATCATCTATCCATTCAAGGGACTTGGTGCATATAAATTATGTATGTAGTTGCCTGGTTTTGTTAATTTGGTGGTTGAATATAGGAGGAAACACCACACCTGCAAATCTTCAGCCACAACTTTTCAATCCCTTCAGAAAAAATAATATTTTTTTAACAAGTATCTACTTTTAAAATATCAAATGCCCCATGAAGAAATGTCTTTGCATGTAAATAATATTGTATGAAAAAATCTCTTACCAACAAAGTTACAAAACACATTTCTGTTACAAGTCTTGTGATCTTAAAACTGTTTTTATGTTTTGTAAACATTTCTACCAACACATGGTTTAATTGTTAATTGAATTAAAATTAATTGTTCATTTAATTGAAGAATTTGGTAGGTTAATTTAATTTGATATGTGTGAGGTTAATCTAATTTAACTGGATAATTTCTGAATTAATTGTAATTAAATTAATTAACTTTTCAAGTTAATTGCCCCATGCCTGGAAGCCATTGGCTTATTGAGAGTCCAACATGTTTCGTCTATGTGTAACCCGCCCCCCCCCCCCCCCACCTGAGATATGTGTCAACCTTGTTTTTAAACATATTCACACTGCTAGCAGTTAAACAATCTGAACATAATTTGTTCCATTCATTGATTGTCCTCTGTGAGAACGAGCACTTCCTGATATCCAATCTACACTGATCCTTTACTAATGTTACCTCATATCCTGTAGTTCTACTATCTTTCTTGAGTGAGAAAAAAATAGTTTTGTCAATATTTTATTACCCATTCAATATCTTAAAAACTTCAATCTGATCTCCTCTTAACCTTCTTGTCTCTAGAGTTGTTAAACCACATTCTTTCAGGCGTTCTTCATAACTAAGGTCTCTCAGTTCTGGAATCATTAGTTTCTATATCCTTCTTACAATATGGTCTCCACGCTTGTATGCAGTATTCTAAATGAGGTCTAACTATTGCTTTGTATAGAGGTATAATTAGCTTTTTTCCTTGTATGTTATAATTCTGTTATCACCCCAAGAATTTTATTACCTTTTGAAACTGCAATGCCTCACTGCTCTGAAACTTTCATATCAGCACTTATTGTTATACCTAAGTCCTTTTCTTGTACAGTAGTACCTGGAACAGTATCTCCCATATGATAGTTTACATCCAAGTTCCTGTGTCCTGTATGTAGGCATTTACATTTCCCAAGATTGAATAACATCTGCCATTTTTCAGACCATTTAACTAATTTATCTAGATCGTTTTGTAAATGTTGTTTATCACCATCATTGTTAACCTTTCTAAACACTACAAAACATGTGTCATCCCCAAATTTCAATACCGATCCTTGGGTACCCCACTCAAAACTGATTTCCAGTTTGAAACATCTCCATCTTCTACAACGTGCAGTCGTCTGTCAGTCAGCCATTGTTCTATCCAGTCGATTATACCATCCCTGGTACCATGGGCTTTTAATATAAGTAGTAATCTTTGATGTGGCACTTTGTCAAAAGCTTTCTGAAAATCTAAGTACCCCGGTAGATAATATCTACTGGTGATCCCTCGTCTATCCACTTCGTGATTTCTTCCAAAAAACAACATATTTGTTAAGCATGACCTCACTTTTAGGAATCCATGTTGAGATGAATTTAATAATTTATGCCCAACAAGAAAGTCCACCATATGGTCTTTAATTAACCTTTCTATGCCATTTCTGGAGTTACAAGTAACTGCCTTAAATAGTCTGATTTAGCCTAAAAATAGTCATCACCAGCCCATCACTGTACTATTTCAACAGTCATTAAGATAAACACTGGGCCAAAGACTATACCATAGTTACATATGTATAGTAAATACAAATGTAAGAACCAGTGTCAGACAACTAATTATTAGATTACATTTGGCTACAAGCCGTATAATGTATTTAACCAGAATATTAATTACATGTAGTCTGTCACTGCTGCTGGTGACACGTGGCAACGAACTGAGAAGTTTGTACCATCGAAATGTATGAAATGAGTAGAAATGCATGGATCCAAACATAATTTCACTTTGACTTAAAAAGAATTTGAAACAATAAAAGGACTTAAAGACGAGAAATAACTTATTGTTTCATAGATTTAGTTGCATTCTGAGCATCTAACATAGCACTCGATGAAGATATGTATCTAAGTATTGATCTTGCAATATGTGTTTAAACTTTGATCTGTTTTTAATATTTCTTATTTTATCATGTATACTGTTCCAAATTCTTGTTAAAATTTTGTCAAACTCCTTGCACGTCTACCATGATGCACTCAAGAACAAACTGAACAGGATAGGTGATAACAAACAGCCCTGTCTCACTCCTATTTCCACTCTGAACCATTCTGTCAGTTGACCATTGATGACAACTGCACATTCAACGTTATCATACATAGCTTCAATTAGTGATGTAATCTTGGGATCCACCCTAGTAGACGTCAGCATCTTCCATGGTAGTTTGACAGGGTTAACTTGCACCCTTTCTTGCATACTGGGTTGATCATACTTCTGCATCAATCTGTTGGTAACCTTTCCTGATGCCATGCTGCGTTGCATATTTTCAGGAGCATCTCAGCCATCTTCTCTCCCCCTGCTTTCAAAGCTTCAGCCATAATGCGATCAGCACCAGACTTCACTGCTTTGACAGCCTTCTGTACCTCCTCTATTGAGAATGGTGGTCCAACCAGTCCAGGGATGTTATCTTTCCTTGACTTCATTGCTTTGACAGCCTTCTGTACCTCCTCTATTGAGAATGGTGGTCCAACCAGTCCAGGGATGTTATCTTGACTTCATTGCTTTGACAGCCTTCTGTACCTCCTCTATTGAGAATGGTGGTCCAACCAGTCCAGGGATGTTATCTTGACTTCATTGCTTTGACAGCCTTCTGTACCTCCTCTATTGAGAATGGTGGTCCAACCAGTCCTGGGATGTTATCTTGACTTCATTGCTTTGACAGCCTTCTGTACCTCCTCTAGTGAGAATGGTGGTCCAACCAGTCCAGGGATGTTTTCTTGACTTCACTGCTTTGACAGCCTTCTGTACCTCCTCTAGTGAGAATGGTGGTCCAACCAGTCCAGGGATGTTATCTTGACTTCATTGCTTTGACAGCCTTCTGTACCTCCTCTAGTGAGAATGGTGGTCCAACCAGTCGAGGGATGTTATCTTGACTTCATTGCTTTGACAGCCTTCTG
This sequence comes from Lamellibrachia columna, assembly GCA_963662155.1. NCBI lineage: Eukaryota > Metazoa > Annelida > Polychaeta > Sabellida > Siboglinidae > Lamellibrachia > Lamellibrachia columna. The sequence goes on along the minus strand of OY759269.1, from coordinate 48,947,366 downwards.
TATCTCCTCTAGTGAGAATGGTGGTCCAACCAGTCCAGGGATGTTATCTTGACTTCATTGCTTTGACAGCCTTCTGTACCTCCTCTAGTGAGAATGGTGGTCCAACCAGTCCAGGGATGTTTTCTTGACTTCACTGCTTTGACAGCCTTCTGTACCTCCTCTAGTGAGAATGGTGGTCCAACCAGTCCAGGGATGTTATCTTGACTTCATTGCTTTGACAGCCTTCTGTACCTCCTCTAGTGAGAATGGTGGTCCAACCAGTCCAGGGATGTTATCTTGACTTCATTGCTTTGACAGCCTTCTGTACCTCCTCTAGTGAGAATGGTGGTCCAACCAGTCCAGGGATGTTATCTTGACTTCATTGCTTTGACAGCCTTCTGTACCTCCTCTAGTGAGAATGGTGGTCCAACCAGTCCAGGGATGTTATCTTGACTTCATTGCTTTGACAGCCTTCTGTACCTCCTCTAGTGAGAATGGTGGTCCAACCAGTCCAGGGATGTTTTCTTGACTTCATTGCTTTGACAGCCTTCTGTATCTCCTCTAGTGAGAATGGTGGTCCAGCCAGTCCAGGGATGTTTTCTTGACTTCATTGCTTTGACAGCCTTCTGTACCTCCTCTGTTGATAATGGTGGTCCAGCCAGTCCAGGGATGTTATCTTGACTTCATTGCTTTGACAGCCTTCTGTACCTCCTCTAGTGAGAATGGTGGTCCAACCAGTCCAGGGATGTTATCTTGACTTCATTGCTTTGACAGCCTTCTGTACCTCCTCTAGTGAGAATGGTGGTTCAGCCAGTCCAGGGATGTTATCTTGACTTCATTGCTTTGACAGCCTTCTGTACCTCCTCTGTTGATAATGGTGGTCCAGCCAGTCCAGGGATGTTATCTTGACTTCATTGCTTTGACAGCCTTCTGTACCTCCTCTATTGAGAATGGTGGTCCAACCAGTCGAGGGATGTTATCTTGACTTCATTGCTTTGACAGCCTTCTGTACCTCCTCTAGTGAGAATGGTGGTCCAACCAGTCCAGGGATGTTATCTTGGCTTCATTGCTTTGACAGCCTTCTGTACCTCCTCTATTGAGAATGGTGGTCCAACCAGTCCTGGGATGTTATCTTGACTTCATTGCTTTGACAGCCTTCTGTACCTCCTCTAGTGAGAGTGGTGGTCCAACCAGTCCTGGGAAGTTATATGGAATGTCGTCAAGTGCTTCCTCTGATCTTGGCCAGTTTGTGTTAAGATGTTTCTCAATGTATATTTCCCAGCATTTCAACACCTCATCTGGAGCTGTTTTTAGGTTTCTGTCACCGTTTTTTGCAGCCATGAGATGTTTACATGGCTTGCTGCCCAGTTCTTGTACGTTTCAAGACAATTATGCGAGTTGTTTTTCTTGAAATCCTCCTCCGTAACTTGTATCTTTTCCTCAAGTTGTTTTCTCCTGTGGGTTCTTATTGCTTTCTTCACTGGTCTGTTCTTATCTCTGTTCATTTCATGCTTCTTTGCATTTGAGGTGTTCTCCAACTACTCTGTAAGTGCCTTTCTCCTTCCTCACACTCTCTTGCTAGAACTGCTTTCTACACCTGAAGCTAACCAGATTCTCTGTGATTTCATATGTTGTCTCTTTGAAGTCTAACCAGAGTTCCATCTTACTGTGCTTCTTGTCAATTCTGACCTCAACATTTGCGTACATGTTAAGTCTCCCGTATTTCCCGGATGGGAGAACAAATCTTCCTGATATCTGATGAAACCAAAAATACTTTTGTGTGGCCTAACAAAAGATCGTCAATCCCTCCCTTTATTCATGCCCACAACAACAGCAAGGATTAGTTCAATCAAGTTTTGTGCAGAGTGGACAAGGGGAACAGTATCCTTATGTTTTGCCTGTTGTTAAAGTTATTTATATGCATTAGACGAACGGTCGCCTATTATCACCCATATGTGGATATCGAATTCAAATGTTGTCTATCATTGGCCATCAAGAAATACGGAAATAAGCCCACTCCGGAAACCCCCCCCCCCAGAAAAAAGCCCCTCCCGGAAAAAAGCACTCCTGGAAAAAAGCCCCCCATAAGAAAATAAAGCAAAGAATAAAAACAATAAAATTACACTTAAATTGGGACAGTTGCATAAAAACAAAGGTATCCATATATGACATAAGACATTGCTAATAATATTACTTAAATAACTGGAATTGTGATGTTTATCAAATAAGGGAAAATAAAACGTATTTTAATGTAATTGTTTATTATCAGAACCATACAAACCATTATACAATCTACACTACATGTTCACAACTTCACATACTATAAGCTTGTTAAACTACACAATATGTGTCTACCCTGGTGAAGAAATGTCTCTGTTAAGCCATAAATGTTCAGTAACTAATATTATCTATCCAACGTGAATAACACGAGTCCCTGACTAACACGAGTCCCTGACTAACAAGAATCTCTGACTAACACGTGTCCCCGACTAATACGAATCTCTGACTAACATGAGTCCCTGATTAGCACAAGTCCCTGACTAACACAAGTCTCTGACTAACACAAGTTCCTGACTAACACGAGTCTCTGACTAACACGAGTCTCTGACTAACACAAGTTCCTGACTAATACGAGTCTCTGATTAACATGAGTCCCTGATTAGCACGAGTCCCCGACTAACACGAGTCTCTGACTAACACAAGTTCCTGACTAACACGAGTCTCTGACTAACACGAGTCTCTGATTAACACGAGTCTCTGACTAACACGAGTCTCTGACTAACACGAGTCCCTGACTAACATGAGTCTCTGACTAACACGAGTTCCTGACTAACATGAATCTCTGACTAACACGAGTCCCCGACTAATACGAGTCTCTTGACTAACATGAGTCCCTGATTAACACGAGTCTCTGACTAACACGAGTCTCTGACTAACACGAGTCTCTAACTAACACGACGCAAGTGTTCATTGCCACCTGGTGGTATATCCTACGCCTCGCAGAAACTCTTCCATCATCTTATTCCCGTCATTCATATGATACAGTTTAAACTAACTACTTTAGGCTAATGCCCTGAACTATGAATGAGCTGAGTTCATTGTGCCGATTAGCAATATCAAGCTTCCAGGCAATTGTTTGAATACACTGTACTCCCAATTGTCCAAGGAAATAAATAAGCTCAGTTGTGAGTGAGCTACATATGGGATCAATGAAGCCATGAGGCTTACAGTAGACGAAATGGGGTATACCCTGAAAACAAGAGTAGACCAATTGGGGTAAACACTGAAAACAAGAGACCAATATAAGAGTAGATCAATTGTTGTAAAATAGAGTAGATGAAATGGGTGTAAACAAAATGCATTGACAGCTTAAAAAAGTGACTTGCTGCTGTTTTTCTAATTTACTAAGCATATCATTTAAGCACTAAGTTGGTGCTTCAGTTAGTTAAGGTAATTATGGTACCAATCATAACTTGCAATTATAAGATATCAATACTTTTGAAGCTACAGCTTAAAAACTACAAGCACCCATAATTTTCAAAATCCGCCTCAGTTGCCCAGGGAAAAGCAGCACACGCTTAATTCAATGTGCGGGGTCTAATGGGTTAACTAAGGTAATTATGGTACCAGACACTCTGTCATTATTTACAGGAACAGTGGCATATAATTAATTATTTGTACGATTTAATTTAATAATAATTATTGTTTTGGAATTCATTAAATAATCTTTTTACAAATATGTTGGTTTTCCAAATAATGTAGTATCTTAACTTTATTTATATATATATATAGCATTAGTTTGTGGGATGGTCCGCTGTCAGTTCTTCATTGAAAACGGCATCCCTGCCTGGTGTGTGACCTGATCGCGATGGTGATGGACATTACTAATTGAAAACATAGTACCCCAAAGACTACGAAAAACATTGTTTACCTCTAACGCCAAAATATGTTAAGTTACCAGAACAGAACACTAAAGGGAGCTACAGGCTTATTTAAACGTGAACTATTAAAGCATTTAGCATATGGTGTATATTCTGACTCTTGCATTGCTGGCCTTTTCTCCCCTTGCAAAGCCGGGTAACTCGGCAAGTTCAAAATAAATACAAATGGACCATGGGTACATGTGTGGTAATGCTCATTGCAGTTTTTGGTCTTTGGTTTGCTTACTCCAAACAGCCCCTTCTGGGGCTAACACAGGAGTGTGATGCTTGGTGCGCATGAAAAAGGTGCATATAAATTTAGGAAACAATAAAGTTTGAAAAAAATAGTGCAATTAAAAAGTAGATTAAAATCAGATATCCTCCTTATAGACGAATAATAGACAGTGCTCACAGCTAGTTGGAAGGGGTGAATGGAGGGGAGTCTTATGTTAACTTAATTAGTTACGAGTCCCTGACTAACACGAGTCCCTGACTAACACGAGTCTCTGACTAACGCGAGTCTCTGACTAACACAAATTTCTGACTAATACGAGTCTCTGACTAACACGAATTTCTTACTAATACGACGCAAGTGTTCATTGCCACCTAGTGGTGTATCCTATGCCTCGCTAAGAGTCAGAGACTCGTGTTAGTCAGAGACTCGTGTTAGTCAGAGACTCGTGTTAGTCAGAGACTCATGTTCGTCAGGGACTCGTGTTAGTCAGAGACTCGTGTTAGTCTTATGTTAACTTAATTAGTTACGAAAGTCGTTTATTACAATGTGGTTTGACAACACTAGAGACCAGGAGACTAAGAGGAGACCAAATAGAAGTGTTTAAAATAGTGAACGGTTATGAGGATGTTGATAGGAATGTGTTCTTCAAACTTAAAGAAGGCAGTAGAACCAAAGGACACAAAGCAGCATTAGTTAAGGAGCAGTGTAGGTTGGACATGAGAAAGTACTCTTTCTCACAGAGGGTGATAAATGAATGGAACAAACTGCCAAATGATTGTGTTAATGCTAGTAGTGTGAATATGTTTAAAAATAGAATTGACAGATATTTGATAAGGGCGGGCTACACATAGATGCGAAAATGGTTGGACTCTCAATAAGCCAATGGCTTCCTTGTCCACTTGCCATCTGGAACTTGTTGTTTGGGATGGCAATCTTGTTAACATCTTGTTAAATCTAAATCTTATTATTTCAGTGGGGAGTAGATTCCCGGCTCTTATGACTCTAGGATAGAAAGAGGATGGATATGTGTTGATGCATGCTTGTATATATTTATCAGGATTGCTGTTTTGTGTATGGGTGCATGGAACTATAAGATGTTTTGGCAGAGAAATATTCACGAGGTTATGTTTAATTTTGTAGAAGAAAGTGAGTTGGTGGTGTAATCATCGTTGTTCTAATATCTGCCAGCTAAGTTTGTGTTGTAGGTGTGTGACGCTTGTTGTACGGCAGTGGTCATTAAGGACAAATCTAGCAGCGCTTCTTTGTACTTTCTGCAGGGTGTCAATGTTATTTTGGGTATATGGATTCCAAGCTGTTGCTCCATATTCTAATTTGGGTTTTACTAACATATTGTAGGCTGCCTCCTTTACTTTTGGTTTGGCTGGATGGAGTGTTCATTAGAGTAGGCCAAGTGTTTGTGCAAATATTCTCAGTGAGAAAGTTATCGAAGAGAGATGCGAGATGACGCTATTTCAAAACTATGAACACAAGATTTGAGGCCGTAGAGAAAAAACTGGATGCTAAATGCGATAGTAAAGAAGTAAAAGAAATAGTAAATCAGGATATAGGCTAAATGATGATGAAAGCAGGAACCTACAAATCACCCAATAGTGGAAATGTTGAGGAGGAAACAGTAAAAGAAATCAATGAATAAAAATAGGGAAACAAATTTCCTTATATTCAATGCCCCAGAACCAGAAACAAACCTAAAGGAAGAGAGGGTGAGGATAGATATGGAACCAGACCTCTCAAGGTAGTAATGAAAGACACTAACAAAAAGGTAGAATTGTTCAAATGACTCAAACTTAAGAGATGCAGAGGACAAATATAAATGTCTCGGCATCCAACACGAATTAACAACAAAAAGAAAGATAGGAAGGAAAGAACCTCCTAGAGGAGGCCAGGTCAAAAGAAATAATTGATATGGGGAAATGGTTGTACAGGGTGAGAGGCCCACCATGGGCCAGAAAAATTGTAGGATTCAAACTTCAAAGGGACGAGGAGTAAGACAAGAAAGGCTAGTGCACAAGTCGTTGTATGACATGCATGCGACACGCGCCAGCCGCAGAGTGCACTCACAGGGAGCGAACTTGGTACAGATAGTGTCCTCGTTCAACTTGCACTTCAGCAGTGCTGACAGAGTACCAAGTACCGGTACCAAGGGTGCGGGTGAAATTCCAGTGGCCAAGTTCAAGGCAAAAGGCAAAAGAAATTCGTAGCCGTTGCCATAGGCATAACCGCCAATCCGCCATTACTGCATTAGCACATTCCTCGTTACTCCATAACATAAGCGGTGTATAACACTAACAGTCAACCATTTTTTATAACGACTACTAGGTAATTATGTACATTCAGTAATCATAATAAATTGCCTAAATGGACAGATGCAATGGAAAAGTGCCGATTGCACGAACAGCAAAAATCCAAAAAAAAACATGGTTTGTCGATCGCGAACTTTTTCAGACCCACGGAAAATTGGCCTCGGGCTCGAAGGCAACCTTGTATGCGTTGGCATACTTCGCCTTCTTAGGCGGTGCCCGTGGCTTAGCCGCCGAGGCGTGCTTCGTCGTGTCGTGGAGAAACTAGCGATCAATGATTGAAAGTTGTAGATAGAAATAACTCGCGAAAGAAAAAATTAAACTGTTCTGGCGGGGAGTTATACTCGCTATAATTATATAGCAGAGATCACGATGTCGCGTAGCTGCGATATCATTGGTCGCCGGAATCGAGGCTGACGGAAAGTCGAGATTTTTCGCTAAACGGTGCCGATTTTACCAATAAAATGAAGAAAAAAATGTTTTCACAAAAACCGGTAGACCGGTAGAAGAGGTGAAAAATCGGTAGTCTACCGGGAAAACCGGTAGACTTGGCATGTCTGGGAGTAAGACAAGAAAGGTCATGTAACCAGAAAAACACTGTAAATACAAATTATACACATAAACAGTTAAAATGTTTCTACACCAACGCTGATAGTCTAATGAATAAATTTACTGAGTTCAAAGCTTGAGTCATATCACATAAGTGTATGGTGATTGGAATCACTGAGGTTAATATAATAATAATATATAATAATGTTTTATTTTAGGCAAGAGCCCATAATATTATAAATACATACAGGTAAAAAAAAAACATACATATACACACATGATGAACAATAGAGGTACATGTAGCGAGAAAAATATATATATATAAATATACATACATGACGTGTATTAAAAATATATATATAAGATAAGTCAGGATAAAAAATATATTTGTATAAAAGTACAAACATCATGAATTAAAAGCATACAATTGATCAATCCAATGTTTAATCAATGGACTTCGATAATAAATAAAAGTGTGAAGATAATTCACAAAAAGTATATTGTCGGATTTTTCCAACCGGCATAAAAGGCTAAAAATTTATGAGCGAATACGTTCATTAAAGGATTTAACATAATTAGTAGCGAACATATGGCTTGCACTACAGCGGGGTGGCAGGTTGTGTATAATTCTAAAACTGTTGTTATAAGCGACAGTAATACCTTTCAGACTCTGTTTTTTAAAATGACACCAAAGACTTGAGGTGTACATTGAACCACAGTATGAATTAAATAAAGTTGTTTTAATGGAATTGTTGCATAAGTAAAATTTTCTGGCTAAAACATTTGCCTGAGCATAGATACATCTTTTCTGCCTGGCAATATCGTCATCATCAGTAAGATTATTGTTTATAATATGGCCAAGGTATTTACATTTCTCAGTGTAAGGTAGTGTATGGTTATTGATAACAACAGGATGAATATTTTTCTTGTCCCTAGGTTTGTTATCAATAACCATACAGAAAGATTTGTTGGCGTTGTATGTTATATCAAACATATTGCCATACTCGGCACAACAATCGGTGAGTTTTCTCAACCCCGCAACACTAGGTGAAAAAACACAAAGGTCATCGGCATACATCATATGATTCATTATGGTTCCTGCATAAAGACAGCCAATTTGTAATTTATTAAAATTTACACTTAAGTCATCCATGTAAACGTTAAAAAGATGCGGAGAAAGGATTCCACCCTGCTTAACACCGTTTGAAACAGTAAAAAATTCTGAGAAGCTACAACACCATCTGACAGTGAATTTCTGGGTTCTGTACCAGTAATAAAGAATGCGAACAATAAAAGAAGGACATCCCCGGTCAATTAGTTTGGTGAATAGCTTACTATGATTGACTTTGTCAAAGGCCTTAGAGGCATCCAGCATAGTAACATACATAGATGAGCCATTCGCTATGTAGTGTCGAAAGAGTTCTTTTAATAAAAATATGAGCATTTCAGTTGAGTGATGCTTTTTAAATCCAAATTGGTTTACACATGTAGATAAAAAAGTAGAAACCCTGGATAATATCAAGGATTCAAATAATTTACTAGCAATTGTGGCTAGAGCAATGGGTCGGTAGTTGTTGTTAAACCGAAAAACTAGAAATTTACATTAAAAGACACTCTTCTGATAGGATGTGTATGTAAAAGCCCGGGCAGCTCTGGCACCAATAATGAACAATTAAATGAACTGATTAGTGAGGTAATGCGCTATAAACGCTCACGTCTTCTCTTGCTTGGAGATTTTAATTACCCTAGCATAGACTGGCAAAACTGGTACACACTCTCAGAGAATACTAATAGCCCAGACACTAAATTTAAAGAAGTTATAAGGGATAATTTCATCTTCCAAAATGTCACACTCCCCGTGAGGGGGCGATTAGGAAATAAATCGAACACTCGATTTAGTTTTCACCAATCATAAAGGTATGGTAGATGGCATAGTATACTCTGTAAGAGTGATCACTCTGTCCTTATCATTGCATTTAGGTGCTATGCAGAAATAGCAAATCATACACGACTTAAATATTATTACAACTAAGGGGATTATAATAGTATGAAGACGAAACTAGACCACACAGACTGGGGCGAGATACTTGGCACTATAAACCATCAATGGTTAGGTTTTAAAGAATATATTAAAAAGATAGAGGATGAATTCATTTCTCATCGACTTGTGAGTAACATTAACAGACATAAAGGGAAAGTACCCCTAAACAAGGAATCAGAAAATAAAATAAAAAACACACTTTATGGAAACGTTATATGGAGACAAAAGAAGTGAAATACTATACTGAATATTGTAGGGCTAGAAATCAAATCCGTAAATTAACGAGGAGGATACAGAAGGAATTTGAGTTGAAACTAGCAACAGAAGCTAAGACAAACCCTAAAGCAGTATGGAAATGTATGAACTCTAAGACCAAGAATCGGGAAGGTGTTTCAGACCTGAACACAGACCCTGAAGATCCTAAAACTAGAATCATAGACTCTGATAGGGAAAAGGCAGATGTGGACATTTTTTCAAGTGTTTTTACTATAGAGCCAGATGGTGATATCCCTCATATTCCTCAGTGAAGTTAAGGCACACCATGGAAGAATTGACTGTTGATGAGGAAATGATTAAAAAACTTGATAATCTTAATGTGTGTAAATCAACAGGACCAGATAGTGTTCATCCTAGGTTGTTGAAAGAGTTATCTAATCATCTATGTAAACCACTAGCTAGGCTATTTAATAATTTACTGGCTGTGGGTGAACTACCAAATAAATGGAAACAGGGAAGGATCTCAGCCATATTTAAGAAGGGTAATCGAAAAAAGGCAGGAAATTATAGACCTGTCAGCCTAACAAGTATAATATGCAAATGTATGGAACAATGTGTCAAAGATCATATTGTCAATCATATGTCGAGAAATAAACTGTTCAGTACGCAACAATTTGGTTTTATTAAAGGTCGTTCTACGGTACTCCAACTGTTAAATGTTATGGGCTCATGGACCAAAGCTTTAGATAATGGAGAATCTATAGACGTAGTATATCTAGACTTCATGAAAGCATTCGACACCATCCCTCATAAAAGATTGATAAGCAAACGTAAATCATATAGCATAGAGTATTACACACTAAGATGGATCGAATCTATATATGTTTGCAGAGAAGGTTTTCAAAACGATTAATAGTCCAGATGACCAGCATACACTACAGAACGATTTAGATTATTTAGTGTCTTGGTCAAGTCAATGGTTATCAAGATTTCACCCAAATAAATGTAATTTGATGCACATAGGGAAAACAGTACAGCAAGAGTATGCTTATAACATGAAGATAGATAATACTGCCCATAAATTAGGAGAAATAGAAGAACAACAAGACATTGGGGTTATTATTGATTATTGTTATTATTGATTATTATTGATTCAAACCTAGAATTTGATAAACACATCAACCAAAAAATAAACAAAGCAAACAGTATCATGGCAGTTATTAGAAGGTCATTTACAACCCTAAATCAACATAATTTTGTGCCATTATATAAAGCTTTAGTTAGGAGTCATCTAGATTATACAATATCAATATGGTCCCCTTATAAACAGAAATACAAAGATGCCATCGAAAATGTGCAGAGATGTGCAACAAGGCAGCTACCTGGTATGAAGGATATTCCTAATGAGGAAAGACTTGAGAGATTGAAACTTCTCACACTTGCATATAGATGAACACGTGGTGATATGATTGAGGTATATAAACTGCTTCAAGGGAAATATGACATTAATGTATCTGACATTGTCAAGCTGCACAAAGACAGTGATACAAAGGAAGGAACAAGGGGTCATAGTTTGAAATTGTTTATAGAACGTGCTCGTACAGATGTTAGAAGAGAAAGCTTCTAACTTAGAGTTACCAGATTATGGAATGATCTACTGGAAGTAGTTGTAACTGCCCCAAGTGTCAACTCATTTATAAACTGTCTAGATAGATATTGGAGTACTGAGGAGTTTCTCTACAACTACAAAGCTGCCTTGCCAGGAAGTCGTAGAGCGTTCCAAGGGAAAGTTGAAGATCTGACCACCGAGGCCACCGCCTACGGTCTGGAAGAACCTAAGTAAACCTAATTAAGTGACCCTGACCTGATGACCCCACCAGATAATGGGCCAAACAAAATGATCGTAAAAATGCCCTGCCATGTGTTTGTCAGATGGCTAGCGTAACCTGATATCGTAGATGACAACACGTTACAAATACATATTCAAGGGTCACTGTGGCAGAAAATTAAGGGGACGTCAATATTATAAATGGCCATTATGTTTTGTCAACAATACGTAAAACGCCAGTGAACATCGTCACATTTCAAGCATGATATGCACATCTATCAGCATTTCACTAACAATCAGGAAAAGTTACCAAATGTTTTTTAATACAAAGCTGCAATTTGGCATGTGAGTGCCTCTTACATGTAGGGAATTTTACACAGTTTTGAGTTATGTCGATTGATGAAGTGTTTGTGTCAAAAATACACTTTAGGCTGTGAGTCAACTTTTACTTAATTTATTCATGTTGTTGTTATGTTATATGTTAACCAAAATCTCCCTTAAAGTTATCAGTGCCACTGTCATACTTATTTGTATGTCATTTATTTCTTTGGGGATTTTCTTACAATGATATAATTTAACATTTTATGGCTATTTTTTCACATTTACAAAAATGTCTTAAAAATCTTGTAACATAACCAAATAAATGAAAAACTAAATGTTTTATTAATCTGAAATATTATATGGTATTTCACCTACAATCTATGAAGAAATGGTTAATTTATCTTAAAAACTTCTACTGAAACTACTTAATTCAAGACAAGCATATAATAGTCACCCCAGCTACCTTAAATTGTTATGTCATCAGTTTGATATAAGTTTTGTTTATTAGATCTAACTACACATGTTTTAAGTATCCTGCCAGTGTCAGTGCTGGGGTGTCAGTTCTGGGATGTTAGATAAGGGCTAAGTTCCAGTGTCACCAGGTTGAAAAGTGTTATGTCTTTATAATTGGTACCCCCCATTGTTGTATTAACTTAAATTAGCCCTACAACACATGGATACAAAAACAGTAAATGTGGTAGAAACAATTTATCATGAGATGACAGTAAGAAAATTGCCTGTGCACAAAACTGTTTTTTGAAAGATTACATAGCACCAGTTTCAAATAACTGATTATCATTCATGGCCACATTGGATTTTCTTCAACATTGGTTTAAAAACCAAGAGGTATGTATACCATGGAGGACTTTTATGTGATGATGTTTTAATTAATTTATTTATATATTTTAATGGATTGAGTGTAAGCATGAAACTTGCAATTCAAAGAACTTTTATTTATTTATTTAAAATATCATTTGTTGGTAATATGGGGCATGGTAGTGTGGTGGTTAGAACGTTGAGCTCTCGATCGAGAGAACCCGGTTCGAATTCTCTTGCTGCCATTTCGAAGCTTTGGCAATTTTTTTCATCCTACGTTGCCACAATTCACTCAGTTGTATAAATGAGTACCTGGCTACAGACAGAGATGGATATCTGAAAAAGTAGTCTTCGAGCAGTAATTGCATCATGGCTGAAAGCTTCCCAGAGATGTAAAAATGGCGTTGGAATGAACAGGTCTGCCAGGCGGTGAAGTGTAAAGCATTTTGAACAGTCCCAAGGACTGGATACTGTGCTATATAAGAACGTACCTTTTACCTTTATGAGTTAAATTCAATGATCATGTAATTGTAAAAGGTGTATGTTAACTAATGCCTGTTACTTATGCATACATAATGCATTGACAGCTTAAAAAGTGAATTGCTGTAAATCTGTAAGAGTGTCAAAAGTCTTATATTGTTTTGTTTTCATAGTCACAATCATCAGAAAGATCCCTTGGTAACAGCCATTGAAGCAACCAAGCCCCGTGTGCTGCCATCAAAGCCGCTGTCAGACGAATCTGTGCCCGCACTCAAGCCACCCTACTGGGATGGAGACTGGGTAAGCAGAATTAAATTCACATCCATCCAAATGAGTGGCTTGCCTTAAATCACACAATTATATAGGATTAAAAAATTCAATTTATTATTAATCTCAGATTACTTGTTCAGTTGTTAGGGCATGGTGTAGCTACAAACTGGGAAGCAGTTACTAGTGGGAGGCATTATCATAGTGGTTAGAACAGTGTAGTAGTTAGAAAGGTGGTTAGATTCCCAATAAAGAGGTTTGAATTGTGTTGCTGCTGTTTTGAAGCTTGGGCAATTTCGTTCACTCAACATTGCCTCAGTTCATTCAAATTTGTAAATGAGTACCTGTCTACAGAGAGTGATGAATATATATGAATGAAGTCTTTGCACAGTAACTGGCATAGCTGAAAGCTTCCCAGAGACCCCGAGTTGGTGTTGGAATGAACAAGTCTGTCTGGGGGTTAGGATTAAGGATTGAATACTGCATTGTATATAAGAACTTACCTTTTAGTTGGTGTACTAAGATACTGGGGTTTCAGTGTTAAACTCATAAAGAAGTATTTCCATGCAACACTACCACAGTCTTCTTGTGGTAAATGGTAGTAGCATTTCCATCTCAGAAAACCTTTGATTTAAGCCAGACTAGGTCTCAAGTGCACATGTTACCAAACCAGTGATAAGTTTGCATATGCACATTTACAAATGCATATGTGTGAGAATAATTTTATGAATACATTATTTCTTTACCATAGGAAGGCCTGTCCATCGTGCCCATGCTTAAGAAGAGTAAGGCGTCAGGGATTGGGAAGCCAGGTTATATGCAATCTGTCTGCAAGTTACTGCGGCAGATACGGAACTGTGATGCCCACGACCTGTAAGTTTCATCTGTTGAGATTCTCTTGAGGAAATCACATAGTTGTTTATATACAAAGTGTGATATACTATGTATTGCTACAAACAGGTTTGCTACACTACATTAATTCAACTCTCCTTAATTGATTGATCCCCATCACGAATTAGAATTGTTGATGCTCAAATTTGTAGTGTGAATTGTTTTATAAGTAATATGCACAGTCGGTTTAATAAAACATTGCATAGTTTTGTTAAAATCATTAAAAAAATTACAAAGCCATTTTTGCCATTTTTCTGCAGAATGTTTTACAGGACAGTAAAACATAATTTACTAGTTATTCCAACATTTTACCAAAATATTTCACAGATTTGCACAAACTAGCTAGCATGTCATAGTGGAATCTAGGAAGATTTGATTTTTGTGTGAAATGAGTTGGAAACAAGATAAGCAAAACAAATCAAATTGAAGAGGGACCTTTAATGATTACATATATTTGTATGCAATATCGAACACAAGTCCAATGTAGTACTTAGAGAATTGACATAGGCCAAATGATGATGTTTAAAGTGGAATGCTTATCATGCATTGCACCCACTTTGGAATAACAATACATGTAATAGGAAACGCAAAGGTATCTTAGAACCCGTATACAAATACCATATCTTCTATGATTGTAATGGAATAAATCGTGAGGTCATGCTTAACAAATATATTATGTTTTTTGGAAGAAATCACTAAGTGGATAGACGAGGGAGCGCCAGTATATATTATCTACCGAGGTACTTAGATTTTCAGAAAGCTTGTGACAAAGTGCCACATCAAAGATTACTACTTAAATTAAAAGCTCATGGAATGGCATAATTGGATAGAACAATGGCTGACTGACAGAAGACAGCGTGTTGTAGTAGATGGGGAGGTTTCAAAAAGGAAATCAGTTTTCAGTGTGATACCACAAGGATCAGTATTAGGACCTTTATTGTTCTTAATATATTATCAATGACTTGGATAACAATATAACAAGCAATGTACTGAAATTTGCAGATGACACAAAAATGTTTAGAAAGGTTAACACTGATGGTGATAAACAACATTTACAAAACGATCTAGATAAATTAGCTAAATGGTCTGAAAAATGGCAGATGTTATTCAATTTTGGGAAATGTAAATGCCTACATACAGGGCACAGGACTGTCGGGAACTTGGATATGAATTATAATATGGGAGATACTGTACTAGGTACTACTGTAAAAAAAAAGACTTAGGAACCCTTATGAAAATATACCATGGTAAATGCATGAACACCATGGTGTTTTGAAACAGGTAAACCATGGTAAATCATGGTAAACCATGGTAAATACTGTGGTATAACATGGTATACTATGGAATACCATGGTATATTTTCATAAGGGTCAGTTGTGCTTACAGAGGTTTTATGGCAGCATATTAACTATTGGTGTGGGCAGAGAGACCCCCACAGATACAGTGTGAATGACAAATGCTAGTCACTAGTGATGTAATTAGTACTTGTAGCGGGTGGCTGCTGGAGACAATTAAATAGTATCGTTATCATTGTTTGTTAGTCTGGCGTAACACGTATGTGAATTGTAGATATTAAGTGTACACACCATTTGGGGGCCGGCATGCTTTCTGTGACGATGTATATTGCTATGATGGTAAATGTTTGCATTAGTGCTGGCATTTGACTACTGAATTAAATCCCATTTATTTGGCCTATTTCACTCTACATTAGACTTGCGTTGTTATTCAGCATCAATGCTATTCCGATCAGCATCGTTAGCTTCTAAAAAGGTAACTGATTTTATGCACGTATGCTATACCGAACGTATAATAACTATTATGTGTTAGAACGCTAATATCTGAGGTACATAATACACCTGCATTGCGTAGACCCTCGCACGAAAATCTAAAAAAATTGCTACCAGATATTTTTCGCAATCTCGCGGTATAGACGTCACTAGTTATGGACAACCAGTAACTGTATTTATATGATTAATGCAAGACGTATCAGTGGTTGTCATGCGGCTCGTTTTTGTGGGGCTACCACTAACGGCTTGTCGCCACCAGTTAATGAAGCATGTTCGATGACATGTAAGATATCGAGGTTTGGCAGTCACAGAAAGCTGTACACCTGCATGGCCGGGGAACGCGTAACTGTATAACAAAAACATCTATAATATGAAGTAGTGTGTGACTCTGTCTGTTCCCTCATGTCTCCGTCAGTTTCGCATCTGTGGGGTTGACATTTTGTAGGCGAGCACATGGGGGTGGTTTGTACATTAAAAAAAATAAAAATTCCACGGGGTGGGAAGGAACCTTTATAATGCGAACATTTGACGTAGATTACGTAATTCATAGCAATAGTTATGTACAATTGGTAGCAATGCTATGTGTCTTCTTTTACGATTGTTCAGAGCTACGTGATCTACGTCAAACGTCCACATTACTTCCTATGTACGCTTCGTGAAACCGGAAGTTATGCATTATTTCTGGGGCACGAAGTTGTCATTGCCATTGACATCACTCTACCAAAACTTGACTGCGTAGTGCAAGGAGTCATAAGCTCTTGCCTTTTCTCTCGTACAACGCCAGGCAACTCGACTAGTATATACCTGCCTGCCTGCCTGCCTGCCTGCCTGCCTGCCTGCCTGCTTGCCTGCCCGCCCGCCTGCCCGTCCGTCCGCCTACTACCCCCCACCCCCCCAGCCTATCGCCTGGCGTCTTCTACAATAAAATTATCAAAATTATTATTACATTGATTTATGTAGCCATATTTCCAGCGGTTATCGTGTTAGTAGGCCCCATGCATGGCATCATTCCGGAAAGATAATGAGAATGGTTTCAAAGGGGATTTTTAAATACTACTACGGATTATCACTAGGCATGAAACATGTTAACGCAACTACAATTTGCCATTGACAAACAATGCTATCATAATAAACATGTTTGGCGTTCCATACAGAGTCCACAGTTCACCAAGTGCTCTGTTCTAAAGAGGAATGCTCAAGCCTTCGAGTCGATCTCGATAACTTATGTGGGTCACCGTAGAATATTTGCTTTACAAAACCTCAACTATGATTGCTAATTGTTACTCATTACTAATTGTTGGAGTTACTTCTAGACTAGTTTTGTTGAACAGGTAATAGTTACATGTGCTTATTCAGGAGTTTCTGAGCGTGTTTTTTTATCCCATCCTCCTCCCTTTAACTTATAGATAGTTGGACCAGTCAGTCAAGTAGGGGCTATATATTGTTATGAAGTAACCATGTAGTAGATAGGGCTGGAGGTTTTGTGCTGCAATTTAATGAGGTGGATCATTGTAAATCACTGATTTCATAGAATGCACTTAATGCTGGTGCTTTTCCCTGTTCCATATTTGTACATCAAGTTTTGTGTTAGTGCTTTTCCTGTTATGACATATTCCCGTTATGAAAATATACCATGGTAAATGCATCGTATACCATGGTGTTTTGAAACAGGTAAACCATGGTAAATCATGGTAAACCATGGTAAATACCATGGTATATTTTCATAAGGGAATAACAACAAGTGCTGATATGAAAGTTTCAGAGCAGTGTGGTATTGCACCTTCAAAGGGTAATCAAATTCTTGGGTTGATTAGGAGAAAGTAACATGCAAGGAAAAAAGCTAATTATACCTTTGTATAAAGCAATAGTTAGACCTCATTTAGAATACTGTATACAAGCATGGAGACCATATCATAAGAAGGATATAGATACGCATGAACGCTTACAGAGGAGAGCAACTAAAATTATTCCAGAACTGAGACACCTTAGTTATGAAGAACGCCTAAAAGAATGTGGTTTAACAACTCTAGTGACAAGGAGGTTAAGAGGAGATCAGATTGATGTTTTTAAGATATTGAATGGGTATGAAAATACTGATAGAATAATTTTTTCTCACTCAAGAAATATAGGAGAACTAGAGGACATGAGGTAAAATAAGTAAAGGATCAATGTAGATTGGACATCAGGAAGTACTCATTCTCACAGAGGTCAGTAAATGAATGGAACAAATTGTCTACGGATTGTGTAACTGCTAGCAGCATGACTATGTTTAAAAACAAGGTTGACACATATCTCAGGAGGGCAGGTTACACACGTAGATGAACATTGTTGGACTCTCGATAAGCCAATGGCTTCCTTGTCCACATGTCATCTGGGCCTTTGGCTTGGATGGCAACTCTTGTTAAAACTCGCTGTTAATGTCCGTGATCGAGTGCATGGAATGCTTGACGTTGGCGGGGCAACGTAGTTCACATCGAATACGCCACAGATCCACGCCTAATGCTGTCGGCAGTGTCAACCCCTGAACAATGTGGTGCCTTAGTTTACAAAGTACAAAGTCAATCACGCACTGAGTGGATGCATCAGGTGACATAAGGAGCACGTGCCTGAACAGATGTCATCGAGCAGTCAGGATGGCTTTATTGTCTTTTAAAACTAGAGAGTCACATGAACTACTGCCAAGGGACATATGAGGAGTCCGTAAGTATAGAAGCCTATATATATATATATATATATATATATATATATATATAAAACTTTCCACGAGAATGTATGAGTATATATATATATATATATATATATATATATATATATATATATATATGTATGTATATATATATATGTATGTATATATATATATATATATATATATATATGTATACTCACGCACTCCCGTGAAAATCGAAGCCTCTATATATATATATATATATATATATATTATATATATAGTTTTAAAAGACGATAAATCCAGTGTTAAAGTGGCCGATTTCAACGATCCATCAATGTGCGTGTATGCTGCCATCTTGAATCGGCTTTAGTATGTAACGAGCGGTCATATTCGCTTCTGTCAGTTCAAAAATACTCGTGAGCACGGTGTACCACGCTGCTTTCGGATTCGACATGAGCGCAGCCTTCTTGGGTTACAGGCTACACAGAGGTGTTCACTTGTGATTGGTCAAAATATCGGTATTAAATTAAATCATTAATACACGAATAAAACATTATTTGGACTGAATTTGTTTAAGTTATTAGTTGATTCATTTAAAAAGTGCAGACTCCCAAATTTTTCTGCAGACTCCCAAATATGAGCAGAGTGGGAGTCCAACAGACTCCCACCAATTTCCCATGAAAATCAATGCATTATATATATATATATATATATATATATATATATATATATATATATATATATATATATATATATATATATATATATATCATAACATTGCTTTTAGTGTCTGACTATTTGTTGCAGGGATCCTGACATCAGAACAGAACTTGGAGACAGTCGCTATGAGTACTTCAATGGTAATTTTCCACAGTTGTTCATGGAAGTATATGGAGTGATCAAGTCTAATGATACCTGGATTCGAGAGCGCAAGATGAGAGAGTTCTTTCCAAAGGCAGAGGTATGAATCATATTACTTATATATTTGAAGAGTTTGGTTCCAAAATGCAATAAATCCATTTTTATTGTTTGTAATATATGCACTGTGTAATATTATTCAAAACAGTGTCATTGTTGCAACAGACAAATGGCTATAGCCCAATCTGATTATTACACAAATATGGACTCACTTAATGCTGAAGATCCATGTCAGCTATGGAACTGCATAACTAAAATTATACACAGACTGCCTGCTCCATCTCTACCTAATCATATCTGAATCAACTATTTCAGGGGTGTCATTTGAGACATTTCATTGCAAATTCATGTTTAATTCTGAAAGTATGTATATTTTGTTTTCCGAGTGTTATAATTATGTTTGCACTTGGAATAATTTGCCAGTTTAGTAAATAAAAGGTAATTTTTTATGAATGCATTTAAAGTAAATTTTAATTCATGTAACTTTAATATGTCTGCTATTTTCAATAATTATTTAATAATTTTTTTAATTTTTAAAGTGGTTCCCTGTGTGAGTTGTATCAATTTAAGGTTCTTATTTGCACAACTTTTTTATTCTTGTAATTCTATTTCCTTGATACCCCCAAGCCATGATACAATAATTGATATGTGATAATATTAATGTGTTATATAACAGCACTTTTATATCAATATAATTCTGATTATGACGTACATGATTCTGTTGATGTTGAAAATGAAAAAAACAGTAGTCGATTACACTGTTGGTTTGTTGATGTTGAAAAAAACAGTAGTAGATTACACTGTTGGTTGTTAGTGTATATAAATTATTGCACTTATGGATATGGGGACATATCGATTATGCAGATGAAAGAACCGCCATTTGTGACACTATCGTGCAATGGTCATGTAATAAATAATACCATTGGACTATAATAGCCAGTTAACGTGTTTAATTTACATTCCATTACTGAATGTATATCATATACAATACATACATATAGAATTTCATAATTACCAAAACAAAGAAAATAAATAATAACTAACGCCTCGCTACACTGCGAGTATAATTCGAATTAAAATGAAACAACAATGAAAATGATTCACATTATCGCTCGAACGCAGTTCACATATCGCTCGATAACGATTCACCTATCACTTGAACATCGTCCACACACTACTTGTGTCACTGGTTCCCAGACAGTCCAGCTTTTCCTGTCGCTCAACCGACCACGCCCTCACACCACGCTCCAGCTCGCCCTCTGCTGCGTGTATGTCTCTCGGCTATACAGCCCACGCTGGTTGCCAGTCGTTATATCCCAAGCTGGTTGCCAGTCGTTATATCCCAAGCTGGTTCTGTATGATACAATTTAACCAAATCACCACGCTGACAAAGGCTGATGACCTGTCTCTAGTATGAATTCCGTACCGTACAAGTAAACGTGTAACCGTTTAGTTGCCCAGAACAATCCCAAACACTCGTGTTCAATTGTTGAATAGCGAGTCTCTGCCTCACTGAGCTTTATACTAATATACATTACTGGCATATTCATACCATCATGTTCCTGTAATAGTACAGCCCCCAAACTTCCATCTGACGCATCCGTACGTAACACAAACTGCTTTTGAAAGTTCGGTAGTTTAAGGATTGGCTTTTGGGTCAGTTCTCTCTTTAAGGCTTCCACAGCCCCGCTAGATTCTTCGTCCCATCTAACCTTAGGTTCTCCTTTCTTCAGTCGATCTGTCAGTGGCTTTGCCTTATTGACGTAGTTATCAATGAACTTTTGATAATACCCAATTGTGCCCAGAAACAACCTGAGTTCCTTTTTGGTTTCTGGCCTTCTCGTGCCTAGAATCTTTTCTAGCTTCTTATCCTGTGGCTTTATGGACCCCCCTCCCACTACATGTCCTAACAGGTTAAGTTCAGCATGTCCAATTTCATACTTAGACGGTTTGGCAGTCAAACCGTGTCGTCGTAACCGCTCAAGCACCTGTCGTAGGTCTCTTATGT
Source organism: Lamellibrachia columna (assembly GCA_963662155.1). Classification (NCBI taxonomy): domain Eukaryota; kingdom Metazoa; phylum Annelida; class Polychaeta; order Sabellida; family Siboglinidae; genus Lamellibrachia; species Lamellibrachia columna. The sequence goes on along the minus strand of OY759269.1, from coordinate 48,926,124 downwards.
GGTCATCCCGTGTTACTTGTCTCTCCCTGTCTGTCACTTGTCTCTCCCTGTCTGTCATTTGTCTCTCCCTGTCTGTCACTTGTCTCTCCCTGTCTGTCACTTGTCTCTCCCCGTCTGTCATTTATCTCTCCCCGTCTGTCACTTGTCTCTCCCTGTCTGTCACTTGTCTCTCCCTGTCTGTCACTTGTCTCTCCCTGTCTGTCACTTGTCTCTCCCCGTCTGTCACTTATCTCTCCCCGTCTGTCACTTATCTCTCCCCGTCTGTCACTTGTCTCTCCCTGTCTGTCATTTGTCTCTCCCTGTCTGTCACTTGTCTCTCCCTGTCTGTCACTTGTCTCTCCCCGTCTGTCACTTATCTCTCCCCGTCTGTCACTTATCTCTCCCCGTCTGTCACTTGTCTCTCCCTGTCTGTCACTTGTCTGTCACTTGTCTGTCACTTGTCTCTCCCTGTCTGTCACTTGTCTCTCCCTGTCTGTCACTTGTCTCTCCAGCCGAGACTTTGCTTTCTTCAGTTGATTCAGCTCCTTCACTGCATTCTCGTACATTCTCTTTGTTTTTATGACATGTTCGGCTGTCTTCACCATTCACTGCTTCATCTTCTCAATCAGCATATCATTCTTCCTTCTCAATATCTCATTAGTCAACCTCAATGATGTCATCTCAGACACACGTCTAGTTGAGTTTGCTGCTGCTGCCGAGGAACCCTTCAACTGCCTCTTAGATATCTTCGTCTTAGCTACTTTCAGAGGTTGTAGTGGTTTATCCTTGCTCTGTGAGCGTGTCACTACCCCTCCTGTTATCACATGATCAGTAATCTCATCACTGATTATATCAATGTCTGCTGTTTTCTCTGCATTTGCAGTGGTCTTCTTTAACTCAGATGGTTCCCAACTAATGTCTGGATCCTCCTGGTTCCATGCTCCGAGGCTTACAAAATAAAATTAGCAATGGAAGCAGATTACGATATAGCTGTTTGGTGCAATATAGTTTCACGAAATTCAACATTAACTATTGGATTAGTTTATCGAAGTCCAAACATGGACAAAGAGGATAACACAAAAATACAAAACGCTATAAAGGAAGTGAGTAAAGGGGAATGTAGCATAATGGGTGATTTTAACCATGGACACATACAATGGAAATCTCTAGAGAGTACAGGGGGTGAGGACCAATAATTTCTATTTTTAATTCAGGATAGCTTCCTTAATCAGCACGTGCTAGAACCAACCAGGGGAGATAATGTATTAGGTATCGTTTTGCCTTCACAAAATGAATGATTGGACAATGTCAAAATACATGAGCCATTGGGTAACAGTAATCGTGATCAGATACATTTTTACATCAAAGTAAAATCAGAAAGTAAAAATAAAAAAACATACAGGAGAAACTTCCACAAAGATAACTATAAAGATATGAGAAAATACTTAGCAAAGCTAGATTGGAACAACATGCTGAGAAATAAGTAATTGAATGTTGGAACATTCTAAAATATGAAATTGAGAGTATCATTGATCAATTTGTTCCCTTGAAAAAACAAGGAAAACGGTCTAGAAAGAAACACTTATCAAAAGAAGGTATTAGAACAATATTGTACAAGTAAACTATGTGGAGGGTTTATAGGCGTAACAGAAAGGATGAAGACTACATAAATTACAAAGAAGCACTTAATGCAGCTATGACTGAAATAAGAAAATCTAAAAGAAGCTATGAGCAAAAATTAGCATGTAACATAAAAATGACAACAACAGTTTTTATGCATATGTGAGGAGTAAACAAAACGTACAAGATAAGGTCGGACCTCTAGAAGACAATGCTGGAAGACCTAAATGGTTACTTCAGTTCAGTGTTTACCAGAGAAGATATTAGTTCATTACCAGTTCCAGGTGCTAAATTTCATGAGGCTAAATCTGACTATTTAGGGCAGTTAATTGTAACTTCAGAAATGGTAGCTAAGAAAATAAAGGCAATGAAGGATAATAAATCACCGGGAGTGGATGGGATTCCTCCAAAACTAGTAATGGAAACAGTAGTAACAATAATTGTACCACTTGTAAGAGTGTTCAATTTGTCATTAATAGAAGGAGTGGTTCCGAGTGAATGGAAAGAAGCAAACATCATACCAATAGTTAAAAAGGTTTGAGAAATAAGTCAGAATTATAGACCAGTGAGTTTAATGTCAGTGATTTGTAAATTATTAGAAAAGTTAATTGAAGACCATATGGTGGACTTCCTTGTTAGGCATAAGCTATTAAATTCATTTCAACATGGATTCCTGAAAGCGAGGTCGTGCTTAACAAATATGGTACGCTTCTTATAAGAAATCAATAAGTCAATAGACGAGGGATCACCAGTAGATATTACATGCATGTAAAGTCTCCCGGATTCGCCGGGAGACTCCCGGAAATCTATCAAATCTCCTGTTCTCCTGGACGGGAGAACAAATCTCCCAGATTTCTGATAAAACCAAAATATAGTCAATTCTTCCCTTTACTCACGCCCACAACAACAGCAAGGGTTACCGGGTAATTCAATCAGGTTTTGTGCAGAGTGGACAAGGGAAACTTAGCTAAACAACATCCTTGTGTTTTGCCTGTTGAAGTTATTTATACACATTAGACAAATGGTCCTCATTATCGCCTACATGTGTTGAATTCAAATATTACCCATGAATACAGTCCATTATATACAAGTTTTATTACATTCATATATATTTAACAATTGTCATAGTTGGACTACATTATGAGTGAAAAGACAATAAAAAAGGTTTTAATAAAAGCCTGCATCACCTAGGTTTACTGTATTGAGCGCATTGGCGCACGGCACGTTGGCGTGTTGGCTCGCTGAATACAGTAGGTGCGCTGGCAATTCGGGCAAGCAAGTGTGAAGTGATTGATTAGTTTATATACTACCACTATTAGATACAATGAAAATTGTTACCTGATAGATGAATCATGCATAAACATGAAAACTGTGCCTATAAAATTCTTAAGGCGTTTGCCATGATTGTTGTGCATCTAGGAACTTTGTAACACTCAGATATATATATATATATATATATATATCTGAGGGTTACAAATTTGGCCGTGATTGTTTTGCGTCTAGGAACTTTGTAACGTTCAGATATATATATATATATATATATATATATATATATATATATATATATATATATATGTTGTATACCATCAGAGTATTGTAACCATGTTATATATTTTATTAGTTCACAAAGAATTTGTCTGCTGCCAAAATGTTTATTAACATGCATGTGTACCATTTAATATCACATATACAGTGTTGTTGTAACTAAAGCTAATGTGGTTGTAATTTTTATGAGTGTCGAGGATGTGAAATACTCTGATTTATGTGCAATTATCTGATACCTTGAGACCCTCCAATTTACATACAATTCTCTGATACCCTGAGACCCTCTAATCTGCATACAATTCTCTGATACCCTGAGACCCTCCAATTTACGTACAATTCTCTGATACCCTGAGACCCTCCAATTAACATACAATTCTCTGATACCCTGAGACCCTCCAATCTATGTACAATTCTCTGATACCCTGAGACCCTCCAATTTACGTACAATTATCTGATACCCTGAGACCCTCCAATTAACATACAATTCTCTGATACCCTGAGACCCTCCAATCTACGTATAATTCTCTGATACCCTGAGACCCTCCAATTTACGTACAATTCTCTGATACCCTGAGACCCTCCAATCTACATACAATTCTCCAGTATCCCGAGCCCCTCAGATTTATGTACAATTCTCCAATATCCTGAACCCATCCAATTTACTTATAAATCTCCTGCATTTGCTTTTCTGAAACTTAACATGTCTGGATATTATCTACTTAGATTTTCAGAAAGCTTTTGACAAAGTGCCACATCAAAGATTACTACTTAAATTAAAAGCCCATGGTATCAGGGATGGCATAATCGACTGGATAGAACAATGACTGACTGACAGAAGACAGCGCATTGTAGTAGATGGAGATATTTCAAACTGATAATTAGTTTTGAGTGGGGATTAAGGATCAGTATCAGGACCTTTATTATTCTAAATATATATCAGTGACTTGAATGATAATATAACAAGCAACGTACTGAAATTCGCAGATGACACAGAAGTGTTTAGAAAGGTTAACAATGATGGCAATAAACAACATTTACAAAACGATCTACACAAATTAGATAAATGGTCTGAAAAATGGCAGATGTTATTCAATTTTTGGAAATGTAAATGCCTACACACAGGACATGGGAACTTGGATGTAAACTATAATATGCGAAATACTGTTCTAAGTACTACTGTAAAAGAAAAAGATTTAGGAATAATGAATATGAAAATTTCAGAATAGTGTGGTATTGCAGCTTCAAAGGGTAATCACATTTTTTGAGTTGATTAGAAGAACTATAACATGCAAGGAAAAAAGCTAATTATACCTCTGTATAAAGCAATAGTTAGACCTCATTTAGAATACTGTATACAAGCGTGGAAACCATATCATAAGAAGGATATAGATACAGAAGAATGTTGTTTAACAACCTTAGAGACAAGGAGGTTAAGAGGAGATCAGATTGAAGTTTTTATGATACTGAATGGATATGAAAATATTGATAGAAATGTTTTTTCTCACACAATAAAGATAGTAGAACTAGAGGACATGAGGTAACATTAGCAGAAATGCCAATGTTACCTCCCCGTGATTAATAATTACGCTCCCTGTGCCTTCCCGTACAAAATGTTGTAAGTCCAATTTTCTCCTGACGATAATTATCAACAGCCGTTGTTACCCAGTCCCTACCAACCTCCCCCAGGCACTGCCAGCCAATCAGTCCCTACCAACCTCCCCCAGGCACTGCCAGCCAATCAGTCCCTACCAACCTCCCCCAGGCACTGCCAGCCAATCAGTCCCTACCAACCTCCCCCAGGCACTGCCAGCCAATCAGTCCCTACCAACCTCCCCCAGGCACTGCCAGCCAATCAGTCCCTACCAACCTCCCCCAGGCACTGCCAGCCAATCAGTCCCTACCAACTTCCCCAGGCACTGCCAGCCAATCAGTCCCTACCAACCTCCCCCAGGCACTGCCAGCCAATCAGTCCCTACCAACCTCCCCCAGGCACTGCCAGCCAATCAGTCCCTACCAACCTCCCCCAGGCACTGCCAGCCAATCAGTCCCTACCAACCTCCCCCAGGCACTGCCAGCCAATCAGTCCCTACCAACCTCCCCCAGGCACTGCCAGCCAATCAGTCCCTACCAACCTCCCCCAGGCACTGCCAGCCAATCAGTCCCTACCAACCTCCCCCAGGCACTGCCAGCCAATCAGCGATCACAAACTTTCTAATTAGCATATTTCTGCTATAATCTACATCAGCTTTACTACGCATGCATTCATGCCATTGCAGGAAGTGATGAGCAGGTTTCCAAAGTAGTGTTCGCGGGAGCGTTTTCAAAGTTGTTGTCATCTTCTTTATGCACAAAATATCGCAATATATAATGTTGATACACACATCTGAGGTACATTGAATTGACATTCTTACATAATCAATACATATTGTATCATTTATTATCGATGACACTTCGGAAATATTAAGAAAACGAACTTATGATATGCTTGACTATTGGCTACTGCCCAGTTATCGCTCATCGAGTGTACCGCTGATAGCAGTGTCAGTGAGGAAAGCTGGACTCGGCAAGTGTACTCACACGTGACAAAAGATGCATAACTGTGTGATGTGGTTGGTCATGTTGTTTTAAAATGTTTGCCTGAACAACATTAATTATGTGGTTACGACATTTGAATAATTTGTATTCCTCATGATTGATAACGTTAATGTGCCACATGCCTACGGCTCCATTGCTACGATATCAATGTTTGTCTGAACTACATGGACCATGTCCATTGTCATTATTGTCATTGACGATAGTCATGACTACCTAGGTAATGTTCTTGTGTTCTTCATAATGGATCACACTTGATCTTTGGTAATGATATGTTAAAATGTATGTTTTACAATACATGTATGGCATGATGCAGTGTACATTGTTTGTATAAATCTACATCAATTCTGTGCTTCACATATTCTTAATAATGATGATTTTACGCATATTTTGCTACATTGGAATCTAAATTATCTAATCATAGAACCATTTGATAAGGCATTATGAAATCTTAATGTTTGGTGAAAATTATTAATATTTTCTTTAATAACAACATTTTTTGGAACCCAAATTGCTGCTCAGAAGGCTCTTAAATGACGCATCACAGAGCATCCCATATCTCAGGAGGGCGGGTTACACATAGATGAAAAATGACTCTTGCTAGTCCAATGGCTTCATTGTCCACTTGCTATCTGGGCCTTTGGCTTGGATGGCAATCTTGTTAAATCTTGTATTGTGTTTTGAGAAATATGGCAGTGCTCGAGGTTGTAAACGCCTAAGACGTTACCTTACCTCGGACTGATTAACACTATGACTTACGAATTGTGACATACACATTTTCTGTACGGTTATGTTTATGACAAACAAATCTCTTGTTACACCTCTTGTTACACCACTTGTTACACACTTGTTACACCTCTTGTTACTCCACTTGTTACACCACTTGTTACACCTCTTGTTACACCACTTGTTACACCACTTGTTACACCACTTGTTTCACCACTTGTTTCTCACCCTGAGCATCTGAGGGTGTTGCAACAGATTATTTGTCACACCTGTGTGTGACTCGGTTCAGAAGTTGAAAGTTTCTCCACTTCCTGCAGACATACAACCGTACATATAGATTGTATATCTTTAGTTATCCTCAGAGTCCCGAAGTATACCCTCTTTTACCACAGACATCTTCTGTTTTATCATCAGAAGACACAGTTCTCTTATTTCTGTGGTTGTATTGTATTTTATTGTATTTTATTCAGTTCCAACAGGTCCAAAGACCCAGTAACAGGACTGATAACAAAATATAAGAACAATACGTATAAATAATAAAAACAGTAAGAACAATGGCTATTATAAGGGTATAAAACCACACAATACTGACATTACTAATACAGCAGGCTAAGACGTTAGCAATATACATAGAAATGTTTTGAATTACAGGTCTGAAGGTATTGGCTCCTATAAATATATCACAAGTGGGTTCAGTTAAATACAATGTGTTGAAAGTACTCACACATATATTTAAAACTGAGTATTTCCTAATGTTGATTCTACTATTGGAAATTCTAAAAGTTTCGTAGAGATCTCGCATGTTCCTGCTTTGGTCGGCAGGCGCACAAGAGTTCACAGTGCAGGGCATCATGGGTGGAATTCACTGCCACCGTGCACACAGATGAGGTCCAGTGTGTGCTCATTACACGTGTGGTCTTCGTTACACTGCACTAGACCGTATTCACACAACATTTCCACACACAGCTCGGATTGGGGATTGGTCCATGAATTGGGCATTAAGCCTACTGTATTGTTTGCCGGTATCCATTCAATGTCTCAGCAATTGAAATCGCCACACAGTAGAACACAGTCGCAGTCAGTGTTCACAGCATTGTAAACTAGCTCTAGTGACTTGTCTAGCTCTGACCAGGCGTCTACATCCGACCAGGTCAGGACATGAACACATCTCAAGTAGAGGTTATGACCCGTCAACCGTGTCTGAGTTCACAGTATTTCCCAATCAGTTTCCAGATCCAACCTACGTATGGAACAATACGTACTGCTCACAGCAATCAGAGCACCACCGCCGTGACATTTCTTGTTTTTCGCCACAACTGTACTGTCCCTGTTTCTTCTGTAGATGTATGAATCTGACAGTACCTCGTTGTCGAACATGTCCTCCCACAGCCATGTCTCAGCGGTAGTAATAAAATCATAGGCAAGATCACTGAAGTAAACGTTAAAGTCTTGTAATTTGCCAACAATGCTGGTTGCGTTCTGGTTAAACAGTTTGTGGCTAAAACTTGGGTTACTACCACAATCCATGGCAGAGCCAGGGCAGAGCTCGATATCCCCACTCAGCAAGAGAGTTAACATGGCCAGGTAAATAGTGCTTGACCTGGATTGGCCCCATCTGCTTGGTGCCATTGTTGTTGATAAGCTCTTTGAGAGATGACTGAAAACTTCCATGATGCAATCGTTGTAGCCAGTATCGGAGCGAAAACTCACTGATTTAGCATCAGTAGGCTCCTTAACTGTTCTCACCTGCTGCTACACCAGTGAGTCGTCTGTCTCTCACCTGCTGATGCACCAGTGGGCCGTCCGTCTCTCACCTGCTGGTACACCAGTGCAGAGCTGGTACACCACTGGGTCGTCCGTCTCACCTGCTGGTACACCAGTGGGTCGTCTGTCTCTCACCTTCTGGTATACTACTGGGTCGTCTGTCTCTCACCTGCTGGTACACCAGTGGGTCGTCCGTCTCTCACCTGCTGGTATACCAGTGGGTCGTCTGTCTCTCACCTGATTGTACACCATTGGGTCGTCTCACCTGCTGGTACACCAGTGGGTCGTCCGTCTCTCACCTGCTGGTACACCATTGGGTTGTCCGTCTCTCACCTGCTGGTACACCAGTGGGTCGTCCGTCTCTCACCTACTGGTACACCAGTGGGTCGTCTGTCTCTCACCTGCTGGTACACTAGTGGGTCGTCTGTCTCTCACCTGCTGGTACACTAGTGGGTCCTCTGTCTCACCTGTTGGTACACCAGTGGGTCGTCTGTCTCTCACCTGCTGGTACACCAGTGGATCGTCTGTCTCCCACCTGCTGGTACACTAGTGGGTCGTCTGTCTCACCTGTTGGTACACCAGTGGGTCGTCTGTCTCTCACCTGCTGGTACACCAGTGGATCGTCTGTCTCCCACCTGCTGGTACACTATTGGGTCGTCTGTCTCACCTGTTGGTACACCAGTGGGTCATCTGTCTCACCTGCTGGTACACCAGTGGGTCGTCTGTCTCTCACCTGCTGGTACACTAGTGGGTTGTCTGTCTCACCTTTTGGTACACCAGTGGGTCATCTGTCTCACCTGTTGGTACACCAGTGGGTCGTCTGTCTCTCACCTGCTGGTACACCAGTGGATCGTCTGTCTCCCACCTGCTGGTACACTAGTGGGTCGTCTGTCTCACCTGTTGGTACACCAGTGGGTCATCTGTCTCACCTGCTGGTACACCAGTGGGTCGTCTGTCTCTCACCTGCTGGTACACTAGTGGGTCCTCTGTCTCACCTGTTGGTACACCAGTGGGTCGTCTGTCTCTCACCTGCTGGTACACCAGTGGATCGTCTGTCTCCCACCTGCTGGTACACTAGTGGGTCCTCTGTCTCACCTGTTGGTACACCAGTGGGTCATCTGTCTCACCTGCTGGTACACCAGTGGGTCGTCTGTCTCTCACCTGCTGGTACACTAGTGGGTCGTCTGTCTCACCTGCTGGTACACCAGTGGGTTGTCTGTCTCACCTGCTGGTACACCAGTGGGTCGTCCGTCTCTCACCTGCTGGTACACCAGTGGGTTGTCTGTCTCTCACCTGCTGGTACACCAGTGGGTCGTCTGTCTCTCACCTGCTGGTACACCAGTGGGTCGTCTGTCTCTCACCTGCTGGTACACCAGTGGGTCGTCTGTCTCTCACCTGCTGGTACACTAGTGGGTCGTCTGTCTCTCACCTGCTGGTACACCAGTGGATCGTCTGTCTCCCACCTGCTGGTACACTAGTGGGTCGTCTGTCTCACCTGTTGGTACACCAGTGGGTCATCTGTCTCACCTGCTGGTACACCAGTGGGTCGTCTGTCTCTCACCTGCTGGTACACTAGTGGGTCGTCTATCTCACCTGTTGGTACACCAGTGGGTCATCTGTCTCACCTGTTGGTACACCAGTGGGTCGTCTGTCTCACCTGCTGGTACACCAGTGGGTCGTCTGTCTCTCACCTGCTGGTACACCAGTGGGTCGTCTGTCTCTCACCTGCTGGTACACCAGTGGGTCATCTGTCTCACCTGCTGGTACACCAGTGGGTCGTCTGTCTCACCTGCTGGTACACCAGTGGGTCGTCTGTCTCTCACCTGCTGGTACACTAGTGGGTCGTCTGTCTCTCACCTTCTGGTACACTAGTGTGTCGTCTGTCTCTCACCTGCTGGTACACTAGTGGGTCGTCTGTCTCACCTGTTGGTACACCAGTGGGTCGTCTGTCTCTCACCTGCTGGTACACTAGTAGGTCGTCTGCCTCTCACCTGCTGGTACACCAGTGGGTCCTCTGTCTCACCTGTTGGTACACCAGTGGGTTGTCTGTCTCACCTGCTGGTACACCAGTGGATCGTCTGTCTCCCACCTGCTGGTACACCAGTGGGTCATCTGTCTCACCTGCTGGTACACCAGTGGGTCGTCTGTCTCTCACCTGCTGGTACACTAGTGGGTCGTCTGTCTCTCACCTGCTGGTACACCAGTGGGTCGTCTGTCTCACCTGCTTGTACACCAGTGGGTTGTCTGTCTCACCTGCTGGTACACCAGTGGGTCGTCTGTCTCTCACCTGCTGGTACACCAGTGGGTCGTTTGTCTCTCACCTGCTGGTACACCAGTGGGTTGTCTGTCTCTCACCTGCTGGTACACCAGTGGGTCGTCTGTCTCACCTGCTGGTACACCAGTGGGTTGTCTGTCTCTCACCTGCTGGTACACCAGTGGGTCGTCTGTCTCACCTGCTGGTACACCAGTGGGTCGTCTGTCTCTCACCTGCTGGTACACCAGTGGGTTGTCTGTCTCTCACCTGCTGTTACACCAGTGGGTCATCTGTCTCACCTGCTGGTACACCAGTGGGTCGTCTGTCTCACCTGCTGGTACACCAGTGGGTCGTCTGTCTCACCTGCTGGTACACTAGTGGGTCGTCTGTCTCACCTGCTGGTACACCAGTGGGTCGTCTGTCTCACCTGCTGGTACAACAGTGGATCGTCTGTCTCTCACCTGCTGGTACACCAGTGGGTCGTCTGTCTCTCACCTGCTGGTACACCAGTGGGTCGTCTGTCTCTCACCTGCTGGTACACCAGTGGGTCGTCTGTCTCACCTTCTGGTACACCAGGGGGTCGTCTGTCTCACCTGCTGGTACACCAGTGGGTCGTCTGACTCACCTGCTGGTACAACAGTTGGTCGTCTGAGTGGAGTACAAAGTGATAAGATAACACAAACGTGGGGAGCCAAAACATAGTCTGTAACACCTGCCGCCATCTTGAAATAAAATGAGTTTGTCATGATGAATGATCTGATAAGGAAATGTTACCTTATAATCATGGAAAAGACGTGCGACTCACTGTTGTGGAACTCACTCCCTGTTAGTGTTAAGTCTGTAGGAAATATAACAACATTTCGCTGTAAAATAAAAACCCACCTGTTTAAACTTGCTTATCCTCCATAGCTCCCCAGCGTACTAATCCAACTGTTTACAAATGGAACTGCTTATCGATTATGAACTGCTTAACCCCTATTGTTTTGATGTGCTGCAAAGCTTGGATCTCCTGAGGAATTTAGCACAATAGAATTATTTTATATTGTATTTTATGTTGTATTGTAAGATGTTAGCACTCTTCCCTAAATTATTTTTTTCCATGTCTTTGACATGGGTACTATTATTGCCACACAAATCAGACTTACTCCCCCAGTTCCTGGATCGAATGGATGCATACTTCCAAATGCCAGTCCTTCAGAAATACAGACGTTCCTTCGGTAGAGGCCAAAACACTACGATTAGTAGATTTTTAGTATATCTCCTTCCAAACCGATAAGCATATTCACACTTCGGTTGGGCGGAGGCTACACTACAGTATTCAGAATCCCCTTGAACACATTGTAATTTCTGTCATCTTCCTGAGTTGGATGGTTTGGTAAGTCCTACAAATCAACAGGTCTGCAATTAAAGGCAAACAGAGTTACGTGTTTGCCTCTTTCTACAAGTACAGATGCACGTCTTGTCACTATCACTACAGCTCCTCAATTGACAGTCCAGTGAATTTATCAACAGACTACTTATCCTGTCAGGAACAGTCATTTCTGACACAGTAGAATTTTAATAACAATTCAAGCCATAATGGCACAATGTGGTGGAAAATTTGCCACACTGTGGAACACGCAACCTTGTTTTTTCCACAGTATCACTGGTTTAGGGTCGATACTCCGTAAATAAGTTGGATACATCTGTGATTTAGTTACATTGACTACACTAACTTTCTACTCATACTTGGACAGGAATAATATACATTTATCCTGACTGTTCCCAATTGTCTGGAAACTTTAGTTCTTCCACCTTGCTTGAGTAGATAGTGAGTCTCTCTTGTACACTGTAACATATACTATTATAACATTCAGAGAAACATGATTACAGAACTCTAGCAATTCTACAATATCTGAAAAAGGACAATAGTAATTATCTGGTGCTATGAATTAGCACACAACCACATTGGTTTGCACATGATGTTACATTTCTACCATTATTTTTTCTTTTAAACTTCTTGTGTTTTTCTTTGCTAATGTACTAGTTAAGCAATCAAAGTATGTGATGGAAGACAGAAAAAACTAAATGATTACTTTTCAAATCACACTCAAATCACACTCTGGTCAGTCTGTGTACATGTAGGGTCACTCTACATCAGTTGTACTGACCAAGTGATACACTCTCTGGTCAGTCTGTGTACATGTAGGGTCACTCTACATCAGTTGTACTGACCAAGTGATACACTCTCTGGTCAGTCTGTGTACCTGTAGGGTCACTCTACATCAGTTGTACTGACCAAGTGACACACTCTTGTCAGTCTGTGTACCTGTAGGGTCACTCTACGTCAGTTGTACCGACCAAGTGACACACACTCTGGTCAGTCTGTGTACCTGTAGGGTCACTCTACGTCAGTTGTACCGACCAAGTGACACACTCTCTGTTCAGTCTGTGTACCTGTAGGGTCACTCTACATCAGTTGTACTGACAAAGTGACACACTCTGGTCAGTCTGTGTACCTGTAGGGTCACTCTACATCAGTTGTTCTGACCAAGTGACACTCTCTGGTCAGTCTGTGTACATGTAGGGTCACTCTACATCAGTTGTACTGACCAAGTGACACACTCTCTGGTCAGTCTGTGTACCTGTAGGGTCACTCTACGTCAGTTGTACTGACCAAGTGACACACTCTCTGGTCAGTCTGTGTACCTGTAGGGTCACTCTACGTCAGTTGTACTGACCAAGTGATACACACTCTGATCAGTCTGTGTACCTGTAGGGTCACTCTACATCAGTTGTACTGACCAAGTGACACACTCTCTGGTCAGTCTGTGTACATGTAGGGTCACTCTACGTCAGTTGTACTGACCAAGTGACACACTCTCTGGTCAGTCTGTGTACCTGTAGGGTCACTCTACATCAGTTGTACTGACCAAGTGACACACTCTGGTCAGTCTGTGTACCTGTAGGGTCACTCTACGTCAGTTGTACTGACCAAGTGACACACTCTGGTCAGTCTGTGTACCTGTAGGGTCACTCTACGTCAGTTGTACTGACCAAGTGATACACACTCTGGTCAGTCTGTGTACCTGTAGGGTCACTCTACATCAGTTGTACTGACCAAGTGACACACTCTGGTCAGTCTGTGTACCTGTAGGGTCACTCTACGTCAGTTGTACTGACCAAGTGATACACACTCTGGTCAGTCTGTGTACCTGTAGGGTCACTCTACATCAGTTGTACTGACCAAGTGACACACTCTCTGGTCAGTCTGTGTACCTGTAGGGTCACTCTACATCAGTTGTACTGACCAAGTGACACTCTCTGGTCAGTCTGTGTACCTGTAGGGTCACTCTACGTCAGTTGTACTGACCAAGTGACACACTCTCTGGTCAGTCTGTGTACCTATAGGGTCACTCTACATCAGTTGTACTGACCAAGTGACACACTCTGGTCAGTCTGTGTACCTGTAGGGTCACTCTACATCAGTTGTACTGACCAAGTGACACACTCTGGTCAGTCTGTGTACCTGTAGGGTCACTCTACATCAGTTGTACTGACCAAGTGACACACTCTCTGGTCAGTCTGTGTACCTGTAGGGTCACTCTACATCAGTTGTACTGACCAAGTGACACACTCTGGTCAGTCTGTGTACCTGTAGGGTCACTCTACATCAGTTGTACTGACCAAGTGACACAATCTCTGGTCAGTCTGTGTACCTGTAGGGTCACTCTACATCAGTTGTACCGACCAAGTGATACACACTCTGGTCAGTCTGTGTACCTGTAGGGTCACTCTACGTCAGTTGTACTGACCAAGTGACACACTCTCTGGTCAGTCTGTGTACCTGTAGGGTCACTCTACATCAGTTGTACTGACCAAGTGACACACTCTGGTCAGTCTGTGTACCTGTAGGGTCACTCTACATCAGTTGTACTGACCATGTGACACACTCTCTGTTCAGTCTGAGTACCTGTAGGGTCACTCTACATCAGTTGTACTGACCAAGTGACACACTCTGGTCAGTCTGTGTACCTGTAGGGTCACTCTACATCAGTTGTACCGACCAAGTGACACACTCTGGTCAGTCTGTGTACATGTAGGGTCACTCTACATCAGTTGTACTGACCAAGTGACACACTCTCTGGTCAGTCTGTGTACCTGTAGGGTCACTCTACATCAGTTGTACCGACCAAGTGACACACTCTCTGTTCAGTCTGTGTACCTGTAGGGTCACTCTACATCAGTTGTACCGATGAAGTGACACACACTCTGGTCAGTCTGTGTACCTGTAGGGTCACTCTAGGTCAGTTGTACCGACCAAGTGACACACTCTCTGGTCAGTCTGTGTACCTGTAGGGTCACTCTACGTCAGTTGTACCGACCAAGTGACACACTCTCTGGTCAGTCTGTGTACCTGTAGGGTCACTCTACATCAGTTGTACCGACGAAGTGACACACTCTGGTCAGTCTATGTACATGTAGGATCACTCTACCTCAGTTGTACTGACCAAGTGACACACTCTGGTCAGTCTGTGTACCTGTAGGGTCACTCTACATCAGTTGTACCGACCAAGTGACACTCTGGTCAGTCTGTGTACCTGTAGGGTCATTCTACGTCAGTTGTTCTGACCAAGTGACACTCTCTGGTCAGTCTGTGTACCTGTAGAGTCACTCTACGTCAGTTGTACCGACCAAGTGACACACTCTCTGGTCAGTCTGTGTACCTGTAGGGTCACTCTACGTCAGTTGTACCGACCAAGTGACACTCTGGTCAGTCTGTGTACCTGTAGGGTCACTCTACGTCAGTTGTTCTGACCAAGTGACACTCTCTGGTCAGTCTGTGTACCTGTAGGGTCACTCTACATCAGTTGTACTGACCAAGTGACACACACTCTGGTCAGTCTGTGTACCTGTAGGGTCACTCTACGTCAGTTGTACCGACCAAGTGACACACTCTCTGGTCAGTCTGTGTACCTGTAGGGTCACTCTACGTCAGTTGTACCGACCAAGTGACACACTCTCTGGTCAGTCTGTGTACCTGTAGGGTCACTCTACATCAGTTGTACTGACCAAGTGACACACTCTCTGGTCAGTCTGTGTACCTGTAGGGTCACTCTACGTCAGTTGTACCGACCAAGTGACACACTCTGGTCAGTCTGTGTACCTGTAGGGTCACTCTACGTCAGTTGTACCGACCAAGTGACACACACTCTGGTCAGTCTGTGTACCTGTAGGGTCACTCTACGTCAGTTGTACCGACCAAGTGACACACTCTCTGTTCAGTCTGTGTACCTGTAGGGTCACTCTACGTCAGTTGTACTGACCAAGTGACACACTCTCTGGTCAGTCTGTGTACCTGTAGGGTCACTCTACGTCAGTTGTACCGACCAAGTGACACACACTCTGGTCAGTCTGTGTACCTGTAGGGTCGCTCTACGTCAGTTGTACCGACCAAGTGACACACTCTCTGTTCAGTCTGTGTACCTGTAGGGTCACTCTACGTCAGTTGTACCGACCAAGTGACACACACTCTGGTCAGTCTGTGTACCTGTAGGGTCACTCTACGTCAGTTGTACTGACCAAGTGACACTCTCTGGTCAGTCTGTGTACCTGTAAGGTCACTCTACATCAGTTGTACCGACGAAGTGACACACTCTGGTCAGTCTATGTACATGTAGGGTCACTCTACCTCAGTTGTACTGACCAAGTGACACACTCTGGTCAGTCTGTGTACCTGTAGGGTCACTCTAGGTCAGTTGTACCGACCAAGTGACACTCTCTGGTCAGTCTGTGTACCTGTAGGGTCACTCTACATCGGTTGTACTGACCAAGTGACACTCTCTGGTCAGTCTGTGTACCTGTAGGGTCACTCTACGTCAGTTGTACCGACCAAGTGACACTCTGGTCAGTCTGTGTACCAGTAGGGTCACTCTACGTCAGTTGTACCGACCAAGTGACACACTCTCTGTTCAGTCTGTGTACCTGTAGGGTCACTCTACATCAGTTGTACTGACCAAGTGACACTCTCTGGTCAGTCTGTGTACCTGTAGGGTCACTCTACGTCAGTTGTACCGACCAAGTGACACACTCTCTGGTCAGTCTGTGTACCTGTAGGGTCACTCTACATCAGTTGTACTGACCAAGTGACACACTCTTGTCAGTCTGTGTACCTGTAGGGTCACTCTACGTCAGTTGTACCGACCAAGTGACACACACTCTGGTCAGTCTGTGTACCTGTAGGGTCACTCTACGTCAGTTGTACCGACCAAGTGACACACTCTCTGGTCAGTCTGTGTACCTGTAGGGTCACTCTACGTCAGTTGTACCGACCAAGTGACACACACTCTGGTCAGTCTGTGTACCTGTAGGGTCGCTCTACGTCAGTTGTACCGACCAAGTGACACACTCTCTGTTCATTCTGTGTACCTGTAGGGTCACTCTACGTCAGTTGTACCGACCAAGTGACACACACTCTGGTCAGTCTGTGTACCTGTAGGGTCACTCTACGTCAGTTGTACTGACCAAGTGACACTCTCTGGTCAGTCTGTGTACCTGTAAGGTCACTCTACATCAGTTGTACCGACGAAGTGACACACTCTGGTCAGTCTATGTACATGTAGGGTCACTCTACCTCAGTTGTACTGACCAAGTGACACACTCTGGTCAGTCTGTGTACCTGTAGGGTCACTCTAGGTCAGTTGTACCGACCAAGTGACACTCTCTGGTCAGTCTGTGTACCTGTAGGGTCACTCTACATCGGTTGTACTGACCAAGTGACACTCTCTGGTCAGTCTGTGTACCTGTAGGGTCACTCTACGTCAGTTGTACCGACCAAGTGACACTCTGGTCAGTCTGTGTACCAGTAGGGTCACTCTACGTCAGTTGTACCGACCAAGTGACACACTCTCTGTTCAGTCTGTGTACCTGTAGGGTCACTCTACATCAGTTGTACTGACCAAGTGACACTCTCTGGTCAGTCTGTGTACCTGTAGGGTCACTCTACGTCAGTTGTACCGACCAAGTGACACACTCTCTGGTCAGTCTGTGTACCTGTAGGGTCACTCTACATCAGTTGTACTGACCAAGTGACACACTCTTGTCAGTCTGTGTACCTGTAGGGTCACTCTACGTCAGTTGTACCGACCAAGTGACACACACTCTGGTCAGTCTGTGTACCTGTAGGGTCACTCTACGTCAGTTGTACCGACCAAGTGACACACTCTCTGTTCAGTCTGTGTACCTGTAGGGTCACTCTACATCAGTTGTACTGACAAAGTGACACACTCTGGTCAGTCTGTGTACCTGTAGGGTCACTCTACATCAGTTGTTCTGACCAAGTGACACTCTCTGGTCAGTCTGTGTACATGTAGGGTCACTCTACATCAGTTGTTCTGACCAAGTGACACTCTCTGGTCAGTCTGTGTACCTGTAGGGTCACTCTACATCAGTTGTACCGACCAAGTGACACGCTCTCTGTTCAGTCTGTGTACCTGTAGGGTCACTCTACGTCAGTTGTACCGATGAAGTGACACACACTCTGGTCAGTCTGTGTACATGTAGGGTCACTCTACGTCAGTTGTACCGACCAAGTGACACACTCTCTGGTCAGTCTGTGTACCTGTAGGGTCACTCTACGTCAGTTGTACCGACCAAGTGACACACTCTCTGGTCAGTCTGTGTACCTGTAGGGTCACTCTACGTCAGTTGTACCGACCAAGTGACACACTCTCTGGTCAGTCTGTGTACCTGTAGGGTCACTCTACGTCAGTTGTACCGACCAAGTGACACACTCTCTGGTCAGTCTGTGTACCTGTAGGGTCACCCTACGTCAGTTGTACCGACCAAGTGACACACTCTCTGGTCAGTCTGTGTACCTGTAGGGTCACTCTACGTCAGTTGTACCGACCAAGTGACACACTCTCTGGTCAGTCTGTGTACCTGTAGGGTCGCTCTACGTCAGTTGTACCGACCAAGTGACACACTCTCTGGTCAGTCTGTGTACCTGTAGGGTCGCTCTACATCAGTTGTACCGACCAAGTGACACACACTCTGGTCAGTCTGTGTACCTGTAGGGTCGCTCTACGTCAGTTGTACCGACCAAGTGACACACTCTCTGTTCAGTCTGTGTACCTGTAGGGTCGCTCTACGTCAGTTGTACCGACCAAGTGACACACTCTCTGGTCAGTCTGTGTACCTGTAGGGTCGCTCTACGTCAGTTGTACCGACCAAGTGACACACACTCTGGTCAGTCTGTGTACCTGTAGGGTCACTCTACGTCAGTTATACTGACCAAGTGACACTCTCTGGTCAGTCTGTGTACCTGTAGGGTCACTCTACATCAGTTGTACCGACGAAGTGACACACTCTGGTCAGTCTATGTACATGTAGGATCACTCTACCTCAGTTGTACTGACCAAGTGACACACTCTGGTCAGTCTGTGTACCTGTAGGGTCACTCTACATCAGTTGTACCGACCAAGTGACACTCTGGTCAGTCTGTGTACCTGTAGGGTCATTCTACGTCAGTTGTTCTGACCAAGTGACACTCTCTGGTCAGTCTGTGTACCTGTAGGGTCACTCTACGTCAGTTGTACCGACCAAGTGACACACTCTCTGGTCAGTCTGTGTACCTGTAGGGTCACTCTACGTCAGTTGTACCGACCAAGTGACACTCTGGTCAGTCTGTGTACCTGTAGGGTCACTCTACGTCAGTTGTTCTGACCAAGTGACACTCTCTGGTCAGTCTGTACCTGTAGGGTCACTCTACATCAGTTGTACTGACCAAGTGACACACTCTCTGGTCAGTCTGTGTACCTGTAGGGTCACTCTACGTCAGTTGTACCGACCAAGTGACACACTCTCTGGTCAGTCTGTGTACCTGTAGGGTCACTCTACATCAGTTGTACTGACCAAGTGACACACTCTCTGGTCAGTCTGTGTACCTGTAGGGTCACTCTACGTCAGTTGTACCGACCAAGTGACACACTCTGGTCAGTCTGTGTACCTGTAGGGTCACTCTACGTCAGTTGTACCGACCAAGTGACACACACTCTGGTCAGTCTGTGTACCTGTAGGGTCACTCTACGTCAGTTGTACCGACCAAGTGACACACTCTCTGTTCAGTCTGTGTACCTGTAGGGTCACTCTACGTCAGTTGTACTGACCAAGTGACACACTCTCTAGTCAGTCTGTGTACCTGTAGGGTCACTCTACGTCAGTTGTACCGACCAAGTGACACACACTCTGGTCAGTCTGTGTACCTGTAGGGTCGCTCTACGTCAGTTGTACCGACCAAGTGACACACTCTCTGTTCAGTCTGTGTACCTGTAGGGTCACTCTACGTCAGTTGTACCGACCAAGTGACACACACTCTGGTCAGTCTGTGTACCTGTAGGGTCACTCTACGTCAGTTGTACTGACCAAGTGACACTCTCTGGTCAGTCTGTGTACCTGTAAGGTCATTCTACATCAGTTGTACCGACGAAGTGACACACTCTGGTCAGTCTATGTACATGTAGGGTCACTCTACCTCAGTTGTACTGACTAAGTGACACACTCTGGTCAGTCTGTGTACCTGTAGGGTCACTCTAGGTCAGTTGTACCGACCAAGTGACACTCTCTGGTCAGTCTGTGTACCTGTAGGGTCACTCTACATCGGTTGTACTGACCAAGTGACACTCTCTGGTCAGTCTGTGTACCTGTAGGGTCACTCTACATCAGTTGTACTGACCAAGTGACACACTCTGGTCAGTCTGTGTACCTGTAGGGTCACTCTACATCAGTTGTACTGACCAAGTGACACAATCTCTGGTCAGTCTGTGTACCTGTAGGGTCACTCTACATCAGTTGTACCGACCAAGTGATACACACTCTGGTCAGTCTGTGTACCTGTAGGGTCACTCTACGTCAGTTGTACCGACCAAGTGACACACACTCTGGTCAGTCTGTGTACCTGTAGGGTCACTCTACGTCAGTTGTACTGACCAAGTGACACTCTCTGGTCAGTCTGTGTACCTGTAAGGTCACTCTACATCAGTTGTACCGACGAAGTGACACACTCTGGTCAGTCTATGTACATGTAGGGTCACTCTACCTCAGTTGTACTGACCAAGTGACACACTCTGGTCAGTCTGTGTACCTGTAGGGTCACTCTAGGTCAGTTGTACCGACCAAGTGACACTCTCTGGTCAGTCTGTGTACCTGTAGGGTCACTCTACATCGGTTGTACTGACCAAGTGACACTCTCTGGTCAGTCTGTGTACCTGTAGGGTCACTCTACGTCAGTTGTACCGACCAAGTGACACTCTGGTCAGTCTGTGTACCAGTAGGGTCACTCTACGTCAGTTGTACCGACCAAGTGACACACTCTCTGTTCAGTCTGTGTACCTGTAGGGTCACTCTACATCAGTTGTACTGACCAAGTGACACTCTCTGGTCAGTCTGTGTACCTGTAGGGTCACTCTACGTCAGTTGTACCGACCAAGTGACACACTCTCTGGTCAGTCTGTGTACCTGTAGGGTCACTCTACATCAGTTGTACTGACCAAGTGACACACTCTTGTCAGTCTGTGTACCTGTAGGGTCACTCTACGTCAGTTGTACCGACCAAGTGACACACACTCTGGTCAGTCTGTGTACCTGTAGGGTCACTCTACGTCAGTTGTACCGACCAAGTGACACACTCTCTGTTCAGTCTGTGTACCTGTAGGGTCACTCTACATCAGTTGTACTGACAAAGTGACACACTCTGGTCAGTCTGTGTACCTGTAGGGTCACTCTACATCAGTTGTTCTGACCAAGTGACACTCTCTGGTCAGTCTGTGTACATGTAGGGTCACTCTACATCAGTTGTTCTGACCAAGTGACACTCTCTGGTCAGTCTGTGTACCTGTAGGGTCACTCTACATCAGTTGTACCGACCAAGTGACACACTCTCTGTTCAGTCTGTGTACCTGTAGGGTCACTCTACGTCAGTTGTACCGATGAAGTGACACACACTCTGGTCAGTCTGTGTACATGTAGGGTCACTCTACGTCAGTTGTACCGACCAAGTGACACACTCTCTGGTCAGTCTGTGTACCTGTAGGGTCACTCTACGTCAGTTGTACCGACCAAGTGACACACTCTCTGGTCAGTCTGTGTACCTGTAGGGTCACTCTACGTCAGTTGTACCGACCAAGTGACACACTCTCTGGTCAGTCTGTGTACCTGTAGGGTCACTCTACGTCAGTTGTACCGACCAAGTGACACACTCTCTGGTCAGTCTGTGTACCTGTAGGGTCACTCTACGTCAGTTGTACCGACCAAGTGACACACTCTCTGGTCAGTCTGTGTACCTGTAGGGTCACTCTACGTCAGTTGTACCGACCAAGTGACACACTCTCTGGTCAGTCTGTGTACCTGTAGGGTCGCTCTACGTCAGTTGTACCGACCAAGTGACACACTCTCTGGTCAGTCTGTGTACCTGTAGGGTCGCTCTACATCAGTTGTACCGACCAAGTGACACACACTCTGGTCAGTCTGTGTACCTGTAGGGTCGCTCTACGTCAGTTGTACCGACCAAGTGACACACTCTCTGTTCAGTCTGTGTACCTGTAGGGTCGCTCTACGTCAGTTGTACCGACCAAGTGACACACTCTCTGGTCAGTCTGTGTACCTGTAGGGTCGCTCTACGTCAGTTGTACCGACCAAGTGACACACACTCTGGTCAGTCTGTGTACCTGTAGGGTCACTCTACGTCAGTTATACTGACCAAGTGACACTCTCTGGTCAGTCTGTGTACCTGTAGGGTCACTCTACATCAGTTGTACCGACGAAGTGACACACTCTGGTCAGTCTATGTACATGTAGGATCACTCTACCTCAGTTGTACTGACCAAGTGACACACTCTGGTCAGTCTGTGTACCTGTAGGGTCACTCTACATCAGTTGTACCGACCAAGTGACACTCTGGTCAGTCTGTGTACCTGTAGGGTCATTCTACGTCAGTTGTTCTGACCAAGTGACACTCTCTGGTCAGTCTGTGTACCTGTAGGGTCACTCTACGTCAGTTGTACCGACCAAGTGACACACTCTCTGGTCAGTCTGTGTACCTGTAGGGTCACTCTACGTCAGTTGTACCGACCAAGTGACACTCTGGTCAGTCTGTGTACCTGTAGGGTCACTCTACGTCAGTTGTTCTGACCAAGTGACACTCTCTGGTCAGTCTGTACCTGTAGGGTCACTCTACGTCAGTTGTACCGACCAAGTGACACACTCTCTGGTCAGTCTGTGTACCTGTAGGGTCACTCTACGTCAGTTGTACCGACCAAGTGACACTCTGGTCAGTCTGTGTACCTGTAGGGTCACTCTACGTCAGTTGTTCTGACCAAGTGACACTCTCTGGTCAGTCTGTGTACCTGTAGGGTCACTCTACGTCAGTTGTACTGACCAAGTGACACACACTCTGGTCAGTCTGTGTACCTGTAGGGTCACTCTACGTCAGTTGTACCGACCAAGTGACACACTCTCTGGTCAGTCTGTGTACCTGTAGGGTCACTCTACGTCAGTTGTACCGACCAAGTGACACACTCTCTGGTCAGTCTGTGTACCTGTAGGGTCACTCTACGTCAGTTGTACTGACCAAGTGACACACTCTCTGGTCAGTCTGTGTACCTGTAGGGTCACTCTACGTCAGTTGTACCGACCAAGTGACACACTCTGGTCAGTCTGTGTACCTGTAGGGTCACTCTACGTCAGTTGTACCGACCAAGTGACACACACTCTGGTCAGTCTGTGTACCTGTAGGGTCACTCTACGTCAGTTGTACCGACCAAGTGACACACTCTCTGTTCAGTCTGTGTACCTGTAGGGTCACTCTACGTCAGTTGTACTGACCAAGTGACACACTCTCTGGTCAGTCTGTGTACCTGTAGGGTCACTCTACGTCAGTTGTACCGACCAAGTGACACACACTCTGGTCAGTCTGTGTACCTGTAGGGTCGCTCTACGTCAGCTGTACCGACCAAGTGACACACTCTCTGTTCAGTCTGTGTACCTGTAGGGTCACTCTACGTCAGTTGTACCGACCAAGTGACACACACTCTGGTCAGTCTGTGTACCTGTAGGGTCACTCTACGTCAGTTGTACTGACCAAGTGACACTCTCTGGTCAGTCTGTGTACCTGTAAGGTCACTCTACATCAGTTGTACCGACGAAGTGACACACTCTGGTCAGTCTATGTACATGTAGGGTCACTCTACCTCAGTTGTACTGACCAAGTGACACACTCTGGTCAGTCTGTGTACCTGTAGGGTCACTCTAGGTCAGTTGTACCGACCAAGTGACACTCTCTGGTCAGTCTGTGTACCTGTAGGGTCACTCTACATCGGTTGTACTGACCAAGTGACACTCTCTGGTCAGTCTGTGTACCTGTAGGGTCACTCTACGTCAGTTGTACCGACCAAGTGACACTCTGGTCAGTCTGTGTACCAGTAGGGTCACTCTACGTCAGTTGTACCGACCAAGTGACACACTCTCTGTTCAGTCTGTGTACCTGTAGGGTCACTCTACATCAGTTGTACTGACCAAGTGACACTCTCTGGTCAGTCTGTGTACCTGTAGGGTCACTCTACGTCAGTTGTACCGACCAAGTGACACACTCTCTGGTCAGTCTGTGTACCTGTAGGGTCACTCTACATCAGTTGTACTGACCAAGTGACACACTCTTGTCAGTCTGTGTACCTGTAGGGTCACTCTACGTCAGTTGTACCGACCAAGTGACACACACTCTGGTCAGTCTGTGTACCTGTAGGGTCACTCTACGTCAGTTGTACCGACCAAGTGACACACTCTCTGGTCAGTCTGTGTACCTGTAGGGTCACTCTACGTCAGTTGTACCGACCAAGTGACACACACTCTAGTCAGTCTGTGTACCTGTAGGGTCGCTCTACGTCAGTTGTACCGACCAAGTGACACACTCTCTGTTCATTCTGTGTACCTGTAGGGTCACTCTACGTCAGTTGTACCGACCAAGTGACACACACTCTGGTCAGTCTGTGTACCTGTAGGGTCACTCTACGTCAGTTGTACTGACCAAGTGACACTCTCTGGTCAGTCTGTGTACCTGTAAGGTCACTCTACATCAGTTGTACCGACGAAGTGACACACTCTGGTCAGTCTATGTACATGTAGGGTCACTCTACCTCAGTTGTACTGACCAAGTGACACACTCTGGTCAGTCTGTGTACCTGTAGGGTCACTCTAGGTCAGTTGTACCGACCAAGTGACACTCTCTGGTCAGTCTGTGTACCTGTAGGGTCACTCTACATCGGTTGTACTGACCAAGTGACACTCTCTGGTCAGTCTGTGTACCTGTAGGGTCACTCTATGTCAGTTGTACCGACCAAGTGACACTCTGGTCAGTCTGTGTACCAGTAGGGTCACTCTACGTCAGTTGTACCGACCAAGTGACACACTCTCTGTTCAGTCTGTGTACCTGTAGGGTCACTCTACATCAGTTGTACTGACCAAGTGACACTCTCTGGTCAGTCTGTGTACCTGTAGGGTCACTCTACGTCAGTTGTACCGACCAAGTGACACACTCTCTGGTCAGTCTGTGTACCTGTAGGGTCACTCTACATCAGTTGTACTGACCAAGTGACACACTCTTGTCAGTCTGTGTACCTGTAGGGTCACTCTACGTCAGTTGTACCGACCAAGTGACACACACTCTGGTCAGTCTGTGTACCTGTAGGGTCACTCTACGTCAGTTGTACCGACCAAGTGACACACTCTCTGTTCAGTCTGTGTACCTGTAGGGTCACTCTACATCAGTTGTACTGACAAAGTGACACACTCTGGTCAGTCTGTGTACCTGTAGGGTCACTCTACATCAGTTGTTCTGACCAAGTGACACTCTCTGGTCAGTCTGTGTACATGTAGGGTCACTCTACATCAGTTGTTCTGACCAAGTGACACTCTCTGGTCAGTCTGTGTACCTGTAGGGTCACTCTACATCAGTTGTACCGACCAAGTGACACACTCTCTGTTCAGTCTGTGTACCTGTAGGGTCACTCTACGTCAGTTGTACCGATGAAGTGACACACACTCTGGTCAGTCTGTGTACATGTAGGGTCACTCTACGTCAGTTGTACCGACCAAGTGACACACTCTCTGGTCAGTCTGTGTACCTGTAGGGTCACTCTACGTCAGTTGTACCGACCAAGTGACACACTCTCTGGTCAGTCTGTGTACCTGTAGGGTCACTCTACGTCAGTTGTACCGACCAAGTGACACACTCTCTGGTCAGTCTGTGTACCTGTAGGGTCACTCTACGTCAGTTGTACCGACCAAGTGACACACTCTCTGGTCAGTCTGTGTACCTGTAGGGTCACTCTACGTCAGTTGTACCGACCAAGTGACACACTCTCTGGTCAGTCTGTGTACCTGTAGGGTCACTCTACGTCAGTTGTACCGACCAAGTGACACACTCTCTGGTCAGTCTGTGTACCTGTAGGGTCGCTCTACGTCAGTTGTACCGACCAAGTGACACACTCTCTGGTCAGTCTGTGTACCTGTAGGGTCGCTCTACATCAGTTGTACCGACCAAGTGACACACACTCTGGTCAGTCTGTGTACCTGTAGGGTCGCTCTACGTCAGTTGTACCGACCAAGTGACACACTCTCTGTTCAGTCTGTGTACCTGTAGGGTCGCTCTACGTCAGTTGTACCGACCAAGTGACACACTCTCTGGTCAGTCTGTGTACCTGTAGGGTCGCTCTACGTCAGTTGTACCGACCAAGTGACACACACTCTGGTCAGTCTGTGTACCTGTAGGGTCACTCTACGTCAGTTATACTGACCAAGTGACACTCTCTGGTCAGTCTGTGTACCTGTAGGGTCACTCTACATCAGTTGTACCGACGAAGTGACACACTCTGGTCAGTCTATGTACATGTAGGATCACTCTACCTCAGTTGTACTGACCAAGTGACACACTCTGGTCAGTCTGTGTACCTGTAGGGTCACTCTACATCAGTTGTACCGACCAAGTGACACTCTGGTCAGTCTGTGTACCTGTAGGGTCATTCTACGTCAGTTGTTCTGACCAAGTGACACTCTCTGGTCAGTCTGTGTACCTGTAGGGTCACTCTACGTCAGTTGTACCGACCAAGTGACACACTCTCTGGTCAGTCTGTGTACCTGTAGGGTCACTCTACGTCAGTTGTACCGACCAAGTGACACTCTGGTCAGTCTGTGTACCTGTAGGGTCACTCTACGTCAGTTGTTCTGACCAAGTGACACTCTCTGGTCAGTCTGTGTACCTGTAGGGTCACTCTACATCAGTTGTACTGACCAAGTGACACACTCTCTGGTCAGTCTGTGTACCTGTAGGGTCACTCTACGTCAGTTGTACCGACCAAGTGACACACTCTCTGGTCAGTCTGTGTACCTGTAGGGTCACTCTACATCAGTTGTACTGACCAAGTGACACACTCTCTGGTCAGTCTGTGTACCTGTAGGGTCACTCTACGTCAGTTGTACCGACCAAGTGACACACTCTGGTCAGTCTGTGTACCTGTAGGGTCACTCTACGTCAGTTGTACCGACCAAGTGACACACACTCTGGTCAGTCTGTGTACCTGTAGGGTCACTCTACGTCAGTTGTACCGACCAAGTGACACACTCTCTGTTCAGTCTGTGTACCTGTAGGGTCACTCTACGTCAGTTGTACTGACCAAGTGACACACTCTCTAGTCAGTCTGTGTACCTGTAGGGTCACTCTACGTCAGTTGTACCGACCAAGTGACACACACTCTGGTCAGTCTGTGTACCTGTAGGGTCGCTCTACGTCAGTTGTACCGACCAAGTGACACACTCTCTGTTCAGTCTGTGTACCTGTAGGGTCACTCTACGTCAGTTGTACCGACCAAGTGACACACACTCTGGTCAGTCTGTGTACCTGTAGGGTCACTCTACGTCAGTTGTACTGACCAAGTGACACTCTCTGGTCAGTCTGTGTACCTGTAAGGTCATTCTACATCAGTTGTACCGACGAAGTGACACACTCTGGTCAGTCTATGTACATGTAGGGTCACTCTACCTCAGTTGTACTGACCAAGTGACACACTCTGGTCAGTCTGTGTACCTGTAGGGTCACTCTAGGTCAGTTGTACCGACCAAGTGACACTCTCTGGTCAGTCTGTGTACCTGTAGGGTCACTCTACATCGGTTGTACTGACCAAGTGACACTCTCTGGTCAGTCTGTGTACCTGTAGGGTCACTCTACGTCAGTTGTACCGACCAAGTGACACTCTGGTCAGTCTGTGTACCAGTAGGGTCACTCTACGTCAGTTGTACCGACCAAGTGACACACTCTCTGTTCAGTCTGTGTACCTGTAGGGTCACTCTACATCAGTTGTACTGACCAAGTGACACTCTCTGGTCAGTCTGTGTACCTGTAGGGTCACTCTACGTCAGTTGTACCGACCAAGTGACACACTCTCTGGTCAGTCTGTGTACCTGTAGGGTCACTCTACATCAGTTGTACTGACCAAGTGACACACTCTTGTCAGTCTGTGTACCTGTAGGGTCACTCTACGTCAGTTGTACCGACCAAGTGACACACACTCTGGTCAGTCTGTGTACCTGTAGGGTCACTCTACGTCAGTTGTACCGACCAAGTGACACACTCTCTGTTCAGTCTGTGTACCTGTAGGGTCACTCTACATCAGTTGTACTGACAAAGTGACACACTCTGGTCAGTCTGTGTACCTGTAGGGTCACTCTACATCAGTTGTTCTGACCAAGTGACACTCTCTGGTCAGTCTGTGTACATGTAGGGTCACTCTACATCAGTTGTTCTGACCAAGTGACACTCTCTGGTCAGTCTGTGTACCTGTAGGGTCACTCTACATCAGTTGTACCGACCAAGTGACACACTCTCTGTTCAGTCTGTGTACCTGTAGGGTCACTCTACGTCAGTTGTACCGATGAAGTGACACACACTCTGGTCAGTCTGTGTACATGTAGGGTCACTCTACGTCAGTTGTACCGACCAAGTGACACACTCTCTGGTCAGTCTGTGTACCTGTAGGGTCACTCTACGTCAGTTGTACCGACCAAGTGACACACTCTCTGGTCAGTCTGTGTACCTGTAGGGTCACTCTACGTCAGTTGTACCGACCAAGTGACACACTCTCTGGTCAGTCTGTGTACCTGTAGGGTCACTCTACGTCAGTTGTACCGACCAAGTGACACACTCTCTGGTCAGTCTGTGTACCTGTAGGGTCACTCTACGTCAGTTGTACCGACCAAGTGACACACTCTCTGGTCAGTCTGTGTACCTGTAGGGTCACTCTACGTCAGTTGTTCCGACCAAGTGACACACTCTCTGGTCAGTCTGTGTACCTGTAGGGTCGCTCTACGTCAGTTGTACCGACCAAGTGACACACTCTCTGGTCAGTCTGTGTACCTGTAGGGTCGCTCTACATCAGTTGTACCGACCAAGTGACACACACTCTGGTCAGTCTGTGTACCTGTAGGGTCGCTCTACGTCAGTTGTACCGACCAAGTGACACACTCTCTGTTCAGTCTGTGTACCTGTAGGGTCGCTCTACGTCAGTTGTACCGACCAAGTGACACACTCTCTGGTCAGTCTGTGTACCTGTAGGGTCGCTCTACGTCAGTTGTACCGACCAAGTGACACACACTCTGGTCAGTCTGTGTACCTGTAGGGTCACTCTACGTCAGTTATACTGACCAAGTGACACTCTCTGGTCAGTCTGTGTACCTGTAGGGTCACTCTACCTCAGTTGTACCGACGAAGTGACACACTCTGGTCAGTCTATGTACATGTAGGATCACTCTACCTCAGTTGTACTGACCAAGTGACACACTCTGGTCAGTCTGTGTACCTGTAGGGTCACTCTACATCAGTTGTACCGACCAAGTGACACTCTGGTCAGTCTGTGTACCTGTAGGGTCATTCTACGTCAGTTGTTCTGACCAAGTGACACTCTCTGGTCAGTCTGTGTACCTGTAGGGTCACTCTACGTCAGTTGTACCGACCAAGTGACACACTCTCTGGTCAGTCTGTGTACCTGTAGGGTCACTCTACGTCAGTTGTACCGACCAAGTGACACTCTGGTCAGTCTGTACCTGTAGGGTCACTCTACGTCAGTTGTTCTGACCAAGTGACACTCTCTGGTCAGTCTGTGTACCTGTAGGGTCACTCTACATCAGTTGTACTGACCAAGTGACACACACTCTGGTCAGTCTGTGTACCTGTAGGGTCACTCTACATCAGTTGTACTGACCAAGTGATACACAGTCTGTCTCAAGTGGTTACACTCCAAACAGCCCAATCTCGGGGATAAAATGAAAAGACCATTGTGTACCTGTAAGGTGGCATTGACCAAGTGGAGTTAAATAACGTGAGTTTTCTGATTTGTCCCCTGATCAGACTTAGGTGATAGTGCCATACATATTTAGGTACATTTTAAAATGTATTTCATATGTTTCCTGCACTGTTTTGTAGCAGTCCTACATTATGTTGTTTTGTAGCAGTGCTACATTATCTTGTTTTGTAGCAGTGCTACATTATCTTGTTTTGTAGCAGTGCTACATTGTCTTGTTTTGTTGCAGTGCTATGTTATCTTGTTTTGTAGCAGTCCTACATTATCTTGTTTTATCTCTCATTAATTATTGTGTGTCTTGCTACAGCTACTTACTTTATTTATGTCTACAATTTAATAATATTGCCATCCAAGGCAACAGACCCAGATGGCAAGTGTGTTGTAGCGGCGATTTGGTCTTTCTCTAAATAAATATTATGACAATGGAGGTAGAAGAAATATCTAAAACTTTGCTGCATTAACCAACCATAATCTTTAATATAACAATCAATATTAAACCCTGACATTCTACCAGTTCCAGCCAAGCTTACAACACCTATCAGTAACTCACCAGCTTACCCAGCCCTTGGCTGAGAGGGAAACCCTCCTCAGCCTACACCACTGCCTGCCTGCCACTTCACTCTCTGACTGCAACTTCTCTCTCTGCCTGTCTGTAACTTGACTGTCTTTCTCCCTGTCTACAACACTATCTAACATCCAACTCTGGCTGACCAAACACTCACTAGCCAATCATTATCTCACTTTCCCACCTTCTAGTTTGAACAGACTAATTAACATCACATGTTTCTTATGAGGTAACAGTCCTGGGTAATTAATTAACACTTAATACTTATCAATCTGGTGACATTGGACCTTGGCTCTTACCTAACATCCCAGAACTGACACCCAGCACTGACACCCCAACACTGACACTCAGCACTTGTGCTCAGCACTGACACCCCAACACTGACACTCAGCACTGGCGCTCAGCACTGACACCCCAGCACTGACACTCAGCACTGGTGCTCAGCACTGACACTCAGCGCTGACACCCCAGCACTGACACTCAGCACTGACACTCAGCACTGACACCCCAGCACTGACGCCCCAGCAATGACGCCCCAGCAATGACGCCCCAGCACTGACACCCAGCACTGGAACCCCAGCGCTGACACCCCAGCACTGACACTCAGCACTGACACCCCAGCACTGACGCCCCAGCAATGACGCCCCAGCAATGACGCCCCAGCAATGACGCCCCAGCACTGACACCCAGCACTGGAACCCCAGCATTGACACCCCAGCACTGACACCCAGCACTGGAACCCCAGCACTGACACCCCAGCACTGACACCCCAACACTGACACTCAGCACTGGTGCTCAGCACTGGCACCCCAGCACTGACACCCCAGCAATGACACCCAGCACTGACACCCCAGCACTGACACCCCAGCACTGACACTCAGCACTGACACCCAGCACTGACACCCCAGCACTGACACCCAGCACTGGCACCCCAGCACTGACACCCCAGCAGTGACACTCAGCACTGACACTCAGCACTGACACCCCAGCAATGACACCCAGCACTGACACCCAGCACTGGCACCCCAGCACTGACACCCCAGCACTGACACCCAGCACTGGCACCCCAGCACTGACACCCCAGCACTGACACCCAGCACTGGCACCCTAGCACTGACACCCCAGCACTGACACTCAGCACTGACACCCCAGCACTGACAACCTTTGGCAAGTTTGATCACCCCACATTGCCACAGTTCACCCAGCTGTATAAATGAGTACCTGGCAATACAGACAGTGGTGGAAATGTGAACCAATAGTCTTCGCACAATTGCAGCGTGGCTGTATGCTTCCCAGAGTAGTTGAGATGGCCTCGGAATGAACAGGTCTGCCAGGGGGTGAAGTGTAAAGCGCTTTGAGCGGTCCTACGGACTGGATACCGCGCTATATAAGAACGTACCTTTTTACCTTTTTTTTTACACTTGGCACTGACACCCCAGCACTGACACCGGCAGGATACTTAAAACATCTAGTTAAATATAACAAGTACAACTTATATCAAACTGATGACATAATTATATTATAAAACTGATGTGGTAACAATTATATTATAATGACCCCTACCACAAGTGGACAAGGAAGTCCAACAATTCTCAACTGTGTGTCATCTATTTCATCCGTCCTGAGATATTTGTCAATTTTGTTTTTAATTAAACATTCACGCTGCTAGCATTTACACAATCTGTAGATAATTTGTTCCATTCGTTTATTGTCCTCTGTGAGAACGAGTACTTTCTGATATCCAATCTACACTGATCCTTCACTAATGTTACATTGTGCTACATTGTTTGTGAATAACTATTTTCAAACATTCAACTATTATTTATACAAACAAATTGCACAAAGTTGCCCAATTTAATTGTCTTACATATAATGCGTAACTATTTGTACAGTGACCCAAATTATTAGGTTATCTGTGATATTTATATCATTTGCAACATTACATGGACATATGACAACATACGATGTTTATAAAATGTGTAGTGTATGTTTGACTACACTGTCAACATTGGCTGTGTCAGTCTCTACATGACAGATACATTTAATAATGATGTGTAGTGTATGTTTGACTACACTGTCGACATTGGCTGTGTCAGTCTCTACATGACAGGTACATTTAATAATAATATGTAGTGTATGTTTGACTACACTGTCGACATTGGCTGTGTCAGTCTCTACATGACAAGTATATTTAATAATAATAATGTGTAGTATGTGTTTGACTACACTGTCGACATTGGCTGTGTCAGTCTCTACATGACAAGTATATTTAATAATAATAATATGTAGTGTGTGTTTGACTACACTGTCGACATTGGCTGTGTCAGTCTCTACATGACAAGTATATTTAATAATAATAATGTGTAGTGTGTGTTTGACTACACTGTCAACATTGGCTGTGTCAGTCTCTACATGACAGGTACATTTAATAATAATGTGTAGTGTGTGTTTAACTACACTGTCAACATTGGCTGTGTCAGTCTACATGACAGGTACATTTAATAATAATGTGTAGTGTGTGTTTGACTACACTGTCAACATTGGCTGTGTCAGTCTCTACATGACAGGTACATTTAATAATAATGTGTAGTGTGTGTTTGACTACACTGTCAACGTTGGCTGTGTCAGTCTCTACAAGACAGATACGTTTAATAATCATGTGTAGTGTGTGTTTGACTACACTGTCAACGTTGGCTGTGTCAGTCTCTACAAGACAGATACGTTTAATAATAATGTGTAGCGTGTGTTTAACTACACTGTCGACATTGGCTGTGTCAGTCTACATGACAGGTACATTTAATAATAATATGTAGTGTATGTTTGACTACACTGTCAACATTGACTGTATCAGTCTCTACATGACAGGTACATTTAATAATAATGTGTACATATCACGTAACCCAATAACACGTATTGATGTTTGCTCTGTTTCAGGACATCCTGGAGGTGACTGAATCAAACAAAGATTTGAAGAAGCAACTTGGTGATGTCAACACCAAAGTGAAAGCAGACATTGCACTTCTAAGAGGTAAGTTATTGTTGACACATACATGTAACAGTCATATACTTTGTCTCTCTTGAAGTGGGACAACGTCAACATCGCATTATCAATGTAGAATACCATGAAATTTGTTTTAATAAATATTACCTTGGGCCAGGTATGATCTCAAGGGAGGGTTCACAATATTTTATATAACAATTAAAAATCTAGTTGTTTGTCACTTGCCAGTTGTTATATGTCACAGTCTGTGGGCCAGGTATGACCCCAAGGGAGTGTTCAACACAATATTTTATATAACAATTAAAAATCTAGTTGTTTGTCACTTGCCAGTTATTATATGTCACAGTCTGTGGGCCAGGTATGACCCCAAGGGAGTGTTTGACACAATATTTTATATAACAATTAAAAATCTAGTTGTTTGTCACTTGACAGTTGTTATATGTCACAGTCTGTGGGCCAGGTATGACCCCAAGGGAGTGTTTGACACAATATTTTATATAACAATTTAAAATCTAGTTGTTTGTCACTTGACAGTTGTTATATGTCATAGTCTGTGGGCCAGGTATGACCCCAAGGGAGTGTTTGACACAATATCTTATATAACAATTTAAAATCTAGTTGTTTGCCACGTGACAGTTGTTATATGTCACAGTCTGTGGGCCAGGTATGACCCCAAGGGAGTGTTCAACACAATATTTTATATAACAATTAAAAATCTAGTTGTTTGTCACTTGCCAGTTATTATATGTCACAGTCTATGGGCCAGGTATGACCCCAAGGGAGTGTTTGACACAATATTTTATATAACAATTTAAAATCTAGTTGTTTGTCACTTGACAGTTGTTATATGTCATAGTCTGTGAGCCAGGTATGACCCCAAGGGAGTGTTCAACACAATATTTTATATAACAATTTAAAATCTAGTTGTTTGCCACTTGGCAATTGTTTCGTGTTCCGCAGGGATTAGTCCGAAGTATGACCAAAAGCTGAAACATTTAACACAGGGCAAGCATAGATTTTTCTGCATATTATGTATAAAAAACAAACCAAATGAAATTTGGTATTTATGGAAAGGCATATAACGTTCCATGATGGCATGAATCGGTGTAATAAAGCAATGTCTGTGTTTGTTAGATATTGTTCAACATATGTGTTTATGGATACCCGACCGACCCTGTTAAAAGTAGCTGATCCTCTCTGTTAAAAATACATGACCAGTTTTTTCTTGTAGCGTATACGTTGAATACTGACCGATGTCAGTATTCAACGTATACGCTACCAAGAAAATCGTAGAAGAAAGAAAATCTGTCCTACTTACCTAACTACCCTGTTTTATGACGACACGTCAGAAAACATCTAAACCCCATGGCATTGTCACTTGACAGTTGTTATATGTCACAGTCTGTAGGCCAGGTATGACCCCAAGGGAGTGTTTGACACAATATTTTATATAACGATTTAAAATCTAGTTGTTTGTCACTTGACAGTTGTTATATGTCATAGTCTGCGGGCCAGGTATGACCCCAAGGGAGTGTTCAACACAATATTTTATAACAATTTAAAATCTAGTTGTTTGTCACTTGACAGTTGTTATATGTCATAGTCTGTGAGCCAGGTATGACCCCAAGGGAGTGTTCAACACAATATTTTATAACAATTTAAAATCTAGTTGTTTGCCACTTGACAGTTGTTTCGTGTTCCGCAGGGATTAGTCTGAAGTATGACCAAAAGCTGAAACATTTAACACAGGGCAAGCATAGATTTTTCTGCATATTATGTATAAAAACCAAACCGAATGGAATTTGGTATTTATGGAAAGGCATATAACATTCCATGATGGCATGAATCGGTGTAATAAAGCAATGTCTGTGTTTGTTAGATATTGTTCAACATATGTGTTTATGGATACCCGACCGACCCTGTTAAAAGTAGCTGATCCTCCCTGTTAAAAGTACATGACCAGTTTTTTCTTGTATCGGTCTGAAGAAAGTTTGTGTGAAATCTTTGCATTTTTTACTTGAAACCTGCTAACACAGTACTAAAGACATTACAGTATTCAACGTATATGCTACTATTTTCTGAATGCGCTATCGGGGGTCATGCCTCAGTTAGACTTCCTGGTGTGTTACACACGAATGTAGGGCATAGTAAGTTTGGATATAGGACGTTTTAAATTTTTTTTACATTCTGACATAAGTGCATTTGTGGAGGGACATTACCCAGTTTGCTGGTGGAAGCTGTTGAGAGTGAAATGGTGGATTTTTAGATGATTTTAATAGGCGGAAGGATATTTGTGATTTTTTTGGCCGCTAGGCACGCGTGCGTCGTAATTCATGTCAATATTGGTAAACATTGAGGGGTATCGCACATACAGGCATATTACAAGAGTTAGAAATGTCTAATTTTTATAAAACTCAACCAACATGTCAATGGGATGATGACAGCGGCTGGTAAAAACTTTTAGAATTTTTGATCGTCACGTTTTCTTATAATTATGCAAAATGTTAACATTGCCACCAATGGGAAATGTAACTGTATCCTGAACCCTATAGTTTGTATTGTTTTATTGGGGGAAACTGTAAAAGTTGTCTGATTATGTCGCGAAATGAGATGTGCCAGGCAGCTAGGAAAAACACTGCGGAGATAACAGTAACTGTACGGATGGTTCTGTAGCATTGGTTGAGCACACTAAAACTGTATGAAACGTACTAAGCCCTAGGCCAGCTCAAAAAGGTTGCGTTACATCTTATGACAATAAAACTTTACCTTGCCTTGGTGACTTGGGATCGACATTTAGAATTCATACAGCTAGTCAGTCCTATGTCAGAGTCAAACAATGTTTGTGGACTGCTTTATTCTTTAATGTTTGTAACATATGATAATGTGACTAATTGATGAACGAAATATGAAACTGCTTATTGTTTTCTCATTTGTATTCTTGGAAGTTGGACATTTTGTGGTTGATAATTATTCTAGGGCTAGGCTTTCATAATTATTAGTTATGAATTTAACTTGTAATAGCATCGATTTGATGATACAATTTAAGACCACAACATTCTCAAAACGCAATGATTTCAGAACTTCACAGCTAATTTTCAGTTGGAAAATGAAAATAAAAAAATCCATTCTCATTCCTGGTTGTTCATTTCCATGAGATTGGCCAAAATAGTTAGTCGATCAAGGATATAATTTTAAATAGCTAATGCTCTTGAGCACATATATGCCAGGTGGGGGGGGACACATTTTTAAGTGGGATGCAACAAAACAGAAATGTACAAGTTCATAAAATTTATATTATGGCTTTTTTCATGCAAACAACTTTGGACCCCCAGTTTTGGTGGCGGACCCATAAATTCTGGAAAGTGGGGGTCCGGCTGGCCCCCAATAATTTTAGGCTAAATTCTATCCTTGTTCACAATTAAAATTCACATTGAAATGTTAATTAAATTCATTGCTTTATTTTATTTTATTGGTCTGCTAGATAAGAAATGAATGGTAATATTTTGTATGGTTTATATTTATTGATGTATTCTAATTTAAAGCAGTGTGTGGTTTTTAGTTTTATGTACGAAAACTGTACTTTACTTACTGTACTTAGTAAGTTAGTAAGTAACTTTATTTTTACAACATAACATATATAAAAAGACAATTATACAATATATATGAATACTTTCAATATGTTACGTTGTGTGGCTGTCGCTTGGCTTAGAGCCGTCTTCCAGCAACACCATTTAAACTAACTATCATTACTGTATTTTTACATCACAACCAAAAATATCATCACCAGCCCATCACTGTACTATTTCAGCAGTCATCTAGATAAACACTGGGCCAAAGACTATATTTTACCATAGTAACATATGTACAGTAAATACAAATATAAGAACCAGTGTTAAACACTAATTAGATTACATTAGGTATTTAACCAGAATATTGATTGCATGTCGTCTATCACTCCTGCTGGTGACATGCCGCAACGAACAGAGAAGTTTGTACCATCGAAATATATGTAAATGAGTAGAAATGCATGGAAATGCATGGATCCAAACATCATTTGACTTTGGCTTAATAAAACAGAATTTGAAGAGAAAAATGTAGATTTTTTGAGGTCATAATTTTTGGTTGTTTGGGTCCGGCTAATATTGATAGTGTCAGTGAATTATACCTTTTTGTGGGGCCAGTTCAAACTCATCTGGGCTGGTTCAAAATGAAACTGGGCCAGTTAAAAAAAAATCTGGGCCATTTAATGTGTACTATAAAACAGTTTTAATACATTTACTGACCTTCAGTCAATAGTAAGTATCACGATACATACCATATTGTGACTCATGTATCGCCATACGTATTGTATCGTGATGGTACTGTAGCATTACACCCCTATTCTTCAAGATGGGCAGACAGGTCCGTGGCTAAAGGCCTGTCCAGAATGTCAGAACTACTCCATTATAAATTGACTTAATTTCAAATCTTCTAGCATTATCCTAGCTGAAAAAAATAGCAGATACTACTTTATAATACTTTTATAGGCATTCATAAAACAGTCGAATTGATGTGCTCACCTGAGATGTAAGTAAGCTACAACTTGATTGTGCAAGTTTAGATACGACTGACCGACCGACCGACCGACCAATATCAAAGAAATCTTCCAGCCAGGTCCACTCAATTGTTTGAACAGTCAAAATTTTCATAGTCAGTGAATAAGCTGAACTGTGAGTGAGCTACAACATTACTATTTGTAAGAGTACTAAGTGGGTTTACAAATCATGCTAGTTTCATGTTTTGTTGTATACACAGCGTGTGATAAATTAAAATCATAATCTGAGTCATCTAACACAGGTTGGGCATAAATAGGGATCCACCTAAATATATATACTTTGTCTTTGAGAAATAGATGTTGACATTCCCATTTTTCCTGCCTGTGCAGGTAGACGTAATTTTCTATCACCCCTGCTTTGCTTTTTTGCTGGGTGTTACTAAGCTGCTTTTTCTAAAATTTAAACATGTAGGTATATACAGTACCGGTAAAAGTCATTGGACCATCTGGTATTTCAGGCATATCTTTTAGCTCCCCAGCAAAAACTTAGCATAATAAATTATTGGAATTTTTTACACATGTCTGTGTGCCATAGATGTGGGATATTGTTAAGATATTTGTTAGGTGATTAATTACTTGTTAATTAATTAATAAATAATGACTAATTAATAAAAAATAAACTGGACTGCCAAAAACTGGCATATACATACTACTGAACTAGGATGCAAAAAAAAATGTGCATTCATTACAAAATGATGACAGGCAAAACATAAACACAATTATGACTGAAACGACCTCTCAGCGACACTGTTGATGTTTTTTTTTATGTAGTTGTTAAAAATCTTCTAGATATCATGAGAGTGAACAGTAACTGACGAACACAATAGGTGACAGCCAATAAATTGTGGCTAATATTTGGTTTGATCGCCCATTTCTACAAGGCTCAGTGCATGATACCTTGAGGAATTTCAATTCTACATATGTTTTATCTGGGAACAAATTGTGTAACCCTATTAATATCCTGATGCATCTATAACTCTATTATATTGTTAGCAGAAATTATTTTCTGTGCAATGCCTGCTGTACAGGTGACAGGCAGCGGTGCTGTGGCGTGGGCTTGTTGATTGCTGTTTGTTGTGGAGACGGCTCCCCTGTTGGCAGATTTGGGAACACCTAACATGCCTCGTTATAACGCGGTCTCATTTTTGTGGAATCCGACCACCATGTTATATTGATATTTTTGGATATTATCTTTCAACACTTCCAAAAAAAGGCAACACTTCCAAAAAAAGGCAACACTTCCAAAAAAAGGCAACCTACAATTATGTCAAAACTACCGGACAATAAGCCTCATCAGCCACCCAAGTAAAGTCATGTTGAAGGTCATCCTTAACAGACTCAAGCCACAAGCAGAGAACATCATCGCTGAAGAACAGGCCGGCTTTCGAGCAGGACATAGTACTACAGAAAAATTTTTCAACCTTAGAATCCTCTGCGAAAAGTACTTGCAACACCAAGAAGATCTCTACCATGTCTTTATTCACTTCAAGAAGGCATTTGACTGGGTATGGCATACAGCCTTATGGGCAACCATGAGGAAATACAAGATTGGTGTCAACCTTGTTCGAGCCATAGAACATCTGTATGACAAGGCCACCAGCGCAGTCCTTATGAATGGCACCCTGGGGGAATGGTTTCGCACCACCATTGGAGTCCGCCAGGGCTGCCTTCTATCACCCACTCTATTTAACATATTTTTAGACAGGATCATGACTTATGCCCTTGAAGATCACGTAGAAACAGTCAGCATCGGAGGCAGGACAATAAAAAATTTACACTTTGCAGATGATATCGATGGCTTAGCAGGGGATGAACAGGAGTTAGCTGAACTAGTGAGCCGCCTCGACAATACATCTGCATCCTACGGAATGAAAATTAGTGCTGAGAAAACCAAGCTAATGACCAACAACACCAATGGCATCAACAAGAAGATCACAGTGAATGGACAAAGATTAGAAACAGTGTCCAAGTTCAAGTACCTGGGTTCAGTTATCACAGATGAGGGATCCAAACCTGAGATCATTTCAAGGATTGCCCAGACAACAGCAGTGATGACAAGACTGAAAACAATATGGAAAGATAAAAACATCACCCTTCGATCCAAAATCAGACTGATGCGATCACTTGTCATGTCACTATTTCTATATGCATGCGAGACATGGACTCTTACAGCCGAACTGCAAAGAAGAGTACAAGCCATGGAAATGAGGTGCTATCGAAAGATCCTTTGCATCTCATACAAGGATCATGTAACCAACAAAGAGGTCCACAACAGAATCAAACAAGCCATCGGGCCCTATGAAGACCTCCTAACGATGGTAAAGAGATGGAAGCTGAAATGGTATGGGCACATCTCACGAACGTCCGGCATGACAAAGAACATCCTGCAAGGCACCGTTAGGGGAGCAAGAAGACGAGGAAGAGGTGGGAGGACAACAACAAAGAGTGCACAGGCCTGGACTTTTCTGAGACACAAAGGGCGACAGACGACAGGAAGAAGTGGAGACAGCTGGTTGCAAGGTCATCGGTGGTGCCCAACGACACTACGGGTTACGGGATTGATGATGAAAGACTACTATCTTCATGTCACATTATCTTTACAATTAGAGGCCCCACACTTCAACTGCACATTGAAGTAGCAGTATCTGATGAAAACCAGCCTGAGTTGAAAGAGGAAATTGAGAAGTTAATCCGTAAGATGTCACTCGTTGAACTAAGCAGCTTGGGAGTGTCTCCGGAATCAACCAGCGCACCCAAGGCACTCATAGAAAGACTCAAAGTTTGGTTGTTGTATCAAATGCATTAAGCCTGGCAATGTCAAAATCTTCATTATGTGTCCATCATCCGAGGCACTTGATGACCTGAATGAGCTGTACATCAGTGGCAGGCTGACTGACATGTTCATCAATGCGTATATAACTGAGGAAAATCGCCAAAGCGTTATACTCATTGTAACTGTTGATGAGACGGAATGGCTCAGGTGTAGGGCACTTCTTTCAGCAGGTGAGACACTCTACATACAAAAGTTGCACAGATGAGTTTAAACCTGGCATATCTGCAAATCAGATGGGTGCTCAGGTGGCTTTAATTGCACCACGGAGCAGCCATCCCAGACCCCGAATGGGAGAGGGGACAATCTCCAAACCCTCCTCTGCAAACATCTTCAAAGTCACACTTCAATAACGTGTGTGTCCACCATTGGCTCTGATATAGGCAACGCATTTGCATCGCATGCTTTGCACCAGGCACTGCATGGTCTACTGGGGGATTCTGTCCCACTCGTCTGGCAGTACCTTGATGAGTTCCTGCCTGTTAGATGGTCTCTGACACCTTCGACACATGCGCCTCTGAAGTTCGATGGGGCTCAGATCAGGTAAATAAGGCATCCATGGCATGACCGTGACAGCGCTGGTGGGTCCACTGAAGATGCTGCTGGCACAACACTAATCTGTTTTGGTGGTTGACAGGACTGAGGATCGGATGCTTGTATGGTCTCCTTCCAGACAAGTAGCTATTGGGAAACCTTCTTCTAACAGTTGAGTTGTTGATTTGCTGGTTGTTGTGACCTGGTGTTACAGCGGCTGTGTGGTGCTTGCAGTACAAAACCCTTCCCTCAGATGACTGGTGAGGATGACTCGATCTTCCCAATGTATGGTGACTGGCAGTCACCCGGGTTGTGGCCTGTCATTTGCTGGCTGTATGTTGTTGTACCGGCCGGCTAGACTTGATATTGCTTGATGAGAGCAGCAATGGCGACCATCCACCTCATGTCAACATGTCGAGAGCACGATAGCGTACATCACTTGATAGGCACGGCATTTCGATAAAGTTCTATGGTGACCTTTTTACTAGGTTTATCATGGCTACGCAGACCACTCCTTAAAA
Organism: Lamellibrachia columna; assembly: GCA_963662155.1. Taxonomy (NCBI): domain Eukaryota; kingdom Metazoa; phylum Annelida; class Polychaeta; order Sabellida; family Siboglinidae; genus Lamellibrachia; species Lamellibrachia columna. Next base: position 48,884,220 of record OY759269.1, on the reverse strand, counting down.
TCGCCCCACTGTCTTTGACCAATTAACTATCACCAAAATGAGGTTATTATCACCTGGCCATCAGCACACCAATTGAAGCATGTCATGGTCATGCAAGACTGATTAACTGGTTGCCAGGGAACCTACACCAACAAATTCATGCGAAAATCCCACCCACGTATTGCTATCACAGAAATATGCGTAAAGTAAAAGTGATAAGTTTCTTTTGATGCTGAGCATAGTACATCAACACCACTGCAGGTAAAGTGACTCATCCAAAAGTAAAGTGACCCCCCTTTAGTCTTCGTGCTGTAATGCCCGGCATACACTGACAACTGGTTTGCTGTTTTAGCTCAACGCAACTGTTACAAACAGTCAAGTCGTCAGTGTGTGTGGAAACCGTGATTACGAATCCCAGTTGCGACTGGGAGTCTTATTCGGGAACCTGTTAGCCAATAAAAGCACAGCATTTGTCGTGTAATACATAATCGAGGCTCCCTGCTTGAAACCATGTAAAACTATGAGACCGAATCACAGATAGTGGAAATGTGGTGTTCAGAGCCCCCTCCCAATTCATTTAAATGACCAAAATACTTTAGTTTTCGTGCTGTAATGCCCGGCATACACTGACAACTGGTTTGCCGTTCAGTCAAGTTGTCAGTATGTGTGGAAACCGCGATTATGAATCCCAGTTGCAACTGGGAGTCTTATTCGGGAACCTGTTAGCCAATAAAAGCACGGCATTTATCGTGTGATGCATAATCGAGGCTCCCTGCTTGAAACCATGTAAAACTGTGAGACCGAATCACAGATAGTGGAAATGTGGTGTTCAGAGCCACTTGTACACAACCACATCAAAGGGGTATTTACACTGCCACAAAAAGTGTTACCAATCTCAACAACCAGTCAATTATGTTGGGAGGCATTCGCAAGAAATTGCTCATCCCTTTCCTTTATATGGTGTACAATTAACACAACAATTAAACACAGGCTGCTGAAATCACTCTGGGAAATTAAAGCGATTATATTTTTGTGTGCACACATTGTCCTTCTGCTTATCATTTATTGATGTTACATCCTAAAATGCAGGTATAATTACATTATATATAAGTTCCTGATGTATCCACTGTGGTCTGTGATACGTAGTGACTCAGCCACAGGCTGAGCAAAATAAGTGGTCCCTGCTTTGGGGTTCATGGTCCCTGCTGTAGCCACAGTTAACAAAAACCCTGTCATATATATTTTCACTTTTATTACAAAAACAGACTACCATTAACATCATGATGTCTAAAGTGATTTTACACATTGGATATGTCATGATTGTCTATGTTTAGGATGATGAAGATATATGTTGGTGTTTTTTGTGTGTATCAGCAAGCTATGATGTAATATACTTTGTTGATTATGTCACTTATTTAAAAGTAATTAGATTTAAGACAAAAAAAATTTTTTTAATGTACACTGATGTATGCTTCATGGTATTATTATTATGTATATGTATATACAGGTATATGATAAATATGTGTATGTATATATATATATATATATATATATATATGATATATTATTATTATATTGCTAAAATTTATAAAGGGCCATATATCATATACGGACCAGCCGTTCATAGGCATGCACATACATGCAATCATAAAATAATAACTATAATAGTGTATAGTTAAAATATATATAATACTTATATATTAGAAATACAGTATTCTAGTAAGATTAATAAATAAATATTTATAGTAAATAAATAAATAGATAAAATACATGTTCATAAAAAAGTATCCTTGTTCACAGTTATTCCTCATTGGAAATGTGCATGCCTAAATAAAAAGTTTTTAATATGTTCTTAAATTTACACATCGTATTTGCTTGTCTTATGTAATCCGGATTATTCCATAATCTCGGTCCTGTCACCGAGAAAGCACGTCTGCCGTAACCCTCCAGTTTGTAGCGCAGCACTACCAGCAGCCGCAGATCAGCATATTGAAGGTTGCGGGTAGATGTATACTAGGTCAGTAGGTCAGATATGTAACCTGGTGCGAGGTCTTGCAAAGCGGAGAAAACAAGAACCAGTAGTACTGGACCCTCCAGCAAACAGGACGCCAATGTAACTCAATCAGCCCAGGTGTTATGTGCTGGTGCTTTCGCTGTCGCACGATCAATCTGGCTGTCGAATTCTGCACCATCTGTAGCTTCGCCATAAGAACCTCAGTAATGCTGTTCAACACTGCATCGTAGTAGTCCAGTTTGCTGCTCATTTTTCCAAGAAGTGCGAGGCATTTATTGATTGCCTGGTGAAAATGTCAGCCGCCAGGATAACAGAAATGTGATCAGAATCTTCCACTTTTTGAACAAATTCTGGGTAAACCAGTGGTGTGATATTCTCGATTTTAGTTGCACATGGTTAGTTTTTATTAACTCTTAGGTGCATAGCCCCAAAACCATCATTTGTGGCTGTACAGTATATGGGTGGCTCCATGGAAATAGGTTAGATTAGCATAATGTTATAGTTTAAGGTGGGGGAGTGGCTTATGTTGTGCCAGTTAATTCTTTCATTCCCCCCTCATAATATTGATCTTAATGTCCATGATACAAAATATAAACATGTGGCACTAACGTCATATTTTGCCAATCCAACAAAAAATTATACTATAATTGGAGAGTGTCAAAGTTTAAAATGCTGTCAAGTTTCATCAAATTTGTAATTCGTTCAGGTTAACCTAAATCTGCCTCAATTTTATTTTTGACACTGACATTGTTATATTGTGCCATATTTTTCTTCAAACAATGCATGCTTTGGCTGGCAAGGACACTACCTTATTAATTTCAGTTAGAAAGCTGTGCTAAATATGGAAGTATGCTAAATATATGTAAGTTTTTATACTTCAGTGACAGTTTGTTAACATAATTTGATCAAATCCTAATGCATCTATAACTCTATTATATTATTGGCAGAGATTATTTTCTGTGCAATGCCTGCTGTACAGGTGACCTGACATAAATCATAAATAATGCTGGACTATTCGTCTGAAAAAGTTTAATGTGCCATCAGTAGCATCCAGCAAATACCTTTAGTACCAGTTGACATCAACGTTGGTTTGACAATCAAGGTGGACAAAGCAAAACGCACACTGCGGAAGAACAGCAGCCTGCTGAAAAAGCAAAGGACAAGTCGGACACAGATGTCAAAGTCATTGAAGGTATTGTCATAAATTAGTTGTCATTTTTTTAAGTGTAGATACAAGACTATTCGTCTGGAAAAATTTTATATGTCATTAATAACAGCCTCCAAATACATACATCTTTAGTACCAGTTGTCATCACAACTTTGATGATCAAGGTGGACGAAGCAAACGCACACTGCAAAGAAGCAAAGGCAGAGAGAATCCGCAATATACTATAAGATAATAAAATTAGAAGTGTTAATTATTCTAATTTTTTTTTACAGTTGTGCCTAGTGTTCAGTGAACAGATAACGTTGGCATGTGCTTGAAGAGTTTTCATTGATTCTACCCGAGCAGTCACCATGTTCATCTGTTAATACCGACTGACTGGGAATGGTTTCTACAATTCATGGTCATAGTCTTGGTTCACAGGACAGCATAGTCATAGGAATTGAAAGGGTATTTATGACTATCCACTTGCAACAGTTGATGATATCAATTCCACGACATGCTGTTAGTGCCCTTAGGCAACATCTAGAGTTACTTTAATTAATCATATAATTAATCAATCTAAGCTGTTGGTTGTAAATCTATAATTCTAATTAGTGGTTCCTGTTTTCTAGATTATAAAAATCTTAGTTGTGTATAATTTTATTGTTAATAAGACATGGATGAATTGTGGAATTCTTCAACAGTTCTTGTTTAATTTTTGCAATGTAAATATTAACTAATTTCAGTAGATTTTGCACGCAGATATGACAACTCAACTCAACAGGCACAATCTTAGACAGACATTCACTAATTGTCACATCTGTCTCAAATACTACTGTTGGACAGTTCTCTATAGTATGAACTTGTATTGTTTGAGTGGCAATACTGCTACATATCAGCTTCTGGGCTGAGCTCATCCTTTGCTCTCCATGATGTGGCATCAGTTAAACAATTCACACTTGGTTTCTCTTTAACAATTCCAGTTCCACATACGTGCCCGTACCAGCCAGTCATTAATTTTCTTAATGATGCAGAACACTGCTACCTACTACATACATATTACGAAGTGATATACCTTCTAACATGCATTGTGTGTTATAACATGAATTGTGACATACAAATATTTTTGATACATTTATGGTTATGACAAGCAAATCTCTTGTTATACCACTTGTTTCTCACCCTGGGCCTCTGAGGGAGTTGCAACAGATTAGTTCATCACACATGTGCATGACTCAGCTCAGAGGATGAAGGTTTCTCCACTTCCTGGAGACGTGACATACAACTGTACCTATAGATAATAATATTGTTTTGTTATTCTCAGAGTACCAAGGTACCTTCTTTTACCACAGACATCTTCTGTTTCATCAGAAGAAGACACAGTTGTCTTTGTTCTGTGGTTGAGTATGTCATGATGAATGATCCGATAAGGACATTTTTACCATATAAGGTATCAGTGAAAGACGTGTGACATAATGTTAGCACTCTTCCCTAAATTAATTCCTGGTATCTCCATGTCTTTGAAGTAGTTACTGGCACAGTTCCTGGATTGGATGGATGCATACTTCCAAGTGCCAATCCTTTAGAAATACAGAATTTCTTTCAGGTCGATGTGAACGTATCACTTAGTGGCTTGTCTTTTTGTCATCGCAACTTTCTTGTTTACTGAAATTTCAGTATGACATAATTCAAGTGTTCATTTTTCTTTCACCGAACCAAGGAAGAACAGCCAATCATTGCAAAGCATTCTGGTTATCCTACCTTAGGCAGATGACTTTGTCTGAGGTGTATACTTGCAGATAACTACAGTTCTGACTGGCAGAATATGGCAGATCATTCTCGGAACTACCAGGCTCTACTAGACCCGCTCGGCAGAGGTCAAGACACTATGTATTTAGTAGATCTCAGGTATATCTCCTCCCAAACCGATGAGCATGTTCACACTTCGGTGGGGGGGGCTGCACTTGAATGGAGAGAGTCTAGGGTGTCTAGTTGTATGCAGAATCCCTTGTACACATCAACATTATAATTTCTGTCATCTCAATTCACAGTCTAGCGAATATATTAACAGGCCACTTATTCCATCAGGAACAGTCATTTCCGACACAATGAGATTTTAATAACAATTCAAACCATAACGGCACAACAGGAGTGTTCCTATGCTGGGAAATTTGCCAAATGGTGGAACACACAACCATGTTTGTTCCACAGTATCACTGGTTTAGGGTCAATACTCCATAAATCAGTTGGATACATCTGTGGATTAACTACATGTATCTTTTGCACTGCAACATATATTTTCTACTCACTCAGTCAAGAGGGATTTAGCCTTGTTATTGCCACATTGCAACAATATAGCTCAATGGGAGTCCACCTTACATTTTAGATTTTTTAGTTAAACGGTTATCCTTCTCTTGTTTGGGTTCACGATTGGGAAGCTCTCCAATATCAGCTTCTATTCTATTATCGCTGAAATTGTTATACACTGGCAGTCTGACACTTAGGAAGGTTATCCCAATCTAATCATTACTATCGTGACCTTCAGAGAAACACTGGTACAGAATTGTAGAAATTCTGCAATATCTGAATCAGAACAATATTAATTATCTGGGGCTATGAATTAGCACACAACCACATTTATTGGCACATCAGATGCAAGCACATAATGTGCGATCACTGACATCCTTGTTATCATTCCACCTTTGACTTCATGGAACAAATTCCACAAGTGGTCAGTTGGTATCACCTTCATGTTCTTATATTTAAAGACCTGTATTTTTAGTTAGCTGGTCTTTTGCAACATGGAAGTTAGTAGTGAAGGAAACTCGGCTGCTGACTCAATGATATTTAGGTAAGCAAACTACCTGCCTGCCTGACATTCAATTCTACCCACTTGTGGAAATGGACTGGCTAAGTCATTGTTATATAACAAAAATAAAATTTTAAGTAAAAAAATACGTTTTTGTAAATAACATACTTATCTGTCCATTTCCAACAAAGCTCCCTCCCACCTTCCGCGTTTACATGTGCTTTGTGCACTAGATTGCGCAATATTAAAAGCACTAGAGCGTTCTGAAAAATGGCTATGGTAGGTGTCACCAGGGATGCTGGATCGGATGGATGCATACTTCCAAATGCAAATTCTTCAGAAACGCAGAAGTTATTTCAGGTCCACATGAACGTACTACTTAATGGCTCGTCTTTTTGTCACCGCAACTTTCTTGTTTACTGAAATTCCAGTTCGACATAATTCAAGTGTTCGTTCTTCTTTAACCGAACCAAGGAGGAACAGCCAATCATAGCAAGGTATTCTGGTTATCCTACCTTAAGCAGATGAGGTGTATATTTGCAGGTCCTTCTTGGTGGGGTGGTCACATGTGTCGGTGACCGGTGGCGAATTGGCCCCACCTTTGTAGTTATTCCAGTTAGAGCTATTGTATTTTTAAGCAGGTAGTTGTATTCATAGACTGCGTGACAGCATGTAGGGCATTATGCTAGTTGGTTTAAGGGTTTTCTATGACAATAGTAATGCCATTGCTTCTTTTATTTGATCTAGGAATACTGCTACTGCTTTATGTGTTGAAATGTGGGCTCTATTGAACCCGACATCCAGGAGGCTCGCATTGGGCGTAGTCAGCCTGGCGTTGGGTTGTGGAGCCCACATTTCTTTGTTTTAAATTTCTTTAAAAGTGGGCTTACACTTAATCCCCACAATAAACGTCATCCATTTGGCCTTTTCATATCTCTATATATGTGTTGTGTTGTTGATTGCATAAATGGGTATTTTGCAACCAGTCTAGATCACTCGGAACTACCAGGCTCTACTAGACCCACTCAGTAGAAGTCAAGATACTATATGTTTAGTAGATCTCAAGTATATCTCCTCCCAAACCGATGAGCATGTTCACACTTCAGTTGAGGGGGGGCTACACTTGAATGGAGAGAATCTAGGGGGTCTGGTCATATTCAGACCCAGTTATCATTATACCATTAAAGAAAGCATAGATAATTAATTTGTATAAATTCTTTCACTTTACAATTGTTGTTATTCAGACAAGCCATTGCCACCACGCAACCTGCAAGTTTTGGAGAATTTTGGAGACTACATCTTAGTGGCATGGCAAGCTCCAGCTAAAGATGGCAACTCCCCCATCACTGGCTATGTTGTGGAGACGGCCGATGCTGATGCCAACGAGATCACCTTCACAGCTGCTGGTGACACCAATAGCAATACACTCAGGTTGAAAGTGAGCCATCTCGTCACAGGCAAGCACTACAGAGTGCGAGTGTTTGCTAAGTATGCGATTGGACAGAGTGAACCAGTTTGTCTTGATGAACCTGTCTTGCTGCCATCTGGTGAGTCTATCATACACTTACTATCTTGTTATGTTCAGTTATTATTCATATTCCAATTTTGTTGACAGATATGTCTGTTTGGCCCATAAGGTACGCTTGGTCGATCAGAGGAACCTCCCAAAAAAACATGCAGGGGTGAAAGCAACAGTTTTTGGATCTTTGCATTTTTAGAAACAAAAACAAATTTACTAGCATTTTCAATGAAACAGTTTTCATTTAACATATTTAAGAAGTGCTTTCGAAGCATTTTTTTATTGAATGGAATGTATTTTAAAGATGGCGACTTCTTTATGTGTAAGTACAGGTTAAATTAAAATAAGGTTGATAGAGTCCGGGAGGCAGGTCGTGGTGGAAGTGGTTACGTGTCGTGTTGTTATCGAGATCTGTGACTTGTTCATGTATAGGCCTACTGGTGGAGCCATTGTTGCTATACTTAATGAAATATGATATTTTTTGAGAAAAATCTTTAAAAACATTTGTGCCAGAGAGTAATATTTTCAACTACTAGCAATATTTCATTGATTGAGTACTGTGGAGGTTTTTATTGAATAGACGTGACATATATATTTGTAATTTTTATTACAAAAACAGACTACCATTAAAGTGATTTTAAACATTGAATATGTCATGATTGTCTATGGCACTCTTGTATAGGATGATGAAGATATAATATATAATATACCAATATATTATATTGGTGTTTTTTGTGTATCAGCAAGCTATAATGTAATATACTTTGTTGATTATGTCACTTATTTACAAGTAATTAGATTTAAGGCGATACTTTTTTAATGTACACTAATGTATGCTTCATGGTATTTTGTGTATATATATATATATATATATATATATCTGGGACCAGCCCATTCATAGGCGCGTACATACATGCTATCATAAAATAATAACTATAGTATTGTGTAGTTAAAATGTATATATAATACTTGTATTTTAAAAATAGAGTGTTCTAATAAGATTAATAAATATAATAAATAAATATTTATAGTAAATAAATAAATAGATAAAATACATGTTCATAAAAAGTGTTCTCATTCACAGTTATTCCTCATTGGAATAACGCACGCCTGTTACAACCAGTAATGTAATAATCGACCAGTAATGTAATAATCGACCGGTAATGTAATAATCGACTGGTAATGTAATAAATTACCGGTAATGTAATACATCGACCGGTAATGTAATAATCGACCAGTAATGTAATAAAAGTTATCATGATAATCATTATGATGATGATGATGAAGATGTTAATGATGATGAAGTAGGTGATGATGAGGGTGATAAATTAAGAATAAATTAAATTAAGGGGTCATCTTAGTGACGATGATGATGATGATGGCAATGATGTTAATGATTATGATGATGATAATGATGATGATAATAATAATGATGATAACAACGGTGGTGATGAGGGTGATAAATGGTTATGATGTTGATGAGGACAAAGACAATGACATCCTCAGCCTCATCATCCTGCTCTTCCTCCTCATCTTCATCATCATCCTCATGTTCACCCTTAGAACGGGGTCGGGTCATCTCAAACAACTTACGGGAAATCTCAAAATACAATGATATTATATTAGAAACTTAAGGTTAATCGCAAAAATTTTGAAATAAGGGATCCGCTGAAAGAATTAAGGGATTATCTCAAAAATTAAAGTTAAATGTCATTTCAGTCAACTAAAAATTTTCATCTAATCGATTAAAGGGCACCTATTGTATTTTAAAATATGACTAAAAGTAAGGGATTTTTTTATAAAAACCAATTTAAAAAGGAGTCATTAAGGGATAATTTAATAATGAACTAGCTGATCATCTCAAAACATTATGGGGTCATCTCATAAAATCAAGTGGTCGTCTCAAAAAGTTTAATAAATTAAGGGGTCATCGCATAAAATGAATGGGTCTTCTCAAAAAAGTTAAAGGATCATCACAAAATGTATAAGAAGTCATAAAGTTAATTAGCTGATCATCTCAACAGATTAAGGGATCATCTAAAAAATTAAGGGTGTCTTCAGGGATCATAATAAAAAGTGTAACCAGTAATTACCAGCTGATCGTCTCAATAAATTAAGGGATCATTTCGTAAAATAATGGGGTCTTCCCAAACCAGGTAAATGATCATTTAAAAAAAGCAGGGATCATTTAAAGACTTATCTAGCTGATCATGTCAAATAAATAAGATGTCACGTTATGAAAAGAAGCGGTCACTTCATATAATTAAGGGAAATCTAAATATTTAAGGATTCATAACAAGGCACAAACTTAAGGGGTCATCACACAAATTATGGGGGTTATGTTGAAAATGTATGGGGTCATCTCAAATAAATTAAACAGATTTTAAAAATCAATTAAGGAATCATTAATTTGGAAAATGTAAGGGTCATTTAACAAAGTAACTAGCTGATCATCTGAAAAAAGTTAAGGGGTCATCTCAGAATTAATGGGTTATCTCAAAATAAAAATGTAAGGATTTGTACCAAGAGACAAACTAAAGGGACATCAAAACATTAAGGAATGATCTAAAAAATATAATAAGAGGATCATCTAAAAAATCAGCCTCTTATTTTACGTTTTGAGGTGATCGCTATTTAATTTAAAGATACCCTTTAGTTTTGGCGATTACCTCTTAATGTCGTAAATTTTCAATGTACCCCTAAATTTTATATATAGAGTTGCTTGCTTAATTGTTTAGACAACCCCCTTTAATAGCAACTAAAATCCATTGATATTTACTACATATAATCAGTATGTGTGTGGGCTGTTGACTCAGACTAAATGTCTAAACTATTTTCTTTCATAATTTGTGGGCAAACACATGAGACGGCCTTCTTATATTTATGTTCTTTGATTACATAATAATAAAAGATAAGTATGATATGTATATGTTGCGGAGTTACGCAACTGAAGACACTGGCAGTGCACAGGTGGAGAAGAGAAGAATCGCCACACCATTTTGTGGTTATGTTCTAGTAAGACGTCCGTGCTTACTGCCGTTGTACTCAGACATCCGCGCTTAATGCCATTGTATTCAGACGTCCGCGCTTAAACATGGGAACGCAGGAGCACGTGGAAACACGCGGGAACGACACTGAAATGTGTTGAGACGATCAGCCAGTTCTTTTTAATCAACACGTCTATTTTTGAAAAGATCCATTAACCTTTTTGAGTAGACCTCTTTATGAGATGACCCTTTAATGTTTTAAGATCATCTTTTAATTTGTTGAGACAATCAGTTAGTTCTTTTTAATGAACGTTTACATTTATTGAGAAATGACACCTTAACGTTTTTGAGAAGACCCTTTTTTATGGGAAGACCCCTTAATGTTTTGAGAGTAAGTTCTGTACTTGAGTTGTGTGTTCAAATTTGTTATGATTAAGACAATTTTAAATTTATCACATCTGTCACGTTTATTGAACGACCTTTTGAGAATTGCTCATATATATATATATATATATATATATATATATATATATATATATATTTATATATATAATAAATTATATATTTATATCAATGATATATGTATATATATATATATATATATATATATATATCAATAATGTATGTGTATATATATATATATATATATATATATATATATATTAATATATGTATGTATATATATATATATATGTTTTATTTATTTATTAATATTCTATTATTTTATTTTTTATTTATTTTTTATTATAGTATATTACTAATATTTTTGACATACCATATTTGTTTATTTTGTCATTATGCACAACATTCTTAATTTTAATATGCTGTGCCACAAACAATATTGGATCTGGTGCTATATAAAATAAAATATATTATTTTTGTTTTGCATCAGACTGCAACTTGGGTATTTCAGCAAAGCGTGATTTATTTGGTATAACAGTTAAACTTATTGTATCATTCTTACTCTGGCTACACTTGCTGCTGGTGAGTTGGAATACAACGATTTACTAGGCTCAATGTCTATTGTGTCACCTCATGCCATTGTACTCAGTGGCTTAGTGTCTATTGTGTCACCTAATGTCATTGTACTGAGTGGCTAAATGTCTATTGTGTCACCTCATGCCATTGTACTGAGTGGCTAAATGTCTAGTGTGTCACCTCATGCCATTGTACTCAGTGGCTTAGTGTCTATTGTGTCACCTCATGCCATTGTACTCAGACACTGACATGAGGTGACAGAATCATTTTGCTGCAAGCTACATGCGATATAAAGCACAATTGGTGATCATATGAAACTGTACTGCCCATATGCCCATATAAAACTGTACTGCCCATATGAACTGAACCTTAAAAAACCCTGGTCACAATAACAATATTAAAAAACTGTATCACAGAAATATCCATCTGTGCCTTGGTACATGGTGCTACTAGTCAGTATCTCTCAAAATTGCCACTACTGGCCGTTATAGTAATATGTAACCACTCCTTGCTCTTGTATAACGTAACTTCAGACAATCGAAGAAAAAACACATGTTGTTGTCAGATTGTACATAATTGTTCGCATAGCGTTGTGGACATTTGTCCGTAATACATTTTCAGGGGTTCATCTACAACCCCATGGTAGGGTCGTCTGGGTTTTATTTATTTTTTTATTCATCCCGACATTACTCTTCCTACAAACAGTCGAATTACTCTTTGTAGTTATTATGTACAACAATCCACAACGCTATGCCAACCAATATGTGCAATTGTTGACAATGTCATGCGTCCTTTCTTCAACTGTCCAAAGTAATGTCATACAAGGGCAAGGCATTGCTACACATTACTATAACTGCCAGTATTATGTTGCAAATTAGAGATATTGACTGGCAACACCAAGTTCCAAGACATAGAATCTAAATGTATATTTCTGTTAGTATGTTGAGTATCCTAAAATTTGGTAAACATGAACTATCAAGTTATCCAGTCCGGAGGATGTGCAAATTTGTTAGTACTTACAATGAAGAGTTTAAGCTGCTATTGAGTTATGTTATGTGACCGGAGACCCCATTCATAACATATGTCAAATTGTATTCCAATCCAGTCCCGTTGGACAAACCGTCACGACCACGCAACGTGCATGTGGTGAAGACTGGCATAGACTACATCTGTCTGGAATGGGAAGCCCCTCAGAGTGACGGCAACTCACCCATCACTGGGTACGTTGTGGAGAAGGCTGATGCCAACAAGGGCACCTACACGACAGCTGGCCGAACCAACTGCGACACACTCGAGTTCAAATTGAGCCATCTCGACAAGGAAAAGCTCTACTTGGTGCAAGTGATTGCTGAGAATGCGAATGGGCAGAGTGCACCGGCCTGTATTCAAGGACCCATCTCGCTGCAAACATCTAGTGAGTCTGTCATATGCTTACTGTATTTTATTACATTAATAGCTATTCATGCATAAATGTGTGTGAAGTCACAGTAATGTGTCAGAAATGTGCCTTTTGCTGAGCTGTAGCATAATTGTGAAATCTGTCTGTCTTCAAGTGTCAAAAAATATTGTTATGTACAAAAGACAACTAATTTAGTGGTTGACACAAAATACGATCAATACCAATAACTCCAAACCTATTCTTTATAAATGCCTAGTTCCATTGTAATGATCTATTTCAGAACAAATCATGTACATCAGAACTTGGGTTGATTCCATGTAAATAATTCTGACTGCAATGCCGACTTCAGTACTATTTTAAAAATCCTATTTAACTTTCACCCAGCTCCAGGGCTGTGATTTACTGCTGTTAAACAGGGCCATCCCACCCAGAATCAGGCCCTTGAAATATCTATAAAAAAAATGTAACCTTAAGCACGCGAACAGTTTACGTGGACACCCATATTTGGTCCAATTAGGTTTTTTCACTGGTAAGCCAATGCCATTATTGGCCGAATTATATTTTTTCAATGGCAAGCCAATTCCACTTTAGTCAGTGATGGCCATCGTTGCCCAATCAAGTCTTGCTAACTGTGCAGCAAGGTTGGTATGACCTGTACTGTATACATTTAAACCTTACTAAATGCAATTTAATAGTTAAAAAATTATGAAACCAAAACGTGACATGATAATGAAACATATGAAAATGATTATTTACGGTAAAATCTACATAATAAATGAAGAGCCAACACATGAAGGTTCGTGAAAAAGTAATTTGGAACATTATTTTGAACATGGAAGTAATGCTTGCAACATCTTAAGTACATGCCTTCAAATATGTCTGAAATGAACAAATATAATTACAATTACACTCAAAATCAAAGCCTGGATCCGACTCTATTTCGACCGCGATCGTGTATCAGCCCTGGCAGAGTGTCAACAGTGGGTGACAATACAGTAGCATCTCGGTTACTAGGGCCAGGCACATCAACATTATGGATCTCTGCCACCATAACAAAGGATGTGGAAGGCACCGCTGCCTTGGACTGTTCAGGGATAGTTGCCAGAACGCTGCTCTTGTTCGCGTTTGTAAAAAACGCATCGATCATTGGTAACTTTGACATATTGAATCTCTTCACTTGATCTTGCTTGGCAGATACCTTTTTGAATTCATCTCACAACATCCGGATTGTTTCCACCACTGAGAGCGCCGATAGATAAATACTGAGAAAGCCCATAGAAAGCCTGAGTTTCCCAACCATTGACGTACACGGTTGCTATAAATAGACACAGTTCCCAACACTGGCCATGGTATCGTTACTTGTCAATGATGTCAAGTTTAAAAATAATATAGATCAGCGATATTCGCTATTCTGCCGCCTATAACATTCACCGAATCCCATCTGCATGCACTAAAACTAAGTAAAAAAAATAATTTCATGCAAACACCAATGTTATAAAAAGAAAAACCCATATTTTTAATTTATCTTTGTCAGTAGGCATGTAACGATTAATTGATGCATAGATTTAACAAGATTGCCATCCAAGGCAAAGGCCCAGATGGCAAATGGACAAGGAAGCCATTGGCTTATCGAGAGTCCATCATTTTTCATCTATGTGTAATCCGCCCTCCTGAGATATGTGTCAACCTTGTTTTTAAACGAGTACTATCCTTCTTACGATATGGTCTCCACGCTTGTATACACTATTTTTAATTCAGGATAGCTTCATTACTTGGCACATGCAGGGAGAGAATGTATTAGATGTAGTTTTGCATCACAAAAAGAATTAGTGGACAATGTAAACATACATGAACCATTGAGTAACAGTGATCATAATAATATACATTTTTACATCAAAGTAAAAAACATACAGGAGAAACTTCCACAAAGGTAACTATAAAGATATGAGAAAATACATAGCAAAGCTAGATTGGAATAACATGCTGAGGAATAAGACAGCAATTGAATGTTGGAATATTCTAAAATATGAAATTGAGAGTATCATTGATCAATTTGTTCCCTTGAAAAACAAGGAAAACTCTAGAAAGAAACACTTGTCAAAAGAAGCTATTAAAAAAATAGTGTTCAAGCAAACTATGTGGAGGGTTTGTAGGCATACCAGAAAGGATGAAGACTATGCAAATTACAAAGAAGCACTTAATGCAGCTATGACTGAAATTAGACAATCTAAGAGAAGCTATGAGCAAAAGCTAACATGTAAAATAAAAAATGACAGCAAGAATTTTTATGCATATGTCAGGAGTAAACAAAACGTACGAGACAAGGTCGTACCTCTAGAAGACATAGCTGGAAATATAATATCACAAGGTTTTTTTAATGGTTACTTCAGTTTAGTTTTACCAGAGAGGATATTAGTTCAGTTCAAGATGCTAAATTTCATGAGGCTAAACCTGACTATTTAGGGCAGTTAATTGTAACTCCAGAAATGGTAGCTAAGAAAATAAAGGCAATCACCTGGAGTGGATGGAATTCCTCCAAGACTACTAATGGAAACAGTAGAACAAATTAGTACACCACTTGCAAGTGTTCAGATTGTCATTAAAAGAGGGAGTTGTTCCTTTTGAATGGAAAGAAGCAAACATCATACCATTATTTGAAAAGGGTTCAAAAAATAAGTCAGAAAATTACAGACCAGTGAGTTTAACATCAATGATTTGTAAATGATTAGAAAGGATAATTAAAGACCATATAGTGGTCTTCCTTGTTAGGCATAAATTATTAAATTCATCTCAACATGGGTTCCTAAAAGCGAGGTCATGCTTAACAAATATGTTATGTTATTTGGAATAAATCACTAAGTGGATAGACGAGGGATCGCCAGTAGATATTATCTACTTAGATTTTCAGAAAGCTTTTGACAAAGTGCCACATCAAAGATTACTACTTAAATTAAAAGCCCATGGTATCGGGGATGGCATAATTGACTGGATAGAACAATGGCTGACTGACAGAAGACAGCGTATTGTAGTAGATGGAGAGGTTTCAAACTGGAAATCAGTTTTGAGTAGGGTACCACAAGGATCAGTATTAAGACTTTTATTATTCTTAATATATATCAATGACTTGGACGACAATAAAACAAGCAAAGTACTGAAATTTGTGGATGACACAGAAGTGTTTAGAAGGGTTAACACTGATGGTGATAAACAACATTTGCAAAATGATAGACAAATTAGTTAAATGGTCTGAAAAATGGCAGATATTATTCAATTTTGGGAAATGTAAATGCCTACATACAGGACACAGAAACCTGGATATAAACTAGAATATGGGAGATACTGTATATATCGATCATTCTTAAAAATAGGGAACATCGCATGTTCTGAGATGTTTTTTTTTCATATCATACTTTTTAAATTTATTTCAACATGATGATAATGACATACATATTGGCTAGTTAAGATGAAGCAGTGCTCACATATTAGTACACAAACAAACCAAATATGATCGATTTCACATATATATGTCCATGCTGAAACAGCAAAAATTTTCCATGTCGTCATGGTCACAAAATCATGCGAAACAAGTGGCAAATCATACGTTTGTTGAAATGCAACTTAACGAGCATAATTACTTTTCTGTACTTAAATGGATGTAAACATATTTATTGTACACATTGTATGCACCCTCTGTTGGCATAGCTTCTCTCTCGGCATAACCGACCGGTGCAGGTGTTTCCTGATCTCTGGGTTACCTCTCTGTGGACAGATGGACACCATTTCAGCACCAAAGATGCTGGACTACGCATGTACTTGCCAGATGCCCATGATTTCACCTCGTCTGGTTATGGCGATGTTCTCCCGGTGGTAAATATCCGCAATGGTCACTGGCGTTAGTTTCACATTGGCTGACGGGTCGTACTGGTCACTGTACATGGCATGGCTTATTGGTAATCTCTCTGCAGCCTTGTCGTCGAACTCGGCCACTTGTCGCAGGAATGAGCCGTTCAGATAGTAGTCGTCATTCAGCACCAATCAATAACTAACCTTGCCCGGATTTCATCCGCGAAGTTTTCATGACCACAGGTGAGCACACTTCCACTGCGAGGCAAACAGTTTCCATCAGCAGACACCGTCACAGGGGTGAGACATGATGTAGTCTCACTCTTGACGGATAGCTGATGGTGCACATCGGTTGTGTGTCTCTGAAGCGGGCGTGCAGATTCTGCAAGGTATCACACAGTATCATCTTCTGCTTTATTAACTTATTCTTTGTGACTGTGTCTTTTTCTTCTGGAGCATGCGAGAGACCTCATCCGAAATGAAGAACTCTCGCACCAAATGTTTGCGTCGCAATATCTTTCTTGTCGCATGCTTGTGACCCCGTGATGTAGGTGACGACGTGGACGCTCGCAGACGTTTAGAAGATATGCAGAGTACCTCCTTCATCATGCAAATTGTGTGGTAATGAGTCAAGCAGACGCTAGAATAAGTGTTCTTCTTGCGATTGGTCCGTGCCTCTTTGTATCGTCGCATGATGTTTGCCATCACCACCACCTGCAAGATGAGGTGCTTCTTCTTACGATTGTTATTGGATAACAACATTCTGCCTTGAGTGAAACACCGAGACCAGCGCATCCGATACAACTGCGAGCGGTTATGCTCGCATCTCAGTTTTTTCAAGAGATTTGATCGTCTGCGTGTACATTCGCTCGTTCTGATCTCTTCGTGGCTTTGTATCCTCTCCATTTTTTGTGCTGGCGTCTTAGTTCTGGTGATGTCATGTCACCTGGCAACTTTGTAGTGCCGTTCACTTTTCTCAATGCATGTCATTCTTGTCTCTTATTTTTTTCCAGTGTTATACGTACTGGATCAGCTTTTAATTTCTCTCGCCATTTTCATTGTCTTTCCGCATCAGCCATTGCCATGGTTCCCTAAAGGCAAAGCGTAACATACAGTTAGACCCTATTTATATAATATATGTTAAGTAAGTAATGTGTTTATTATTACTGATCGATATATCCATCCATTTCATCACAAAAATATCACGTGACGATATAGAACAGTCCGTGTCATCACTAAACCCGCCGTGATGACGTGGAATGTGACGACATGGAAAATGTTACTCGAGAAAGCATCTTAAGCAAATCTAACCTTTAAGAGGAGATCAGATTGAAGTTTTTAAGATATTGAAGGGATGTGAAAATATTGATAGAAATATGTTTTTCTCACCCAAGAAAGATAGTAAAACTAGAGGACATGAGGTAAAATTAGTAAAGGATCAGTGTAGATTGGATATCAGGAAGTACTCGTTCTCACAGAGGAAAGTAAATGAATGGAACAAATTGTCTTCGGATTGTATAACTGCTAGCAGCGTGAATATGTTTAAAAACAAGGTCCACTTGCCATCTGGGCCTTTGGCTTGGATGGCAAATCTTGTTAAATCAATTCTCTGTGGCAAAATTGACATCGCTCACAGAACTAACTAGATTCAGCCGCTATTGTTTTGTGCCGCTGCGCAGTGACGTCACACATCTGGCACAAATGTGAAGTGGCACATTTGAAGGCCCTTTTTATGTTCAATTTGATTGAACCCTGATGTTGTATGCTGTTGTTCGGTATTTGGGTCATTCCATAATTGTGGTACATTTTCAACTGATGTGCTTTTCAAAAAGTAAATGTTTTCTGATCATTCTTCTACGGTGCATGTTTGCATGGCATTTGTGGTTGCTGTGTGAACTGCAGCCACCTTTTAAGCACCCTAGGCATGATTTTGTCCAAGCGGTTACGGACCTGTTATGGTCAGCATGTAGCCTAGTATCAGTGTTTGAAATAAAGGCCTTTTTATCGGCCCCACCCCACCGATTGATCCCAATAGCCACCGCTGGGTCACACTGTATTAGTGATGCACATTACTATACTCTACAGTACTAATCTAATTCAATCTAATCTATGCTAATTCAATATAAAATATTACTTCTTCCTTGCCAGCGACAGATCGCTGCCACGACAAAGGCAAAGTCCGCACATGCAAGGGAATCCCCTGGCATTTGTAACTGGATGATTAACATTTAATGACGTCAGTATATTGGGGAGTACCAGAGAAAGACCAAAACAAATATGGCGGACGAAGTTGCGAGATTCGTAGGGTTCGATAGTTTTTTAAGGATATTACGCCAATTTATATCATACTGGTGATACTAAGGAGGCAGACAATCCGATTGACAATACAGTGTGCCAAGATATTCTGATTAATGTGATATTTGGCTGTGAAGGTGAACTTTCGAGGCTTCGATTTTGAGAACGGCATATATATTTGCCCAGGCAGTCAATCGCCATACAATTTTTTTTATCTGGCTTTTGCTATTCTATAGGCGAAGGACATGCTTGGCAAAACCGTATGCATTTTCATGAAACTTTAAACCTTACAAAAATGCCATAAACAGAGCAATAAACATGTATTTCATGTATGTATGCATTCTTATATGTATACCACTAAAATTACCTGACAATAACCATGTAGAAGTGTGAAATTATTATCTTTTTGTCAGAACGCATATCCTCGAGAGGTTAGGACATAGACACAGTGCAAAATTGCATTGGTGGCCATGTTAACGTTTTATCTGATTATAAGAAAACGTGACCACTAACAATTCTGAAAATTGTTCACTGCAACTGCCATCTTCTCGTTGACATGCTGACCAAGTTTTGTCAAAACACATACTTCAAGCTCTTTTAAAACGCCCCCACGTGCGATGCTCAACAGGCACAATCTTACACAGAGGTTCACTAATCGTCGTATCTGTCTCAGTTACTACAGTTGGACATTTCTCTACAGTATGAACTTGTATTGTTTGAGTAGCAATACAGCTACATATGAGCTTCTGGGCCAAGAGCTTATCCTCTGCTTTCCACGATGTGTCATCATTTAAACTAGTTTCTCTTTCACAATTCCAGATGTCTTGAGTTCCACATACATGCCGGTATCAGCCAGTCATTAATTTTCTTAATGATGCAGAACACTGCTACCTACTACACACATACTACGAAGTGGTATACCTTATAACATGCATTGTGTGTTAGAGAAATACAGTAGTGCCCAAGGTAGTAAAGTCCTTAAGACGTTACCTTACTTCAGATTGATCAACACTGACTTACGAATTGTGACATACAAGTATTTTTGATACAATTATGGTCATGACAAGCAAATCTCTTGTTATACCATTTGTTTCTCACCCTGAGCCTCTGAGGGAGTTGCAACAGATTAGTTCGTCATATATGTGCATGACTTAGTTCAGAGGCTGGAAGTTTTTCCACTTCCTGGAGATGTGACATACAGCTGTACATATAGATTGTATATTTTTAGTTATCTTCAGAGTACCAAGGTCCCTTCTTTTACCACATACGTCTTCTGTTTTATTATCAGAAGAAGACACAGTTGTCTTGGTTCTGCGGTTGAGTATGTCATGATGAATGATCTGATCAGGAAATCTTACCTTATAAGGTATCAGTGAAAGACGTGCGACATAATGTTAGCACTCTTCCCTAAATTAATTCCTGGTATCTCCATATCTTTGATACAGATACTGCCACATGAATCAGAATTACTTCCACCCAGGATCAGATGGATGCATACTTCCAAATGCAAATCCTTCAGAAACGCAGAAGTTCTTTCAGGTGAACATACCACTTAGTGGCTCGTCTTTTTGTCATCACAACTTTCTTGTTCACTGAAATTCCTGTTCGACATAATTCAAGTGTTTGTTCTTCTTTCACCGAACCAAGGATGAGCATTCAATCATAGCAAGGCATTCTGGTTATCCTACCTTAGGCAGATGACTTTGTCTGAGGTATATACTTGCAGGAAACTACAGTTCTGACTGGCAGAATGTGGCTATTTACAACCAGTCTAGATCATTCTTGGAACTACCAGGCTCTACTAGACCCTCTTGGTAGAGGTCAAGACACGATGTGTTTAGTAGATCTCGAGTATCTCCTCCCAAACCGATGAGCATGTTCACACTTCGGTTGGGGGGGGGGCTACACTTGAATGTCTGGTCGTATTCAGAATCCCCTTGTACACATCAACATTATAATTTCTGTCATCTCAATTCACAGTCTAGCGAATATATTAACAGGCCACTTATTCCATCAGGAACAGTCATTTCCGACACAGTGGGATTTTAATAACAATTCAAACCATAACGGCACAACAGGAGTGGGAAATTTGCCACATGGTGGAACACGCAACCTTGTTTGTTTCCACATCACTGATTTAGAGTCGATTCACTGTAAATCAGTTGGATACATCTGTGGATTTAGTTACATTAACTACATCTATCTTGTGCACTGCAACATTATAGTCTACTCACTCAGTCAAGAGTGATTTAGCTTGTTATTGCCACTTTGCAACAGTTAAGGTCAATGCGACTCCACCTGATGTTTTGAGTTAAGCGGCTGTCCTTCCATTGTTTGGTTCACGATTGGGAAGCTCTCCAATATCAGCTTCTATTTTATTATCGCTGAAATTGTTATACACTGGCAGTCTGACACTTAGGAAGGTTATCCCAATTTAATCATTACTATCATGACATTCAGAGAAACATTGGTACAGAATTCTAGAAATTCTACAATATCTGAATCAGAACAATATTAATTATCTGGGGCTATAAATTAGCACACAGCCACATTTGTTGGCACATCAAATGCATGCACATCACGTGCAATCACTGGCATTCTTGTTTGCACGTGATGTGCATGCATTTGATGTGCCAACAAATGTGGCTGTGTGCTAATTCACTTACATTCTTGTTATCGTTCTACCTTTGATTTCATGGAACAAATTCCACAAGTGGTCAGTTGGTATCATCTTCATGTTCTTATATTTAAAGACCTGTGTCTTCAGTTAGCTGGTCTTTTGCAACATGGAAGTTAGTAGTGAAGGAAACCCTGCTGCTGACTCAATGATATTTAGGTAAGCACACTAGCTGCCTGTACCTGACATTCAATTCTACCCACTTGTGGAAATGGACAGGCTAAGTCATTGTTATATAACAAACAAAAAAATTTAAGTAAAAAAAAATACGTTTTTGTAAATAACATACTTATCTGTCCATTTCCAACAAAGCTCCCTCCCACCTTCCGCGTTTACATGTGCTTTGTGCACTAGATTGCGCAATATTAAAAGCACTAGAGCGTTCTGGGAAATGGCTATGGTAGGTGTCACCAGGGATGCTATGGGTCAACTCAAAATCTTGGAGGAACATTATTTAGGATACTAAATAATACATTGTGGATTCTCTAGGCTTGTGCAGTATATAACCCACTTATGGAAATGGACAGGTAAGTATGTTATTTACAAAAATGTATTTAATACTTAAAATCTCAAATGCAGCTTCAAAGGGTAATGAAATTCTTCGGTTGATTAGGAGAATATAACATACAAGGAAAAAGATGTAATTATACCATTGTGTAAAGCAATAGTTAGACCTCATTTAGAATATGGTATACAAGCTTGGAGACTATATCGTAAGAAGATATGCTAGAACGAATACAGAGGAGAGCAACTAAAATTATTCCAGAACTGAGAGACTTTAGTTATGAAGAATGCCTAAAAGAATGTGGCTTAGCAACCCTAGAGACAAGGAGGTTAAGAGGAGATCAAATTGAAGTTTTTAAGATATTGAATGGGTATTAAAATATTGATAGAACTATTTTTTTCTCACTTAAGAAAGATAGTAGAACCAGAGGACAACGGTGTCATTAGTGAAGGATCAGTGTAGATTGGATATCAGAAAGTATTCATTCTCACAGGGGAAAATAAATAAATGGAACTGATTATTTACAGATTGTGTAACTGCTAACAGTGTGAATATGTTTAAAAACAAGATTGCATATATTTCAGGAAGGCTGGTTACACTTAGATGAACATTTTTGGACTCAATAAGCCAATGGCTTCCTTGTCCACTTGCCATCTGGGCCTTTTGCCTTGGATGGCAATCTTGTTCAATCTTTTTATTAATTTATGGGTATTATTAACTTAATGTGTGTACACACACATGCTCATGCATGCACACACTCACGCATGCACGCACATCAGTATGTGAATGATCTTTCACCAGTAAGAGTTAAAATGATTTTTATAGAATATAGAGTTTTCAATAATCTTTTTTATTTGTGAAGAATAGTTTAAACAGAGTAATGTTTTGCATACCTCCTTAACAATTTTTTTTTCACTATTTGGAATATGTGTGAAAAGTCACTTCAGGTGATCAGTCACACAGATGATCTATCAAATATTATGAGAGCACATCTATGTCATAGACTAGTATTATGTGTGAGAACCTCCAAGTTTCTTTTTCGGCATCACAGTGTCATGTGATCACTTTCTTGAAATGCACACTTGCAGTTGCACTCCTAATTATATTTGTTCTGTCTTTCTAAGAGCAGCTAAAGTGCCACTAACTTAGTTGATTTTAAAGAATAAAATAAGTAGTTTAAAATTTTGTTTTTTGTTTCAGCAGGTGAAAAGTCTGGAGCATGTACGGTAAGTTACGATGTTCTAATTCAACATGATTAAAAATCGGTAGTATTTAGTAGTATCCATGAGACATCTTTGTCTTTAATAGACCATAAGCCAGGATCGAAAATTTGGGCCAACGGTACTTTTTTAGGGATGAATGCTTATAGTGATTTTTTTTGCAAGGGCTATATCTCTAGAGATGGAAAATATGTGATAGCACACAGCTTTCTGTGTGAAATCACTCGTTTTAACACTATACCCATTTTCGCAACAAGTTTTCTCTGAAATTGCTAAAGGGGTGGCCACAGACAAACCATTACAAAATATTTATTATATGTCTCAGGAGTATAAAAATTAGAGACACTATGGTTGAAATGTTATGCCTCACGCACATGTCAAAACGATTTTAATATTTTTGGAATTGTGGATTTTATAGCATTTTATCTAACGCATCTCAAAATGCAATCCACGCCATTCAATTTTTCAACAAAAAATCTGGTAAAAAAAGTTCTGGTTAACAACCCTGTGTACCCTCATTCAAGGATCTTATTGCACCAGAATATTGACTGGACTTCAGTTATTATTATTTAGGCACAATTTGTAAAGTTTCTTGCAGCTATGTTTTATCATGACATTAGAATGAGCAGTTGTTGTCTTTGAGAGAAAATGTTATTTTCTTATGATGACCCACCTAAAGTTCTAATTATTACACTATTAACATTTCATGTTGTCATTGTATGATAAGTTATAGGTGATATAGCAGATATACCAGATAGCAGATTATTTTATGGGCAGATTTGTTTTCAGTTTAGTTCACTTTTTTGCTCTGGAACATTGTTCGGTGGTACAAAGAAACCAATGCAACGGCATATATGTGCATTTACTTGTTGTATACATCCAAATTAGAGAGGTACAGAGTACTGACCTGTAGCAGTAGTAATTTGTCCTTAGTTGAAGTAGTATGCAGTGTTATTGATCAGTTTAGTAATCACAATCATCACAATCATTCCAGTTCATCTTCAGCTACACTTTTATCATTGTCAGCACTAGACACCTGATTGTCACAGTATTGGAGTCTGCACATATCAGTACACCTGAGTCCATTTGACAAGCAGACATATTTTGGTAGTTCACACCTCCTGGGACAACTGCAGGCGACTAGATTCAACATGGCCTCAGGTGCTGGCTGACCTTCAGTCCAGGGTACAACCAGCTGTTGGTGACTCTATCTCACCTTTCTTTGCACAGAACAGGTGGTATCTCAGGTCATTGACGTTCACAGCAGAAGCTTTTGGAGCATAAAGAAGGCATGTGAATGCCTCTAGTTTGTCCATGAGATCTGGAGAGAGATCCCATTCCTGGCCCAACATCCTGAAGGTGTCCTGTGATTCTTTGTTGCTAGTCAAGATTTTTAAAGCACTTGCCTTCCATTTGCCAGCAAATGCACTAACAGTATCACATCCAGTGTAAGCATGCATTCCAATGAGAGCTTTACACACATCTCTGCAGACAGTGGCTACTATGTTTCAAATATGAAGGATTCCTGTTCGGGTTCTAATACCACATTTCTGGAACAATGTGGCTCTAATGTTCTCATTGAGCACCAGGCACATCATGAATACATCTGTGTCTTCTGAGCTGATTACAATGCTTTATACCCCTCTCCGACAGCATGGGCTGCATGCAGCAATAAGCGTCCATTGGCTTCCGCCTGCATACACCGGAGACCAGGAACCTCCTCGCTGCCTCCAGGAGTGATCTTGTAGCATTTGTCATCAACCGTAGCAAAGAGCACCTTATCCTGTAGCTGTTCTGTGTACTCGACCTTCTTCCATTTGTTGACTAGGAAAGTGATCAGACTGGTCTTCTTGTTGACTTTACTTAGACAATTCCTCCACTGTCTAACAATGTGTGAGGCTGTGATACTATATAGCCTATGTCCAGGCACTTCCCCTCACTGTTCACTGTTCTTGACAGATATCTCCTTGTATGTGTCAAACACAACATCAACCTTTTTACTCTGACATCTGTTTATGTCCTGACTGAATGACTGGATCAACATCTTGACCCTTTGTCATGGACACTTGTCTCACCAGTAAGTAGCCCCACAAAAAAAACGTGATCTAGTACTTTGAAGCATTCTTTGTGTACATCAAAGGGATGGTACGGCCATGGGGTTGGTTTCATGTCTTTCCTTATTGCAAATCGTATATGTGAAGATGTCCGATCAGTGGTCTTGTTGATATTTGTAGATTTTGTTTTCCAAACGTTAATGTCTCTTTCCAAAATCTGGTTTTCTTCAACAATATCCTGCATTGTGACATTATCTGGAACAACCAAAAATTTCCCCTTGTTATCTGGGAAAATATGAATGGAGTTTCCTAGCTCAAGTTTGAGTTTC
The DNA here is from genome assembly GCA_963662155.1 of Lamellibrachia columna. Lineage (NCBI taxonomy): Eukaryota > Metazoa > Annelida > Polychaeta > Sabellida > Siboglinidae > Lamellibrachia > Lamellibrachia columna. Next base: position 48,858,465 of record OY759269.1, on the reverse strand, counting down.
ATAGTTTTGGGGACTGATTAAATGAACAGTTTCTTCATTTGATGATGCCTGGTGAACGATACACTGGTCTTGAGGAGATTCGGGCTGTGTGACATGTCGCAATGTGAAGGAGAGGGTTACAGTAATTCTGCTTTTGCAGTTTACTCTAGTCTGTACACATCTGTCACCTCCACCATTTTACCTTAAACAAAAAAAAATTAAAAATTAATGGTGCTGATGATAAGAATGATTGGTAAATGTGAAGAAATGTATATTAGTGGGCTGATGTAGACTTCTCAAAACATCCTGAATCATGAAATGTGAACTAGCTCATCACACAATATAAAATGCATGACCTACAATGCTTTTAAATCCATTGTATGAAGGATAGTACTATAATATTGGTGTGTTTTATGGTCATCATAATAAACAACAATAATTATGTTCTCAATAACACAATTCTAACAAATGTTCATTCTAATATCATCATATAAATGTAGCTGCAACAAAATATACATACTGTGCCTAAATAATTATAACTGAAGTCCAGTCAACATTCTGGCGCAACAAGAACCTTGAATGAGGGTACATACGGTTGTTAACCAGAACTTGTGATTTTTTTTGAAAACCTAAATGGTGTGGATTGCATTTTGAGATGCTGTAGATAAAATGCCATAAATTCTACAATTCTCAAAATATTAAAGTAGTTTTGATACGTGTGTAAACCATAACACTTGAATTATACTCCTGAGATGTATAATAAATATTTTATAATGGTTTGTGTGTTTAGCAATTTCAGAGAAAAAAAATTCCGCGAAAATGAGGATAGTGTTAAAAAGAGTGATTTCACACAGAAAGCTGAGAGTGCTGCAATGCTATCACCTATTTTCCCTCTCTAGGGATGTAGGCCTAGCCAAAAATCACTATTAGCATTCTTCGCAAAAAAATGTACCAGCAAACCCTCTGGCTCATGGCCTATAAAGCACCTCTTACTAAGGCCAACAAAGTCCATACTGCCGAACTTAGTCAAATTCATGTGCAACCGTATTAAATAAAACACATTAACATATTAACTATTTTTCGAGTTCGAAATAATTGAGGTAAGTTTCATAGATAATTGTTAGCAAGTTTTCCACACATTGAGCCTTCCAGGGATATATACCAAATACATAGTCAAATCGTATTGTGAGATGTCTTATTAAATATTGACTGAAGGCTATTTTATGTCCATTTGGTTGTATCAAATCATTGGAACTTGTGTTACTGATTTTAAAAATGACCCTTGTGAGAAATGTTTGCCAAGGGTGTTTTTAATAGCATATATTTTCCTTAGCATAGCAAAAACAGTCCAAATCATTAGACATGTTAAACACAAAAGTTACAATAAATCTAACCAGGCAAAAAAAATTAACAAGACATCAAAAGTATGAGTGCAAGCAGAAACGTCCACATTGATTCACCTTGTATACGCAGCATAGGGGAGGACATTGTTAAAGAACACGCGCCTACGTTAAAACCACTCCCCATGTACACTTACGTATGAGGTGAATGCTAAGATACGATATATCACTTAAAACAATGACAATACACAGATGATAATGGAGTGGGAGGATAGGAAAATTATTTACCACAAGTGGAATTCACGACTGTCTGACTGCATTGGGAGCAAGATAGCCAAGTATAGACGTAATAAATTGTGAAAACTTAGATCTTGCATGTTATTGAATGAACTCCAAACATTTATAATGGCAGACCTATGAGGCAGCATGGTCATTGCTGATACTAGTGAAGCTAACAAGTGCAGTTAATCAAAATACTGACTGTTGAGGTACAAGTCAAATACATTTAGGCAAAGAATGAAAGGGCAGTTATATGATAAACCATTCCAAAAGAATACTGTATTTCTACTTAGGATAAATCTTTTGTTCTAAACAAAGAAAAGAAATATATCGTTAACCCAAATTGTTGTGTTCTTTTTGCAGAAAGGTGTAGTGTATGTGTTTTTGTGTGTACATGTTCATATTGTCTTTCCCTTAGGAGACTCTATTTAGAAATACAGAAGTCGACCGGTTTAATAAAACACACACTGATTTGCTGAAAGAGCTGCAGCAGAAGAAGGATGAGGAATTTGTACAGGGACTTCCACAGATCCGCATGTGCATCGATAAGAAATTCTGTATTGGTAAAGGGTAAGTAATATTCTTTTCGTTCTCGATTGCTGGATGAAAAACTGTTAGTTTTACAGCACAGTGTAACCTACTTCAAATACTTCTTTGTGCTTTGCATTACCAAGAAGCCAAATACAATACACCTGACCTTTCCATAACTCTATCCCAGAGGCCCATCCAAAATAAGCCTCCTAGTTCCCAAGCATTTGCACTGATGTCATGCTTTTTGTCTGCATGTTCCTTGTTCATGTTGTAACTGTTATGCTTTATGTGTCATCATGTACCATAAACTATATATGAAATGAAAGCTAATTAAATTATCTTTTGAATGTTGTGATTTTTTTATAAATGTAGGTCCTTTTAACTTTGCAATATATATTTTTTTATAAATTTCATTTGCTACTAAGAAAGTGATCTCGTTGACGTCATCTTCGATGTCTGTTGAGACCAGTGGCCTGAGGATCAGAGAAAGGTGTCACATTCAAAACAATAAGACCAGGTCACAAAATAAAAATTTGGAGATGTTTGTTGGCATGCAGTGATGCAAAAAAACACACTCACTAAATATCTGGCGCAGTTATGGAAGGATGAAAGACAAAGGGAGAAGCTAGGTAGTAAAACAATATTCATCACACGTGATGAGAAATGCTACAAGAACACCAGGGTAGCTGGTGTCAATGTTCTGCAGCACACACGTACAAATTACCAAGCTGCCATCTGGAGGTGCAGCTTAGAGAGCTCCCCACTCATTCCGGAATCGCCAGCAGGCCATGGCTGGGAATTTAATGACAAAAGTAGCTAGCGATCCAACGGATCAGTGTTCGAAATGACCACTGACTCTTGGGGGTTCCCAAAAGATATTGGTCACCCCCCCCCCCGAAAAAATCTTCTTAAAAAATCTTTTTAGGCATTGTAATGGCTATTAGCGCATATTTTTGTGAAAAGACTTGCTTGCTATCATACCGACCTGTGCAACAGCGGAAGGGTAATTACATCAATACAACGATAATATATGGGACCCCCAAGCTAACATTTTTCTTTCTTATGGGATGTCCCTCCCAGTTCTGGACCCCCCAGACCCTCCTCATTTCGAACATTGCAATGGGTGACGGGTCTGCCAGCTACAAGTGTTGTCCCGAGTCTTGTCTCGTGCACAGAGTTGCCGCCAGTCTGACTGTTCCTGTATGCTCAATGGCTTGAAGTGCACAGGTTCATGTAAGTTGCAGGGTTGCTCGAACATGGCTCAAGAAAATGCAGGTGTTGAACAAGATTTCAGTTATTGTGACAGTGATTGTGACAATGATTGTGACAGTGATTTTGACTGATGTATGACATGATTTTGTGTGATAATAAAAAACATGGGGATACATATAGTTAGTATATTGTGTAATGTTTAATAACAAAATAAAACATGGATCATGTATTTTATCAAAACTTCACAATAACTGAACTACAAATAAATAAGCTGAAAAATATCAATATTTTGTTAATTTTCTTGATATTTCCCACTGTATGTTTGACAAACGTCCAAAAACAGTTTAGATGAGTTCTAACATATTCAGAATGTTATGTTAATGTTAACACGTTTTATAACTAGATTTTGCTATACAGCATTAGTTATGAATAGCATAACAAATTTAATGGCAGCTATGTTTAAAGGTGGTGTCCAAAAAGGCATTTTTGGTTACGCCTCTGAAATGGCATTTTCAGACACTTCACAGATTGGTGTAACTGAAAGTCATGCTGGGAATTTAATCTCCCAATTTGAGAGTCCAATCGTGTCTGGCCATTGGACTATCTGTGCCACATGAGGAGTTGAACAGACTTTCAAGTTTCAACTGCCCATCAGAGGATGTAATGTTTTGTAGACCTGTGTGGCTTAGGGCTGACCGTCTGCTTACTTTACATAAACCCATGCAATAATTTATATAATTTATACATATTCTAATAGCCTGTACCACACTGAGATGATGTTTAAAAATCAGTTTTATTTTTACAAGTTGTGGTTTAAATTGGCAAGTTGTGATATTTGTAGGCACGATGGCACAGAAGTATACATCGGTCTTCTCTGTGATGGGCGCAAGGCTGCTGTGAAAAGAATGGAAAACCATCAGTACAACTTTATAAGAAAAGAAGTGGAGATGCTAGTGACCCTGAAACATGACAACATTCTGTCGTACATGGTAAAATCAGATATATGTTAACCATATGTGACTTTTTTAACATTGCAACAATTGGGGAAAATGCCTTAAAATGCATTCTATTTGCACACGACCTTAACATAGTTCTCTATGGATGTGTGTAAACATTTCATATTTGTCATTGAACTTTTCAGCTTTGCGATCATGTGTAACACTTTTTGGGTGAACATTTCTAGTTTTCTTGTATTTGTGAACAGTAATAACTGTTAAAAAAACTGGTCTTTTTTTTGTATTTTAATTAGTGTCAGTGACAGAAGAGAAGACTTCTCTTAATTCTTTAGACCTCATTGTTCTTTATGTTTACATTGTCGTAATCTATGCCAATGTAAAAGTTGAAAATTATCTTTTAGATGTTATATTTTTTGGGTGTGTCAAAATTAAGTGGTTTTTTTTCAGAACATATGTGACTATTTACTTTACACCTTTACAAACGAAACAAAATTAACAATATCAGTCCTAAAAATTAAACCATGCATATCACGCTCAGTGTGGAAGATGGCTTCCCCACTAAAATTTACCTAATTTTTTTTCTAAAGAAAGTCAATATGAAATGTCAGTGACATTAGTTTGGATTGTTTTTATTGAAGTTGACAAAATCTGAAAATAAAAGGAATTTCCATAATGGAGAAGTGTCTGCATTTCAAATGTACACAGGTGTATATTGGATTAACATTGGCTGTTGTGTTATATTAAAATACAGTTGAATAACATTTTATGGTGTTTTAACAAGATGGGGTAGGTGTTCAGTCTCCCAGTTGTAAAAAATATTGTCATCTTTTTATTCTAGCATCTAATTTAAGACAACATGATTGTTTTTGGGTCTCAACTTTAAAAAATCCTGTGACTTTCTCGAAAATAAATTTTTTTTTTAAATGTTTGAACTTTTTGGCATCGGAACATCTACACATGAAACGAAAACTAAGAAAAAGAACACACTGGAAGTTTTATTTTTAAGGGCCTCTTCTTCCCCTTGTTGCAATGTTAAAAAAGTCACTGATATAATGTGAGTATTTCAGTAGTTCAGTACGTTTGTGCATGCTTCATCAATGTGTCTGCATGTGTGCATGTAAAGATACATTCTTATATAGTGCTTTATCCAGTCCTTGGAACTGTTCAAAGCACTTTACACTTCACCCCCTGGCAGACCTATTCATTCCAAACCCATCTGAACTGTAATACTGTTAATTTATATTGAATCATACATGAGACATGTCTGCTCATAAAAGTGAATGTTTATGTTAAAACAGAAAAGTAGTGTAGTGTGTGCACCATCAAGTGTCCGTGTAAGAGAGTGTCCACTGGTTGGAACATCCATTGAAGAGAGGGAGACCACTGTATAATAATAATAATCATTTTCCAACATAGGAGAACATAGGAAAGCATGGTAAATACAATTACTTACAGTATTAAAAAAGGATATACTGAAGTATTTGTATACCCCTGTACAAATTGTTCAGTATTCAATAGGATGTGACATATATACAGGGTTGGCATGTAACGAAGTAAAAGTACTTTGTTACAATACTTGAGTAGTTATTTCAAGTAATTGGCGTGTAACGAAGTAGAATTTTGACTAAATACTTTTTACTTGTAACGAAGTAGTTTTATCTAGAGTAACGCAACTTTTTACTCCGTTACTTTTATTTACTTCGCAATATATTTTCGTTACATTTTTTTGTGAAACCGCTGCTGCCAGTGGCGCTCCACCGTCAACGACATTTCAAAAACTTCATAGTCGCCAGGCCAAAAGCTATTAATATCATTCAATCGCATGCCAGTTCGCGATCATATTTGCATGTATACCTCTCTTCGGGAAATCAACGCAACCACTGTTTTATATCTACGTCAGTGAACGAAGTCTACCAAATATTGGCATATGTCAGGTCAAGGCCGTTGACATGAAATGTCACTTCAAGCACACAACGCTTGAACGCCATCTCAAACCACGATGCAAATGTCTCCGTTGCACAATATAAACTATTAATCAGTAAATTTCCAATACGTATTATGAATATTAAAATTTGCAATTTCGACAATGTATTGATAATCCCCATACACTGACACAATTCTGATATTCGTGACGTGAACGCTCATCGTGGATCGAGAACGAGAACAGATTTTCACCCATTGGCATTGTCAGCAACGACCTTACCGGCTTACGTCAGCATTAAACAGCATTTTACTTTCACGAATAAAATTCATATTGAGATGTTTAATAAATTCATAATAATGATTACTCTACAGAACTAAACAGTAAAGAATTGATACTCTGCCATTTGGCAGGATCTTTTCCCAGCAATAGCTTATTCATAAATAATATCAAAGACAGGGACAGGGGCCTTGACAGGTCACTTTTAATTGCAATTAGCAACAGCATTCCTCTGCTGCACTGGTCTGTCTTCTGATCAATTCTAGCCCCAGCTGGTACCAGGTAACCAACTAGCTAGGTAACTAGCTGCTAAAGCATGTTGTTTCAATGTTTGTGTGAGCTGATAAGACATGTCTGGGAAGACATGAGAAGGTGGGGGTTCACAAGCCAGATGGCTTCATCAACTAGGCATCAAATGTCTTTGTTAATTTTACTATGGGCAGTGCTAGGTTGTATTACCTCTGACTAGTTTCACTGAGAGGCTACTACTAGTACTGGACTGACCCTTTACCTATTCAGATACAATCACACCTGCGTATACATATCCTGTTGTACAGTCTACCTCCTCCCATACCTCAGTGAAACAGATCGATAAAAATACGGATTGTGCCTCATCATTAGTTAAGTTCTGTATTTAACTGAAATTATTTGATGTTGTGAGCGCTCATTAAAGATAATGTAATTTCCCAAGCATCCAAGCATCAATGGTGGCAGACTGACTGACCAGCTAAGGCTGTCTGGGTGCACATTGTTATAGGCAGAGTGGTTGAAAAACAGTTGCCATATGCAAGTTGTGTAATTTATATAATATTACTCATGATTCTGTTGTTATTTCTAAGTGTTGTACTTTTACTTCTACTTTTACTTCAAGTACTTTTAAAAAGTAGTTTTACTTTTTACTCAAGTACTTTTTTTCAAGTACAAAATAAAAGTAATTCAGTCAACCCTGCATATATACATTTGCCAGTAGAACATAGTCTTTACAGAAATGATTTACTACAGTGTGTGTGTGTGTGTGTGTGTGTGTGTGTGTGTGTGTGTGTGTGTGTGTGTGTGTGTGTGTGTGTGTGTGTGTGTGTGTGTGTGTGTGTGTGTGTGTGTGTGTGTGTGTGTGTGTGTGTGTGTGTGTGTGTGTGTGTGTGTGTGTGTGTGTGTGTGTGTGTGTGTGTGTGTGTGTGTGTGTGTGTGTGTGTGTGTGTGTGTGTGTGTGTGTGTGTGTGTGTGTGTGTGTGTGTGTGTGTGTGTGTGTGTGTGTGTGTGTGTGTGTGTGTGTGTGTGTGTGTGTGTGTGTGTGTGTGTGTGTGTGTGTGTGTGTGTGTGTGTGTGTGTGTGTGTGTGTGTGTGTGTGTGTGTGTGTGTGTGTGTGTGTGTGTGTGTGTGTGTGTGTGTGTGTGTGTGTGTGTGTGTGTGTGTGTGTGTGTGTGTGTGTGTGTGTGTGTGTGTGTGTGTGTGTGTGTGTGTGTGTGTGTGTGTGTGTGTGTGTGTGTGTGTGTGTGTGTGTGTGTGTGTGTGTGTGTGTGTGTGTGTGTGTGTGTGTGTGTGTGTGTGTGTGTGTGTGTGTGTGTGTGTGTGTGTGTGTGTGTGTGTGTGTGTGTGTGTGTGTGTGTGTGTGTGTGTGTGTGTGTGTGTGTGTGTGTGTGTGTGTGTGTGTGTGTGTGTGTGTGTGTGTGTGTGTGTGTGTGTGTGTGTGTGTGTGTGTGTGTGTGTGTGTGTGTGTGTGTGTGTGTGTGTGTGTGTGTGTGTGTGTGTGTGTGTGTGTGTGTGTGTGTGTGTGTGTGTGTGTGTGTGTGTGTGTGTGTGTGTGTGTGTGTGTGTGTGTGTGTGTGTGTGTGTGTGTGTGTGTGTGTGTGTGTGTGTGTGTGTGTGTGTGTGTGTGTGTGTGTGTGTGTGTGTGTGTGTGTGTGTGTGTGTGTGTGAAAGTTGTCTAATAAGAAGCAGCTTGTGTTATTTGACAGTACTTAAAATGTTACATTGAGCTTATTCTCCACAGCTCAGTTATATGAACATTGCGATTTTTTTATTGCTTACATAGTTACTATATATCAAAATGTTCTTTTAATAATCTGTTTGTAGCCATGTAAGTTATAATATTTTTTAACAAATAATCTGTTATACAATATCATCTCAAGAATTGTTAAAAAACAACTGCTATTCTTCAATTTAATAAGTAATATCAATCTGTTTTGCCCAATTATCTCTTATTTCTGTTTACCTCGATGACAGTTTGTGCTCTGCCATTTTATGTATTGTTTTCTAGTTTTACGTTATGTTGAAAGTAAATTGGTTATGGTCACTGCTACCAAATAGTTCATGTATTTTTTAATTGTATTTTTTATTAATTTTTAATTAATATATTCCAATCTGTGGTTGTTTCTAAAATATATTCAAGCAAATCATTCTAATACTACATGTAGTTGGACTATGGTAGGCTAGCCCTTTGGTTAGTATTACATTTTTGGTACATACTAGGCATGGGGCAACATGACTGTGAACTATCCAGTAATACCAACTGTTAAATGAGCATTTAGAGTTAACTGTGAATTTGTAAATTAAATTAAATTAACCCCTTTTGGTAAAGTTAATTAATAAAATAAAATTTACAGCCTAACATAGACTTACCTGGCTCCATCGCTTCACAATGTGCAATACACTTGGGCTAGGCCAAAGTTGTTTGCCAAAAAAATAAACAAACATTGACCTATCCCTGCACCAAGTATATTGCTACTATCCCTGCACAAGTATATTGCACTTTGTGAAGCGACGGAGCCAGGTAAGTATGTTATTCATAAATACATATTTTAATTCTAAAAATATAGAATTAGTCTTTCTGGTAAAGTTAATTAATTAAATTAACTTAATTGAGTTAATTAAATTAACATTTGAAATTAACCCAGAAGTAGGGCTACATAGCGTGCAAAAAAAATTTTGGTTTCACAATTAATTTATATTGAAGCTATAATAAAATATGTTTAACAACAAAAAGTTTTCATTTGCTCATTACAATGAACAAAAATGAGTTGACAATATCTCCATGAAGTTGGCGTGTATGCTTATATTGTTTGCCATGTGATGGCTAGTATCCATAGCTACATTTATGTTACCATTGTTATATTATTTTTAGAATTACTTTAATATACATAATATATATATATATATTCCAGCACTGTTTGGCCTTTCTTATATATATATATATATATATATATATATATATATATATATATATATATTATATTATATGTATATTAAAGTAATTCTAAAAATAATATAACAATGGTAACATTAAAGTATTACTTTAATATACATATAACATATATATGGCAGGCAAATGCAGTACAGAATATCACAAAATAACATGGATTTATCATAGAATGTGATGCTTCAGCTGGATACTTTGGATAAAGAATGTTTTAAATTAAAATCGTTGGATAAAAACTTGTGGGAGGTCCCAAAACCGATTTGGGGGAGTTTTTATGCAACCATACATCATACATTTGCAGATACGTCATGAGAAGAGTTCAATACATTAGTGAATATTTGTCAACGGTCTAATGTGTAAAGACATTTTCCTACGTTTTATGACACTTTACGGGCCTTGTAACTGTACATCGCCCAACACCACCTGAAACCATACGTTGGCAAGGACTGCTACATGGCGAATTACCTGAGCTACTTTCTAGTGATCTTCATGGGAATTAAAGCGATGCGAAATGAATAGAAGAGTCCAGTTTTTGGTAAGTGTTCTTTTGAATATATGTTTCTATACGTTTCTATGAATGTCTTATTAATGTTATTAATGTCTAGTAGTGAATAAATTGGCGATGTTCGCCAAGTTAATATGTGCGCTTCGACGCCAGGAGCAATAATGCGTGGCTTACAGTATTTTTTGCGGGAACAGACATGTTCCAACTTGGAAATAGCGGACGGTTTCAGGTGACTTACGATTATGCAGCATTATTGAGATATATCGACTGGAGCCGTTTAATAGCCATATTATATTTCTAAATAATGGTTTATTTGTATAGTGGATATGCTAAATATGTAGCGTGTCATTAGAATAAAAGAACAAATGTTTTCATAAAAAATTTCATCTAAATAAAATAAACAATTGATCGAAATTTGAAGCAAATGTTGCAAATCATCATATACTTGTATATGTCTACATTTACTATATCAGTGGCATAAGCCAATGGTATATGTCATATGCATTGGCAAACTTTATTTCTACAGAATATGTAACATTTTAACCAGTTTAGACTGGTGTGTGATGTACGGTTTAGGGTGAGGAACGGTTTCTTTCAATACAGATGTTAAACATGTTTTTCAGATACCAGAATGGTTGCCAATTGCGTCAAGACCAACGCGCATTTCCAGCACTGTTTGGCCTTTCTTCGTGGACCTGGTGGCCGGCCACGGGAAAGGTCCGTGCAACAATAAAGGAGAAGGCGGAGAGGATAATAACACAGCTGGGAGTTCTGCCAGGCAGTCCGTTCTAGCGAAACAACAATGACTGTCCTGGAAGTCAGCCCCAAAGTTACAACACGTGGAATATGCCAGCAGTCCGTGGCATAATTAAATACAAGCGGAAAAGAAGCAATTGGAGAAGGACGAGTAAGAGAGGTGGTTTCAAAGAGGGATGACACTATGTAATCAGTTCTGAGGTGCATTTCTTTCATATGACACTATGTAATTAAACCTATTGGATCATAACTACACTAAAGCACCTTTGACTATTACATAATGATTTTTTGACACATGAATACATTTCCATATGTCGACACCCTAGTGAAAATAATAAGAATATGATATAATCACATAAGGAACATGCACAAAGATAATTTTACATATTCAGGTATGTATACAAAAAACACGCTAAAGCTAGGTGACACGTGAGCAGTGGTCTCCTAAGTAATATACGCTATTCTACTGGAAATTATATTATATGAAACCGTACGTCTGCATTTCTAAACTATCTATGAACTGATAGCTATAACTCCAATATAAATAAAGTGTACCCAGTTGAAAAGCCCAAGTTATGTACTTCTCAATGAATACCTTTCCCTTGTAATGTCATTGTATAATATAACGTCATGTTTAAAAACATCACAGTCGGAGAGTGCAAATGACTTCAACGTTACCCCAAACAGAGAAAACGTTTGACAAATACATCTTACTGAGTCCCGAAGACAAATATATTATTGTACATGTAGAACGTGAAATATCACAAGTAATTATATATTAAATAAGTGTAATAACCTTTCAAACTACAAGGAACTGTGTGCAGACGTACGGTTTCAGTATTTACAACTACTTACAACTTCACCTAGCTGTCAAATCTCAATTTTAGGAGTTTGCCAAATCTTATTTCCTAATTAGCTCAATATTGTCTGTTCATATGACAAAAAGTACGAAGTTACATGAATGCGTTTATTATTACCCCCTCTGAACCCCATTTGTGAACGTTTTGTGAAAAATGACCACACATTTATTATTACCCCCTCTGAACCCCATTTGTGAACGTTTTGTGAAAAATGACCACACACATATATATATATATATACATATGTATAATTTTATTTAAAATGGACATATCACATTTTATGACAGAACAACACAAACACATTGATAAGATATGAGCAGTATTTATTATAAACTTGGCGAAAAGGGACAGCCCGGTCGTATTTCTCTGGGGCCAGCTGTAATACTGAGAGGGCTGGCTGCGAGGCCCGGATGTTCACGTGACTGGACATGGTCCTGGGCCAGCTACTCGATCGTGATCACGTGACTGCGGCCACGTGACCAGACAATCCTGGGGCCTGCATCCCTCAGGGTGTCCAGCCCTCCCAAGAGAGGTTGTTTAGTAACCAAATCCACATTGTAAAAATAAATGTGAAATGCAACGAGGGTTGGTTTTGACCTCAAGCAGAAATTAGTTGTTTGATGTGCTGTAGTTAGTACTAGCTACCATCGCTGGGGTGTAAATCATCTGACGCAAATTTTATAAATCTGGAAATTGCTGGAAAAAATTTGAACCATTCTAGAAAATTAATATGCAGCTGACATGGGAAGATTCTGATGAACAAGTTATAAATATATACATTTTAGAAAACTTGAACTCCCTTTGTTTAGAATTGTTCATGTATTGAATAATATGTAAGTGAACATATTTCAATATAAAACTAAAAACATAGAAATAAAGAGAGCCATCTAATGAACAACAGCTCAACTTACATGCGTTTGCTCCCCAGACAAAATCCTAACCAACAGAAAATAATACTAATTTAATATTTTTTCAATACACCTCTGCATTTTCGTGATTGTATATGGTCAGTCACTGCCCATATTCCATGATATGATAACACACCACTACACTAACGCCACCTTTTGATAATAAGCCATCTGAATGCTTGGTGGGGCAGATGTGGTAAGTTGTGAGACAGCTTAAGTGTGACTAAACAATGTTTATTAATCAGTATCTTCATATTGTTTTGTTCTGATCTGGAGTACTTATTGAAATTCCAGACCTGTTATCCAGTAATATCTGGTAAGTTGTGTTCAATGTGGGGAACGGTGGTCTAGTGGTTAGAACACCCGACTATTGATCAAGAAGATGGTGGTTTTATTTCACCTACTGTCATTTTGAAGCTTGGGAAAGTTTGTTTCCACTTTGCCTGTGTCGTTCGGAAGAGACAGTAGAAGCAGTTAGTCCCTACCTGGTGTCTATGCCAGGGGAAGTAAAAGACCCCGCATGGGATAAATGTGTCGTAGACTCAAAGAATGGTGGTCTCTGTCTCTAACCCACTGATTCTAGCTTCCGTGGCTGGAGCTGCTTCCTGGTTGGGCGCATTAGAGACACCGAGCAGGCAGTGTGTACAGCAGTAATGCCATAGCTGACTCCCTACAGGGTTCTGCAGCAGTCTATGAGAGGCACGGAGCAGGCAGTGTGTACAGCAGTAATGTCGTAGCTGACTCCCTACAGGGTTCTGCAGCAGTCTATGAGAGGCACGGAGCAGGCAGTGTGTACAGCAGTAATGTCGTAGCTGACTCCCTACAGGGTTCTGCAGCAGTCTATGAGAGGCACGGAGCAGGCAGTGTGTACAGCAGTAATGCCATAGCTGACTCCCTACAGTGTTCTGCAGCAGTATATAATGATTATGCAATATTATGTACCTAGCAGCAATTACTACAATCTATTCTCAATGCTACATCAGTGTTATCACAACAAGAAGCCTTACACCTATTTCTGTTAGATTGCTTCTTTGATGTTAGAAAGTAAATCTATCAATCAAACATGTTATACTGTTTTTAGGTTACAGAAAACGACAAGTCTCATCATTACATTGCTACAGAGCTTTGTGATTACACCATCAGAGAATGGGTCAAGAAGAAAGAGGTGATAGCTCTGGAACTGAAAGTCTGGATCAAAGAAGCTGCTTCTTTGGTGAAAGGCTTATTGACTGGACTTAATTACATGCATACTCTAAAAAATGGACAGATTCTGCACAGAGATATAAAGGTTGGTTTGTGTTTCGTTATATGATCAATAATAAACAAAAGTGGGGAATTAGGGTTGCTTCTGCACAACCAGACAGTTCACTCCCTAGCATTTAATTCAAAACATCACAACTGTCTTCATTAGTGTGTGCATCAGTTCCCACATGAAACAGAAATATTATAAAACTTTCAGTGTTGATTATGATTGTTCTCTTTGAAAAATGAGCTATTTGAATTTGTTCATATAAAAGTACAAGCTGGTTAAAAAATATTGGTCACTTGCTATTGGTAATTGTATTCTGACCTTGGTGTTGTAGCCAAGAAACGTGTTTGTTGTGGTTTCTACCAGTGGAGAGAAGTTCATCAAGATCGCAGACTTTGATCTTAGTCGTCGTCTTCAGCCAGGTCAGAGTACCGTCTACTCCAAGTCTATTGGTTAGTTAAATATGTTTTATAACTTTGATAATATTTTTCATACTAAAAAAGGAAAGGCTGTAGATTCATGTAAAAGTCAGTGATTGTTAACATTTAAAAAAAGTCTGTCATAATGTCACTGCCAGTAATGAATCCTTAACAAGAATTATAATATCTGATTGAATTCTGATGTCATAATGACTAGATTAGAAAAATGATTATAACTTGATTTCAAATTCTATAAATACATCCTGTAGTGCTGTTTTAGCATCATGTTTTAAGATTTCACTGGTATTTATGTTTATTATGTTATTTTCACATTAAATTGGTTTTATTTTTCATTGATAACGTTATGTTAAAACGCAGATATTTTTTAATAATGTCAAAATTGGATAGATATATAATGTCTTTGATATAGTTATATTGTGATTAATAACAAACATTTCATTTACCAATTCACCAAAAACATGATTTGCATTTGTTGTACTCTTTGTAATAAAAACCCCCCAAACAGCATTGCTATGACAGCCTCATGAGTGGCCGCCCTCCTGATGTGGCCAGATCTGTTATGACAGCCTCATGAGTGGCCACCCTCCTGATGTGGCCAGATCTCTTATGACAGTCTCATGAGTGGCCACCCTCCTGATGTGGCCATATCTGTTATGAGTCTCATGAGTGGCCACCCTCCTGATGTGGCCAGATCTGTTATGACAGCCTCATGAGTGGCCACCCTCCTGATGTGGCCAGATCTGTTATGACAGCCTCATGAGTGGCCACCCTCCTGATGTGGCCAGATCTGTTATGACAGCCTCATGAGTGGCCGCCCTCCTGATGTGGCCAGATCTGTTATGACAGCCTCATGAGTGGCCACCCTCCTGATGTGGCCAGATCTGTTATGACAGTCTCATGAGTGGCCACCCTCCTGATGTGGCCATATCTGTTATGACAGTCTCATGAGTGGCCACCCTCCTGATGTGGCCAGATCTGTTATGACAGCCTCATGAGTGGCCACCCTCCTGATGTGGCCAGATCTGTTATGACAGCCTCATGAGTGGCCACCCTCCTGATGTGGCCAGATCTGTTATGACAGTCTCATGAGTGGCCACCCTCCTGATGTGGCCAGATCTGTTATGACAGCCTCATGAGTGGCCACCCTCTTGATGTGGCCAGATCTGTTATGACAGTCTCATGAGTGGCCACCCTCCTGATGTGGCCAGATCTGTTATGACAGTCTCATGAGTGGCCACCCTCCTGATGTGGCCAGATCTGTTATGACAGCCTCATGAGTGGCCACCCTCCTGATGTGGCCAGATCTGTTATGACAGTCTCATGAGTGGCCACCCTCCTGATGTGGCCAGATCTGTTATGACAGCCATCAACTTAGGTTTTTTGCCTAAACAATTCTTATGCTGGTTAATTTCATGCTAGTCCAGTTATTTCGGTGAGTTTTTTTAAATGGTGATTTTGTATAACCACGTTATGCTGTCAACATATATAATATTAAGTTTTGTGTATGGAGAATACAAGTGAAATGATCTAGTAATTGTTTATATTTAAATTAAGTAAATATTTAAGTTCCTGGAAGTTGTAGAACACTTAGTGATTTAAATTCATTACGAACACAGACATGTATTTTTTTCAAATATAAATAGATATTCACTATATTAAAATCTGTGAAAATCTAATATGCTAACATTTCCCTATACTTATTTAAATGTTATTGTTTTAACATATTTCTTCCTAATTCTGTAATATATTAGTTTATCAGACACAGAGGAAGCATACACATACATGTATGTGTGCACTTGTGCACATACCGCTGAGTCACCAGAGATCAACAACGCGTAGCTATGATGCTATTAGTAAAAGCTTGGTTTCATGATGGTGACTGTGTCACATTTATTACTTGATTTTCAATGGGCCATCTAAAGATACACCAACCTTTATCTATTCTGGCTGAAAATGGAACTTATGCACGATGTGATGGTGTGGTTTGCTGATTGGTGCTTTACCACAAGTAGTTGACACTTATCATGTGCATCATGCTTTTACGCAGGAACACAGTACTGGTTCCCAAGAGAATTACTTGATCAAATGGACAAAGAGGAGAACGAAGAGGAGAACGAAGAGAAGAACGAAGAGGAACTGAAATACAAATACAAACCCTCTGGTGATATACAGGTTAGTGTTTTGTGTGCCTGTGCAGCATGATTACTTGCATTGACTCTATTCGACCCTCCTATTAACATGCAGCCCGTTCTCTGTTTATGTAACCAACCCAACTAAGTGCGTAGGTTGAAAATGGGCAATTTGTTGACATTAGACAGGCATGACAAGGATTGCCGCTGTGCACAATGTATACACAATTTAACAAGATTTGCCATCCAAGCCAAAGGCCCAGATGGCAAGTGGATAAGCAAACCATTTGCTTATCGAGAGTCCAACAATTTTCATCTACGTGTAACCTGCCCTCCTGAGATATTCGTAGACAATTTGTTCAATTCATTTATTGATATGTGTGAAAACGAGTACTTCCTGATATCCAATCTACACTGATCCTTTACTAATTTTATCTCATGTCCTCTAGTTCTGCTATGTTTCTTGAGTGAGAAAAACATTTCTATCAATATTTTCAAACCCATTCAATATCTTAAAAACTTCAATCTGATCTCCTCTTAACCTCCTTGTCTCTAGGGTTGTTAAACCACATTCTTTTAGGCGTTCTTCATAACTTAGGTCTCTCAGCTCTGGAATAATTTTAGTTGCTCTCCTCCAGGGTTTGTAGGGTCCTTTCAGGTTCTTCTAAGTCCTTATATTTGATTTTTTTTCTAAATATGGCCTTCTAAGTCCTTATACTAGTCCAGCGGTCCTTATAAGTGCTTATTTTTAGTAAAAATGGTAATCGTTTATTAAAATAATTATAAATTATTAGGGCTTTATGTCGACGGATTTTCCTGCATTTTTGTACCTGAATGCGTTTCTTGCATCATTTCGCATACGTCCAGTAAAAAAGTTCATATATTCTAAACAAATATTGTGTATTTATCTTTTTTTGCACATGAACATGTACCATAAATGTGGTACCTTGAAGAAACGAACTCGCTAGCTATGTCTAATTTACTGGACATTATTGTGTACTGCACGCAGCCATGTTGTTAATCAAAGTCACACAGACACGAGAGTTCGGCGAGACCTGCGCTGTATTTGTTCTCTTCACTGGTGGTGAACGTGTTTCGAAATGCCAAGAAAGTGCACTTTCCAAGATAGATGGCTGGCAGATGAGAGATACAAAGATTGGATTTTAAAGGATACAGCTGACAAATACTTTGTAAAGTGCGCAGTTTGTGTGAAACTTTTAAGCCTCGCCAGCATTTAGCGAATTGGCTCTTTGGAAACATGCTGATATGGATGGACACAAGACAAAATTGAAGCGGCATCAGTCGGATTCTCGATGGGGGATGCTGTAGATGGTCCTTATAATAAGGAAAAAAGGTCCTTAGAAGTCTTTATTTGAAGTCAGCAAATCCCTACGAACCCTGTCCTCTGTATTCGTTCAAGCATATCTGTATCCTTCTTACGATATGGTCTCCATGCTTGTATACAATATTCTAAATGAGGTCTAACTATTACTTTACACTGTATACAGAGGTGTAATTAGCTTTTTTCCTTGTATGTTATGTTTCTCCTAATCAACCCAAGAATTTGACTATCCTTTCAAGCTGTAATACCACACTGTTCTGAAACTTTTATATCAGCACTTATTGTTATTCCCAAGTCCTTTTTTCTTTTACAGTAGTACCTAGAACAATATCTCCCATATTATAGTTTATATTCCCATGTCCTGTATGTAGGCATTTACATTTTACCAAAATTGAATAACATCTGCCATTTTTCAGACCATTTAACTAATTTGTCTAGATCGTTTTGTATATGTTGTTTATCACCATCATTGTTGACCTTTCTAAACACTTTTGTGTCATCCACAAATTTCAGTTTGTTGCTTGTTATATTGTCGTCCAAGTCATTGATATATATATTAAGAATAATAAAGGTCCTAATACTAATCCTTGTGGTACTCCACTCAAAACTGTTTTCCAGTTTTAAACCTCTCCGTCTACTACAATAACCTGTCTTCTGTCAGTCAGCCATTGTTCTATCCAGTCAATTATGCCATCCCCGATACCATGGGCTTTTAATTTAAGTAATAATCTTTGATGTGGCACTTTGTCAAAAGCTTTCTGAAAATCTAAGTAGATAATATTATCTACTGGCGATCCCTCATCTATCCACTTAGTGATTTCTTCCAAAAAAACATAACATATTTGTTAAGCATGACCTCGCTTTTAGGAATCCATGTTGAGATGAATTTAATAATTTATGTCTAGCAAGGAAGTCCACCATATGGTCTTTAAGTAACCTTTCTAATAATTTACAAATCACTGATGTTAAACTCACTGGTCTGTAATTCTCTTACTTATTTCTCGAACCCTTTTTAAATAATGGTATGATGTTTGCTTCTTTCCATTCCAAAGGAACAACTCTCTCTTTTAATGACAAGTTGAACACTCTTGAAAGTGGTATACTAATTTGTCCTACTGTTTCCATTAGTAGTGTTACATGTTACATGCTAGTTTTTGTTCATAGCTTTTAGATTGTCTAATTTCAGTCGTAGCTGCATTAAGTGCCTCTGTAATTTGCATAGTCATCCTTTCTTGTATGCCTATAAACCCTCCATATAGTTGAACATGCTTGAACACTATTTTTCTAATAGCTTCTTCTGACAAGTTTTTCTTTCTATACCTTTTTCCTTGTTTTTTTCAAGGGAACAAATTGATCAATGATACTTTCAGTTTCATATTTTAGAATGTTCCAACATTCAATTGCAGTCTTATTCATCAGCATGTTATTCCAATCTAGCTTTGCTAAGTATTTTCTCATATCTTTATATTTACCTTTGTGGAAGTTTCTCCTGTACGTTTTTTATTTTTGCCATAAGTGTACAATATAAATAGTCCCAAAGATCGACACCAAAAACCCTTAAAAATAGCCACTGCTACTTGGTCATGATACAACACACAAGGGAGTAAAGTTATCTAAGTCCGAAATACACAAGTCAAGTAAAGGCTCGATACAATTTACCCATTGCAAACACACAATGTCGGTGGCATTAGACCCCCGCCATTTGGTAATGAGGCACCCAAAAACTTGTTGAGATAGGAGACAAATTCTTGATACATATAGGGGCAACAGGAGCACCACAATGAGACATGTCAATACACATTAACATCAGTGATACTTATAGGGGCAAGAAGAATGCCACTTCGAGACATGTCAATATGCATTAGCATCATTGATACATATAGGGGTAACAGAAGCACCACGGCGAGACAATACACATTAACATCATTGGCATACAAAAACGTGCCAAACTTTTAATTTTAAAGTAAACACATAAGGAATGTGGGAATCAAAATATACGAATCCAACTGCTGAACAGTAAAAAAAATTCATATTAAACACATTTCTTTTGCAATTTCTATATATGACATGTACTGTACTTAAGAAATAATGGCTAATGACAGTCGAAAGTCATAACCTGGAGATGAACAGCTGAAAACATAATATCATCAGTTGACACTATCAATCTTTATTATAACTGGATAACCGGTCAGCCTGTCAATTTGATGCCTCCGAGGTGCCATCTTGCTGCTACTCCTGACTGACAGGGGACAACCTACAGCAGCGTGAAAGGCTCAACTTCAGTAATAAATTACTTGCCTTTATACATTTGAACTTTTGTATTTTAGTGATTTAAAGTATACCATTATAGGTAAATACTTAATAATTTCATGTTTAGCATAAAAAAATGAACATTCGAGTTTAATTATTAATATTCTAAAGTTGAGAGCAACCAGCCTATGCTTGCCATGGCTATGTGCGCAGCATAGTCTTATGACTATGACAGCGTAAAAAACTCAACTTCAGTAATAAATTGCTTGCATTGTACTTTTGTAATTAGTGATTTAAAGGATATTGTTTGTCATGTTCTTAACAATTTCACGTTTAGCGTAAACAATGAATATTCCAGTTTAATTATTAATATTCTAACGTTGAATGATTTGTGCCATCATTTGAACAAGTATACTAGTTGGGCAAATGTTTTGCCATACTTAAAAGAATATGCCATTTTGATGAACAACTAATGAAATATTTGCAAAATAGATAAATATTTTAAATGAGTAATAATTATGTCATCGATTGAGTGCACACAAATTGTTTAAAATGTTGGGGCATTCTGTCTCACCAATGCGTGTTGCAGTCATATTTTTGAATTCAACAAAAAATATGTCAACACATCAAACCATAGGGCTGTAGCTCGAATATAGTTTCAGTTATGACCATTTCAAGTGATGAGGATAGTAATTTTTGCCAATTTTGGGAAATCATGAAGATTTCTTGTTCTTCTTAAAATACCAATAACTCAAAAACTATTTGTGCAAGAACTCTGCTTATTCTCCATCATATGTAGATAGTAACTAACACACTATAGTTATATTAGTTCTCCCACAATCTGCCATTGAAGTTTGAATTATGTATGAAACGGGAAAACTCTACGAGCAGGTGATTGGGAAGCATTCATCCAAAGTTCCCAATTCACTGAGTCCCATGCCCACCCACGCTGTTGACGGAGAGAGCGAAATGCCTCGTCATACGCCTGCCAATTGCCCCCCCCCCCCGTTCAGACAAGTTTC
This sequence comes from Lamellibrachia columna, assembly GCA_963662155.1. NCBI lineage: Eukaryota > Metazoa > Annelida > Polychaeta > Sabellida > Siboglinidae > Lamellibrachia > Lamellibrachia columna. The sequence continues at coordinate 48,837,311 of OY759269.1, read as the reverse complement.
GGACGGTCTCAATGTATTTGAGCATATGTGGGGCAGAAGGGAGGTGACCGGGATGCACAAGATATACAAACATAAACATTTCAAAGGCCTTCAGCCATTGCTGAAAGGATAACACCTCAGTCTTATCTTTGGCCGGGGACACGCACAAAGTTGGGCCCTGGCCATCCCCAGCTGACTGGACAGAAAGGGCATAATCCTGTGGCTGAGCAAAATTATCGTGCAGCAGCAGCGCTAGGTCGACATACTCACCTGCCCAAATCTTTGCCTTCAACCTGTCAAGGATACGGACATGGAGGGGCAAGGCAGAGGATGAACAGGCAGCCACCATTTCCTGTGTGTCGCCGGGAAGAACATGCATAACAGGGGGAACCTGACGATCAACATTATGAGTACCTGGTATATTACGCAATCCTTCTACTGTCAAATAGTTAGGCCATGGGGCCACATCAGAAACTGCGACCGATGTGGCTGGGGCAGGAGGTCCATGTGCCATCGCGGCAGCCAACTGTGCTGCGGAGCCGGCACCAGCTGGCGTGGCTGGTGCAGCTGACGCGGCTGGCACGGGTCGGTTGTAAGGCGAGGACCATGGAGTGGATTTCGTGAAGCATCCGCTCCGACGAGGCCATGCGACCCGCCATGTCATGCTCCCATGCACGCCTCACCGATGCGGCATCAGCAAGCAGCATTGCCTGGAGACCTGGCGCGTCGTCAAAGTCCTGCTGCATGGTACATTCAGGAGGTGGAGCACCCAATGCGGCAGGCACACGAGCAGGTGACCGGGTGGCAGGACATCCGGCAGCAGTGCGGGACCGTGTCTGACGATCCATCGGCTGCTGCTGGCGAGCAGGTCGTCCCCGAGATGATTTTGCAGGAGGCAATCTGTAACCCAATAGACAGAAACAACACTCTAAACCATAGAACGGAACACAATCAGACTTGCAATCGAACCACCCCAAGTGCGAGATGCAGGCTAACAGAGTATGACCAAACAACCACAGCATAATGCCAATTGGCAATCAAACGGCAAATAATTTTTTTTTTTATGTAGCCGCATAATACAAGCGGTCCAAAGTCTTTAAAAAACCAGCTATGGCCACCACAGCTTGTATAAACACGAGAATCTGAAACAGCAGAGAAAACCGGCTGTGGCCACCACGGCATGTACAAACACGAGAATCTGCCCCAGCAGATAAAAACAGGCTAAAGCCAACACAGCGTGTACAAACAAGAAAATCTGCCCCAGCAGATAAAAACAGGCTATAGCCAACACAGCGTGTACAAACATGAAAATCTGCCCCAGCAGATAAAACAGGCTAAAGCCAACACAGCATGTACAAACAAGAAAATCTGCCCCAGCAGATAAAAACAGGCTATAGCCAACACAGCGTGTACAAACATGAAAATCTGCCCCAACAGATAAACACAGGCTATAGCCAACACAGCGTGTACAAACACGAAAATCTGCCCCAGCAGATAAAAACAGGCTATAGCCAACACAGCGTGTACAAACATGAAAATCTGCCCCAACAGATAAACACAGGCTATAGCCAACACAGCGTGTACAAACACGAAAATCTGCCCCAGCAGATAAAAACAGGCTATAGCCAACACAGCGTGTACAAACATGAAAATCTGCCCCAACAGATAAACACAGGCTATAGCCAACACAGCGTGTACAAACACGAAAATCTGCCCCAGCAGATAAAAACAGGCTATAGCCAACACAGCATGTACAAACACGAAAATCTGCCCCAACAGATAAACACAGGCTATAGCCAACACAGCGTGTACAAACATGAAAATCTGCCCCAGCAGATAAAAACAGGCTATAGCCAACACAGCATGTACAAACACGAAAATCTGCCCCAACAGATAAACACAGGCTATAGCCAACACAGCGTGTACAAACACGAAAATCTGCCACATAACATAAAACCGGCTGCAGCCAAAACAGCGTGTATAAACACGAGAATCTAAAATATAAAAAATTCAACTGCCCCCAAAACACACGAGAATCAGCTAAAGCTGAGAAAAACCGGCGACAGCCAGCACCGCGTGTAAGGACAAGAGAATCTGATAAAGCAGAAAATATTGGCTACAGTCACACAGCGTGTAATAATACGCGAATCTGATACAGCAGGAAACGCTGGCTTAAAGCACGAGGAAAAAATACCCTAGCCCGAGAATCTGCCCCAACATACAATCGACTACAGCTCACCCAACGTATAAGCACATGAAAATCTGCCGGCGCAACACAAACAAACACCAATGCAATACGTGCAGAAAACTGCCATCGCTGAAAATACATACAAATATGCAGCAATTAGAATACAGCCGAGTGAAATATTACCAAAGGTGAAAAATCGCCACAACACATGACTTGTCTCGTTTTGAAACGACAACCGGACATCTAGCCAATGAACTGGTTGGCAGCTTTCATAATGGCCCCCCGAATACTCCAGAAAAAACAGTAATTGCCAATGTCAGCAAAATGCACCCCATCCCGGCGGAAAACGGCCCGGATACTGTATCAAAGACGCTTATGTCTCCAAAAAACATACCATCCACCCCTTTACACAAGGACTCTAGCTCCGCATTAAGCGCGATCACCCGAGCGGCACCCTCCTCAAAACTAAAATTTCGCCACCGCTGCCGACGGACCACCTGGCACACCGCAACCGGGCTCACACCCATAGCCAACAGTTCGGACGCAAGACGTTGCAAGTCGCATGCCACCATGCAGGGGTCGGGGGCGGATTTCACATCCCAATCATTGCCCCCTACATGCAACACAACAACGTCCGCGCCAAAGGAGGCTATCTGAGACCGAACCGCCGGTGCCCGGAGCGACGACGCTGTAGCACCCCGGAGGCCCAGATAACGGATATCGCAAGCGTGACCCCGAATGGCGAAATCAGCAAACAAGCCCGAGGGGGATGCCGACCCAGCAAATGCGCCTAGCCAATAAACATGACTATGACCCAAAACTAAAACTTTAACGGACATCAAGTCAGTTGGAGGAAATTACACACGGCACGAACGAGGCAAGACAAAATGGTGAATACGACAAAGACAACAAAAAGGCGATACTCAACTGGTAATCCGGCGGCAGAAACTTCGTAGCAAATGGTAGTGAGCTCGTCAAAAAGACGAACGACCAACAATCAGATCAACAACGTAACGAAACGAGCACAAACGAATCGAAAACTTGTTAAACCGAGAAAGCAGGTCTACTCCGCATGTATCGAACATTCGGAGTGAAGCTGTTTAATTTCAAACTGCGTCTTTCGAATGACTGCTGCGCTGTGATTGGTTTAGTGGTGTCACGGGAGCGCTTAGTCAGTCATCCAGGTTTCTTTGCCTACCCTTAAATTAGCATAAATTAGCATGATTAACCTATTGACCCTTCCGTGCCCTGCTTGTGCTGTTGCTAGCATAAAATCCTGTATGCAACCGTGGTTGCATACTCTCATTTCTGGCTAAGGGCCTGACTACAGTACTATAGAAGTGTAGTCAACGCATTGTTCTCCAGGTTCGAAGCGATTTTAATCATGTACATCAGACGGCCACATACATAGCGAGTAAGCACATTTAAATGCAAATGTTATTGAAATTACGCAAATGCACCGAGACATGATTGCATTTAAATGTAAGTGTTTGAAATGATGCAAATGCAAGTGTTTTTTTATTATTCAAATACAAATGCAAGTGTTTTAATGATGCAAATGCAAGTGTTTTCATACTATCCAAATGCAAATGCAAGTGTTTTAAATGATGCAAATGCAAGTGTTTTTATAATATACAAATACAAATGAAACTATTACTTCCTCTAATATTGATGGTAAAACCAGTATCGATATGCTTGGGCTTCACAGATATTCAGCGAGGTGAATTTATTTGAAGAAATTATGTTTTTTTCAAACACATTTCTAGACCAGAGATCTTTCATTAGCATTCTATAAAAAACTACAGTGGTTATTGATCATCAACATACACTCCAAAACAGAACAAAAAGGAATTAGTGTGCAAGCCTATGGATTATGCTGTATAAAGCAAGAGTCCCTACAAAGCAACTGTATGGTTGTCATGGTTTACCGGTTATCATTGGTCAAGAAAGGACACATTTTTAACAGAGTTCAACCATCTCTACTTAAACTGTGCAACATCATAGAACAGTAAACATTAAAATAGCATAGAAGGGCAACATCGTACATGGAAACAGCTACTTCTGGTGAAATAATGCCTTAAAAATGCCTTACAAAATCTTAATAGCAAATGCTCTGAAATGTTTGTTTAAGGTTGCTGTGCCAATATTTATCTTAATAAGAGATTTCATAATTATATTTTGTTATAAATATTTATGTATACAATTTAAAGTTGTCTAATTGTCATACTTCACATTTGCCCTGGTGTATATCTAGATGATTTGACTATCTATTAGGTTCCCATTCATTATTAATTGCATAGCATTTCACAGGTCAAACAAAACATCCATGGCTTCCAGCCTTTCATGCACTGCTCAACAGAGTCTGTCCACAGAGTCAATAGCAAGCACAAATTGTATGTTATGGTGTTAAACTGGATTCATAATAGTATTGAAGACTTGCTCTAAAAGGAGGTGGAGTCAAAGACTCCCTCCCTCCCTCCCTCCCTCCCTCCCTCCCTCCCTCCCTCCCTCCCTCCCTCCCCCTCCCTCCCTCCCTCCCTCCCTCCCTCCCTCCCTCCCTCCCTCCCTCCCTCCCTCCCTCCCTCCCTCCCTCCCTCCCTCCCTCCCTCCCTCCCTCCCTCCCTCCCCTCCCTCCCTCCCTCCCTCCCTCCCTCCCTCCCTCCCTCCCTCCCTCCCTCCCTCCCTCCCTCCCTCCCTCCCTCCCTCCCTCCCTCCCTCCCTCCCTCCCTCCCTCCCTCCCTCCCTCCCTCCCTCCCTCCCTCCCTCCCTCCCTCCCTCCCTCCCTCCCTCCCTCCCTCCCTCCCTCCCTCCCTCCCTCCCCTCCCTCCCTCCCTCCCTCCCTCCCTCCCTCCCTCCCTCCCTCCCTCCCTCCCTCCCTCCCTCCCTCCCTCCCTCCCTCCCTCCCTCCCTCCCCTCCCTCCCTCCCTCCCTCCCTCCCTCCCTCCCTCCCTCCCTCCCTCCCTCCCTCCCTCCCTCCCTCCCTCCCTCCCTCCCTCCCTCCCTCCCTCCCTCCCTCCCTCCCTCCCTCCCTCCCTCCCTCCCTCCCTCCCTCCCTCCCTCCCTCCCTCCCTCCCTCCCTCCCTCCCTCCCTCCCTCCCTCCCTCCCTCCTCCCTCCCTCCCTCCCTCCCTCCCTCCTCCCTCCCTCCCTCCCTCCCTCCTCCCTCCCTCCCTCCCTCCCTCCCTCCCTCCCTCCTCCCTCCCTCCCTCCCTCCCTCCCTCCCTCCCTCCCTCCCTCCCTCCCTCCCTCCCTCCCTCCCTCCCTCCCTCCCTCCCTCCCTCCCTCCCTCCCTCCCTCCCTCCCTCCCTCCCTCCCTCCCTCCCTCCCTCCCTCCCTCCCTCCCTCCCTCCCTCCCTCCCTCCCTCCCTCCCTCCCTCCCTCCCTCCCTCCCTCCTCCCTCCCTCCCTCCCTCCCTCCCTCCCTCCTCCCTCCCTCCCTCCCTCCCTCCCTCCCTCCCCTCCCTCCCTCCCTCCCTCCCTCCCTCCCTCCCTCCCTCCCTCCCTCCCTCCCTCCCTCCCTCCCTCCCTCCCTCCTTTCAGAGCACTCCTGGTTGTCTGTGTCCACTGCTGCTTAAGCCGATACAATATCATTTGCAGTCTGCTGGGATGGTGTGCTTCTTCATCATGTCTCGAGGTACTCATCCCTATGCAGCAGATCGTAAATTCGTACTGGCACATCACCGCATTATGAATGGAGAGCATGACTTGGCAAAGGTTGAAAAAGAAGACCCCGTGGCTTGTGACCTAGTCAAGCACATGCTGGCACACGATCAACAGAACCGACCGTCAGCAGGAGAGCTGCTAAGGTGAGTACATTGGTGCTGACGTATCTTACATGGTCTTTGTGCAAGGTTAATGTTTTGGCAATTGTTGGCAGTTACTTCAATCATGGTAGAAAAAGGTTATCAAACTGGCACTTTGATTACTAAAGAAGTGTTGTACTCTGACAGGAGACTTCCATAGACTTATAATTATATCTCTGTTCTATGTTACATCTAGATCATACACATTTCTGAAAAATAAGATTTATTTTCTAAAACAACCATTTAATTTTTTATTATAAATTATATACATCCTTACCTGTCCATTTCCATAAGCCAAGATATCTGGTACATATTATTTAGTATCCAAAATTTAAAGTTCCTCTAGGATTGTGAGGTCACCCTAGTACAACTAGCACCCTCTACCATAGTCACCTCCCACAGTACCCTGTTATGCAACATGCTTTTAATAATTCAGGGAACAAGCAAGTGGTACAATGGATTCTACTTTAATAGTGTGTGACAGTAGTTTGTGCAACGGAATATAGGCGTGGAATGTGGCGTGACATGGCCAGGTGAAACCCCATCGTCAGAGGGTATCAGGTACTATGCAATGAGGTAATTATCTTAGTCAGTGGGGCTGTCATTGAAGTGTTGCAATATGCCTCCATGGGATCTACCATTAGGATAGTTGACTGGCAAGTTTATGTAATCTGCGATATTAGATACTAAAGTGGCATAAACAAGTATTGGTGTGTAGTTGTAGAGGAATTGTGGAGTAATTGAGGAAACACATTTGGCATATGGGATCAATGCAAATGGTGACAGGGGAAGCATATGGGAAGGGTGCTGAGACCCCTTTGAGACGGTCAATTAAATGATTGGGGTAAAGCTGGTGAAATTTGGATGTCATGTGGTGGCGGTAGCTGATATAGGTAGATTGTTAAACGGAGATGGGGAGGAAACCAGATTGATATGGGAGTGCACGGATGACAGTCAGATGTGCGTTTTGACAGTGCGATCAGCACTTGGGCGGGTCGTGGAATAGCTAGTGGTATCGTGGCGACGCCTGTAATACATGGCAATACCCACTGTGGAAACCTGGTTGTTAGCTCATAGTGTATATTTGTATTGTGTATGTATCTACGCAAGTGTATTTAGGACCTACAATAAACATTAAAATGACAAAAGTTAGGTTTCGAGTGCCGATTTTGTCAAAACAACTACATAGTAAGGTAACATTGTAACCTGTAACCATAGTATAATTGGTGTTTTGATACTGTTGTGACACCCATTGACATAATTCCTGGTCATTTGGCATCTCTCGGTGAGTTCCGGTATAGATTTCCTGGCCAAAAACATTCCCCACCCTGTAAAGTTGTTACTGTGACACTTGTAGACATTACTCCTGGTCACACTGACCCATGTTGCACCTCTCTGTGGGTAAAAGCATTGATTTCCTGGCCAAGACCTTTCTCCAACCTGTAAGGACACGAGTGCCTATTTTGTCAAATACATACACAGTGACATCTGCTGACATTACTCTTGGTCATTTTTTAGCTAGTGGATGTCACAGTAGCAAACCAAGCCAATATATAAATGGTTACAATTTTATCTTATTATGTATTTGTTTCACAAAATAGGTACTCGCGACCTTACAAGGTGGTGTAGTGTTTTGGCGAGGAAATAAATACCTTCACCCACAGAGAGATGCCAAGTTGCTCCAAATGACCAGGAGTAATGTCAGTGGGTGTCACAGAAACAAAGACATTGTACTACAGATTACAATGTTATGTAAATATGTATTTGTTTTGACAAAATAGGCACTCGCTGCCTAACAGATTGTGTAACTGCTAGCAGCGTGAATGTGTTTAAAAACAAGGTTGACACATATCTCAGGAGGGCGGGTTACACATATCTCAGGAGGGCGGGTTACACATATCTCAGGAGGGCGGGTTACACATATCTCAGGAGGGTGGGTTACACACAGATGATAATTGTTGGTCTCTCGATAAGCCAATGGCTTCCTTGGCCACTTGCCATCTGGGCCTTTGCCTTGGATGGCAATCTTGTTAAACAGGTTGGGGTAGTGTTTTAGCCAGAAAATCAATATCTGCACCGACAGAGAGATGCCAAATAAAAAGATATTCATTGTATGTTTGTATGTTTTTATATCAGGCCTGTTTTAATTAATTTCCCAGAACTAAGAAAAAATGTGACCCTCTTGTAATGGTACAATGATTAAAAGTGTTTCTGGGAGGTGACTATACTAGAGGGCACCAGTGGTACTGGGAGTCACTTCATAATCTTAGGAACGTTTATTTAGGGTACTAAATAATATATTGCAGTTCTTTCAAAATGGAAATAGACAGGCAATTTTTTTGTTACCGGGTATGTAACAAAATAATAAAATCAGAATGACTGTTGATGGACTGGTTGTGGAGAAATCTTTTTGTGAGGTTGACACACTTCATGTTCCAGCCACCCGTACTTGTGGAAAGAGGTGGATAGACATGACTTTCTGCCTTCTGTTGGCAGGTTGGATGAAATAAAGCAGAGGTAAGTTATTCTCTGTAAACGTTTGTGATTTTTATACTGATAGTCATAAATTTTGTATTACTGCATCCAACAGAAATGCCGTTACTGAGTTTCATTACGAGTCCAAATGAAATAATGATGATGAAATGTTCACGTTATGTTTGTACAGTTCATTACTTGTGAGGTACGCCAAGAAATGGTTTAAAATGCAATGTTCCATTGCTTCGTCATCAGATGTTGATTTTTTCACAATAAATATTATATAATAAATTATTAATACACCAATATGAATTGCAAATGTTGCCCAGTTGTAATAACTGGATGTCCACTGATGCTTTTCTGTTATATTCATTACAGTATTATAAATAAACATTTATTTATCGACCTAACAACAATTGTCGATTAGAGCCGTGTCATTGATGGATCCAACATTTTTAATCAACTACCTCCAAGGCTACGTGATACCGCCACCCATCAATTACGGCTTGGGACTGTTTTCCTGGATATTCCCTATTCCGTAATACTATCACAATAGTTATGAAACTATCGCAATAGTATTGCAATAGTTATAGCTATCGTGATACTATCGCAATAGTAAAACTATCCCCCATAGTCAGTCCTAGAATGAGGCAATTAGTTTCCTTGTAATTTTTTCATATAAATTGTTACAACTTGTAAAACAAGAAATTGCTAGCACACCACGATTGGTAGTTATCAAGTATTAAATTAAGGTTAATTTGAAATAATATGTCAAATTAAACTTAATATGATATACCAACTGCTCACCTATGATATATTATAACATAGGTGAACAGTTTGGCTTCGGTGATAGTTTGTTGTTGGATACACCAGCCCGGTATGGCGTGCTGCAAATCGTGCAAGGAGTGCCGGCTTCTAAGTTCGCATAGGTTAATACTGGTTCAAACTACAGAATTATTCCAAAGAAAGGTAGTGCATGGAAACAAGTTGAATGTCGACCAAGCTGAACGATTGTTGATGTACTGCTCAATGCCAATATGGAGAAACAAAATATAGCCTCGATCACCGGTTCCTAGTTGTGACCACAACAACGACATAGCTAAAACAGAGCACACAGCAGGCGACACAATTGACAGAGACACAAATCTGCATGCACACAGCAGAAAACTGACACACCCTGGCGACAAACTGCCAACATTCTACTAAGATCGCAATGTGCGCGATTGCTGGCGAATTCCGTCTGCAGTTGAATTTCCTCAAATAAAACAGTTGCTATTGTGCATGCATGCATCATTATACACTGTAAATTTTCACTTGTCCACCGAATAACTATAAAGTGAAATTCTGCTTGTCCAAGTAGATTATCACTTGTTTCAGAAAAATGACAAGCGTTATTTTAAAAACTGAATTCATACAAAATGTATTGACAAATTGAAAAGTGATCATGGGGTTAATTCTGTACAGTTGTCATGTCTATTCTGTTTTTCTAGTCATGACTATCGAGAACATCCATTGGTAAAAGCTATTGAAGCTACTGTGTCGCCACCGCTGGACAGAGACCAGGTAAATAGAATTTAATTTACATTTATCCAAGTAAGTGTCTCGCCAATCGCCTCACCGTTTGCACAGCGCCATGTTAGAAATTCAATTTATAATTATCTATAATCAGTTACATTTACAATTTATACTGGGTAATTTTCACAAAGACTGTTTTTTGTTTGTTTCGTACACACTTTATGCTAGATTATCTAGATTTTAATTAAATTTACAAATATTTCTTGCTACTTATTTTCTATCTACTCAGCTGAGCACAACAGACCATAATATCACTCCCACTAATGAAACCTTGGTGACCTTCTTTAAACTACACTGAATTACTACCTATTATCCCCATTTATGTATTATGTAGTTTGATATATGCTACTAATCAACCTATATGTGTCTCCAAACTCCTAACCACTTACAGTGTATTATGTTTCAACATCTGACATCTTATTTATGAAGAATGCCTGAAAGAATGTGGTTTAGCAACTCTAGAGACAAGGAGGTTAAGAGGAGATCAGATTGAAGTTTTTTAAGATATTGAATGGGTATGAAAATATTTATAGAAATATGTTTTTCTCACTCAAGAAAGATAGTAGAACTAGAGGACATGTGGTAAAATTAGTAAAGGATCAGTGTAGATTGGACATCAGGAAGTACTCATTCTCACAGCGGACAATCAATGAATGGAACAAATTATCTACAGATTGTGTAACTTCTAGCAGCGTGAATATGTTTAAAAACAGGGTTGACACATATCTCAGGAGGGCAGGTTACATATAGATGAAAATGGTTGGGCTCTCGATAAGCCAATGGCTTCCTTGTTCACTTGCCATCTGGGCCTTTGGCTTGGATGGCAAATCTTGTTAAACATAATTTTGTAACCACACAGTGCTATAGTGGAGGTCACATTTCAATGGGCATATTGCTATATAGTCACATTTCTATATAGAACAGTGAGCCAGGGTATGTGTTGTCAGATGTTGAATAATCCAGCAGTTGCTATACTGACAGCGGCACGACTGATTCAGACTGAGATATAACAGACCTGCCACATCCTACAGACTTCCCATATACAGTATTGATTATGAAATTGAATGACAAACTCATAGAGGTTGAAGAGCAAATACTTCTGATTTTTTTATGTAGGCGTATATCAATCGGAATATGAATACTATAGGCCGGTTAGCCAATGCAAAATGTTTTACGGATTGAGTGTCTGTGTTGAATACATTTTTGTATTACTGCAGGAACCCCCAGCTGAGAACCCAGTGTGCAGCCTTCTGATGAAAATATTGGAATCTGGAGACCTCGATGATAAGTAAGTGTCAGTGTCGTTTGAGGAAATCAATAATGTTTTCACAAATCATGTCTACTCTGTCTGTTATATTTTGCACTTAATTAAGTTAATGCAGTGTTGACATCAAAAATGGCTCTCAAATGTGATATATTACTACCAACAGTGTCTTCTTAATTACATTAATGAATGTACAGATGTCTAAAAAAATTTCATTTTTATTTTTTGTATGATTTCTTTGTTCAGCATGAGTACCATTTTTATAAGTCAGGAATTGTCCAGCTTTTATTTATGATGTTGATAAATCAATATCAATTGTTTTTGAATGTTAAATAATTACATTTCAATTATTTGCACATCACATTGCTTTTAAGCAGATGTATCTGAATTCATATTCTAAGTTTAATATGACCTTTTGTCCTTTTCTTGCAGGTATCATGAATCCAAATGGTTTATGAAGGTATACAGAGTGATCGAGTCTAACGATGGATGGAGTCAAAGACCAAACATGAAGAGATTCTTTCCACCTCCTAAGACAACACAGGTATAAACAATATTGCTGATATATTCCATGCCTTTTTTTATGATAAATATAGGGTATATGATGAAGCTCAGACATTGAGAAAGCTAGAAAGTACACCACCATGACACATAATGGTAGACAGTAATTTTTTCTTTTACGTTTTGTCAAGTACCCACAATATGATGTGTTTTGATGACCCCTATATGTTATGTTTGTTCAAGCAGATTCCAGAGCTTTATATCACAGAAAATGAAACTGTAAAACATCGTCGCTGATATATATGCCAGGGATGCTTCTGATAGTCAGTTTTACATAATTTGCACATTATTTATACAAACTGCATGTGGTATACACGTATTGTATGTAGATGTGTTTGTATGTGTCTTAAATGTAAGAAATTTGTATTTGGCAGATATCTTATATAGGACATTTATGTCCGTGCTGTTAACCCTTTGCCCTTGCAGTTACTCATACATAATGGCATGCGAGATGCACATTATTCCACAAACTGGGTAAAATAGACTGGTAGTGAGGTTATGTATTCCTTAAGTCTAGGGAAGACTGTAAATTAACCCAACATGTCTTTTAGTAAACATAGTCGCATGTAATATAAAATAGTTTACGTATTTTACACTGATCACGGAATTCAGTTACCTATTATTTAAAAACGCGGAATACTAACTCAACTAAATGTGTATACTATATAACTACGACATCTCTTTACAACAGAATACATTCTGACATGGTATCTAGTTATATTAGGCTACATGATGACCATAACAGGTTCGTAACTGCTTGGACAAAATCATGCCCAGGGGGCTTAAAAGTTCTTTGAGCAATGTCAATTTTGACACTGAGAATGATACATTTGATGATGAAATATATTTTGGAGACAGTGAGGATAATATTCAAGAGACTGAGGTTGTTTCTGTTGATGTTAGTCAGCCCAGTGTGGCACCACACAGGCATGAACCCTACACTGGCAGCGGCCCGGCTGTTGACAGCATTGGCCTCGTTACAGTGGTACTCGTAACTTGGTACCTATATGGCACCTCTTTTGAGTTCTTCAAAGAAATTGCAGATGTCTTGACATCAAACTGTCTATTGAAACCTATCTTCCACTGCATATATCCAGGGCTAGGTCCAATTATGTGATTGTAATTGATTCCAGCAAAATTGTGTAATTGTAATTGATTATGGTTTCGAAATTTTATCTAATGTAATTGTTATATTTTGTATAATTGAAAATTTATTTCAATTACAATCAATTACATAACGTTTCATATCGCAAACTACCTGAACAAACTGTCAATAGAAATATAATTTAAGTCTCACACGGGTTGAAATTCAAGACTAATAATAACACCTGCTTATGTAATCAAATAAGTGCACCAGAAAAGGTAACCCTTTTAAACAAAACTATAGGTTGTACTGTAGGCTTTTGTATACTTTTCACATTGTGGGATTTTGTCTGTAGCGATTATGTCTTAGATTCACAAATTACATATTGATCAGGGTATATCCATTTGTAACAGCCAGAAAGCAATAAACAATGCACAGACATTGTCAGACAATGGCTAAGCTAGTATTCAAACAACATGGAAAGACCTGTAGCCTAATATTGCTTCAGGAAATATCAGTTCGGTGAAACATTGCAGAGCTAGCAAGCCAATTACACCCCTTGGGGACTGGAGACATGTCAGGTGGCAAGGACCGTTTATATGGCCTCTCTCCTCATTCCCAACTCACACAAAGCAAAGGGCAGACCAGTTAAGAATGTTAGCTTAGAGCAGGAGCTACAACGTCAAAGTAAACACATCATACCTTATTATTAGTATTAGTACACCTGGTGTTTGTGTGAACCAACAAGGACATTGTTTAGAATGCACTCAAAAGTCTGATAAATGATCCATTGACTGGATGTTGTTATTGTTTCTAAAGTACAGGCCTGCTAATATGTATATATTTTATATAATAAAAATTTGTTTTAAACGGATGTCGTTTTATTTAGTATAATTCAAAGTCACAATTTTAAAAAATGTACAAACATTACCGTTATATTTGTTTATCAGTTGTGTACAAAATATTGAAATTCAGCAAGGCGTACAAAATTTATAATTAACAAATGCTGAATATATTTGGTTCCGCATAATGTAATTGTAATTTAAATTGAAACGGTGTAATTGATTTGAAAAAGTATGAGTGTACATGTAATTGTAATTAAAAATGAAATATAATTGTAATTGATATAATTTTGTGTAATTTGACCCACCCCTGCATATATCCCTCAAAGTCATCAGGTGTCACAAAATATGTACCACAAATGATGCTATTCACCATTGCATGGGTCCAGTCTGACCTCTTGTTTTGAACAAAACATTCCCACTTCTACTGCAAAATATGGTCTCGGGGAAAGCTGTGCATCAAATGACCTGTCAAATTAAAATTGCGACAGTTTCCCACAACACATCGTTTCACAATTTCTACATGTCAAAGAGAGAAACAGTTGAAATATAATAAAATCCTGTGACCGAGAACATGCAGGGAGAAATGTGTTCATCATGTGACATCAAAAATCTGCACTTTGTGGCATTTCCAAAAAACAGACATTTTCACTATGATGTCACAATTTTATTTTTGGCCACAATGTGGCTTCGGATTTGTCGTTGCATTGAAGAACACATAATATATACAAATATATTTATGTAGTTTTTATGTATATTTTTCGAACAAGCTATGGCCTTTCTGGGCTAGCTCTGATGTTGTAAACTGTTTAGCCATTTTGGCTGAAGCTCCTTTTTTTTCAAATACAAATTACTTTAGCCAATTTTTTTATGTGCATCAAAAAAAACAAATGATCATGTATTCTGCATGCTTTTCAATGAAAATGCTGGTGGCCAAATTGGCTCAAATGGGTAACTTTTGTTTAGCCAAATTCAATGCCATGTACAAATGCAAAAATTGCACAACCAAACTAGCATGTTGTAGTGGATACTAGATAGGTTTGATTTTTTGCAAAACGAATTAGAAATAACATGAGCAAAAATAGAATTGAGGAACCTTTAATAAATTACATAAAATAATTAATTTTACAAAGTTTTATATTTGAATAGTAAATAATTTTTGTGTCATGGCTGATTAATACCAGAGCACAATGTTTTGCTGTCAGATATAAAAAAAATTGCTCAGGATCCCCCAACTTTTTTGGGGTCTAATGGATTTCAAACAACCTTTAAAATTTAAAGCTTCATTGTTTTTATTTCAGAGTAGTTGGCCACCTTAAGGTAGGCAGCCACCTTAAGGTAGGCGGCCACCTTAAGGTAGGCGGCCACCTTAAGGTAGGAGGCCACCTTAAGGTAGGCAGCCATCTTGAAATGAAGCTAACTGCGCATCAGTCTGCACATCGTAGTCGTAACATGGAATCAATACAAAGGTTATTTGTCGGTTGAAATATGTCCTTTATGCCAATAATAAACACAAATGATACGTTTTTGTAAAAGAACATTAATAAGAACCGAAAACAGTATAAATTAAATGTTCTATCAGTGAAGCCCCTGGCAGACAACGTGTTGTAAATTCGTTAGAGAAAATTTCATTCGGAACTCATGTAATTTTAAGATAGCAAACCGTGATTTTTTGCCAGGCGCTTCATTAGTTTTTTTCTATGTATATAGAGATGAATAGTAAATTAACATTTCTAGCAACTTTAACTGAAATGACGTTATGCCTTGAGGGCAAAATTTGGCTTTTGATAACAGTTTTGCTAATTTTGCTGCTGATGTAGCTCAGAGTAGTCACCTACCTTAAAGTGGCTGACTACCCTGAAATCCAAATATCTGTGAATCAGTCTGCACATCATCATTAGGACAATGATTAAATCATCACAAATGTTATATTGTTGATTGAAACTACATCTATAATGCCAACAGTAAACACAAATGATACATTTATTGGTAAAAGAACGTTAATAAGAACCAAAACCATTATAAATTAAACGTTATACATGTGGTGCCTCTCGCAGATAAATGGGTTAACTTTTTATCGGAGTGTGATTTCTTCAAGATAGCAGAACCTCAATTTCTGTCCAGCATTTCATGATTTTTCTATGTGTGTAGAGATAAATAATAAATTAACATTTTGACCAACTTTTACTGAAATGCTATTTCTCATTGTGCTCAAATATGGAGTTTGATAACAATTTAGCTATTTTAGATATTAAAAAAAAATTGCACAGTACCCTCCTAACTTTTTTGCCTTTTTATAGAGATAAATAATAAATGAAAATTTCTGCCAAGCTTTACTGAAGTGACATTATGGTAAAAGAACTTTAACAAGAACTGACATTGTGGGTAAACTATTGAATATTGTTGAAATTGAGCTATAATGTGGTTTTTCCGTGACTTAATAAATTACGTAAATTCATGAATTTTATCATTTTTATTATGCAAGTTTGACATATTACGTTTTATATAATACAAACATATCAAACTATAATATTCCTGCAAGTTTTATATTTGAATAGTAGATAAATCTTGTTATTACATCTTCATTTTCTAGGAAACGGAAGCTGCAGCAGCAGCATCGACAGGTCCAGCAACGACATGATCAAGATGTAGACAGAGACCATTGTACAGATATTTGTGCATATCAGATTGTAGCCAATGTAGCAGGGATAATACATAGTATTAGGGGTCATTGTGTATCACTGACAATATATTTGTGCTCAGTAGAAGGGATACAGTCAAACCTGTCATAAACGACCGCTCAAGGGATGGTCAAAAAGTAAGAAGTGGTCTCTTAATACAAGTTATCGCTTAATACAGGTAATTAATTTTTAATGTGAAACTTGTGAAAGGATGAGTTGACGGCGGTCATTAATGACAGATGGTTTCATAATGTATGTGGTCACTTGAACAGGTTTGACTAGTTGTAAATCATAGCAAAGATCACTTCACACCATTCAAAGGATCATTGTACATTATATCAGAGATCATTGAGCCAGATACAGTCTTCACAACTGTTATGTTTTTATAGAAGTGTGTGTGTGCGCACGTGTGCGTTTATTGGCAATAAATATATATAATATATATATGGGCATTTCCACACTAATGACACACATGGGGTTGACAAACAAAGTTGAATATGTGGCATTCATCTCCTCATATGAAATACGCTAGAGTCTTGATGACATAGAAATAATAAAAGAAAGATAACGTTTCCCTTCACAACACTAGGCAACAATGATGGTATTTGCCATTCATTACCATTGTAAGTTTCGTAAAAGGGACAGAAAAAAGGAGAAACCTTTTTACTTTATTTTCAATATTCGTATGAGGTTGGGGATTAACTGCATACCTAGAATTACTGTTTGACACATAAAATGCATTGGTCGTAACAAACTTATATTTATATTCGTCAGATTATATGCAATAGAATTTGATGTAGATAGTATAGTATAGTATAAGCAATAGATGTTGATAGTATGCCTGGTGGTTCCTTTAAACCATGAGTGACTCCATCCATTTGTAAGAGGTTGAATATTGTGATTTGCAATTATAAGCAATAGATGTAGATAGTATGCCTGGTGGTTCCTTTAAACCATGAGTGACTCCATCCATTTGTAAGAGGTTGAATATTGTGATTTGCAATTATAAGCAATAGATGTAGATAGTATGCCTGGTGGTTCCTTTAAACCATGAGTGACTCCATCCATTTGTAAGAGGTTGAATATTGTGATTTGCAATTATAAGCAATAGATGTAGATAGTATGCCTGGTGGTTCCTTTAAACCATGAGTGACTCCGTCCATTTGTAAGAGGTTGAATATTGTGATTATAAGCAATGAGATGTAGATAGTATGCATGATGGGTCTTTTAAATCATGAGTGACTCCGTCCATTTAGAAGAGGTTGATTATTGTGATTTGTATTATGAATTGATGTATACCTTATGCATTTGATTACTAAATTGCAGCAAGGTAGCACATTTGTTGTATTGCTTTATATATCCTTTATCACTTTAATTATTACATGCTTAGGACTTGTCTTTGTTATGTAACACCATACTTTGAATAAAAAAGATGTGAATTTGTTTGTCTCACACAATTTAAGAGCATACTGTATCATGCGCTTTTCAAATACTGAGAGCACAGACTGCTTAATAATTAAGTCAATCCAGAGAATACGGTATTCCAAGTTTGTATGTCCCAAATTGGAATGGTGCCTTATTAGCAGCATACACTCATACAATGAAGAGTGTCAAGTATTTGAGTTTGGAATTTATGAGTCGATGTTTGACTATGTTTCTTATGTAGCTACAGTCAAACTATACAAAATTATCATACTGTGTCTGGTTTATGCTTCCTATATGGAAGATTATGATTCAAAATGGCGGGCATTGGTGTGGCTCTGGTGAAGGGTTGCAAGATAACTAACGTTTTTGCACCAATAACGTGTGCCTGTACACACAAAGTAGTGTGCTAGAGCCATAAGTGTACAGAGCACTGAGGTATGTGAAAACCACGCAAAACAGAATGTTATACTTATTAATAAAATTTAACAGCCTGTTATACATTAGTCTTTCCAATATTTTAGAGAAAGTTGGTAATATTGAAATTGGTCGGTAGTTAGAAAAAAATGTTGTCCTTAGATTTGTAGATAGGTATTACCTTAGCTATTTTTAACTCATCTGGGAATATTCCAGTATTTATAGAGAGATTATATAAATATGTTAATGGTTTAATAAAGCTTTTATATGTTTTTTTAATTACTTTACTGGAAATATCATCCCATCCAGGACTAGATATTTTGAGAGAGTTTACTATTGCTGATACCTCATTTTCAGTTACCGGTTCAAGATATATAGTTTTAGTATTGCTGTTTTTCATGTATGACATAGGGTCTGTTTGGTTCTGTGGAATGTTTTTTGCTAGGTCAGAGCCAACATTTACATAGAACTTATTAAAACATTCGCTTATTTGTTTTTTGTCTGATGTTACTACTTTGTTGACGATGAATTTTGTCTGCGTTATACGTTCATGTTTCTTGTTTATTATTTCTTTTAAAAGGGACCAAGACTTTTTAAGGTTATGCTTATTTTCTTCAAAGAGAGTAATGTTCATGTTCAGATTTCCTTAGTAAGCCATTCAACTTACTTTTGTATACTTTATATTTAGTTTCGTTATATCTTGTGTTTTGTCTCACATATTTAACATATAGTCTATTCTTCTCTTTTATTGAGTTTTTAGCCCATATGTTAGCCATGGTTTCCTATTCTTGTAGTTAAGCTTGATTGTTTTTATGGGAAAGCAGTCATTGTATTCTCGCAGTAATACCTTATAAAATACTGAGTAGGCTGTTTGACAATTATTTGTGTATGTCATAATATCCCAGTCAAGATTTTGCATGTTATTATAAAATGTATCTATGTTTGCCTGGGAAAAGTTTCTGTTTGTTGTGTATTTAAGATTGTTGGTTAATTTGCAATTATTATCAATGAGAAATATTGGGAAGTGGTCAGATATATCTGTATACATAATGCCCAGAGCATGTTTTTATGATTATTTGTAAAAATGTTATCAATTAATGTTGCCGATTGATTAGTTACCCTTGTTGGTTTATTTATTAATGGAATATAAGAGTTTAAAAACATCAAGTTTAAAAAATTACATGTTGGTGCATGTACTTCATGGTTAAACAGATTAATGTTAAAGTCACCCATAATGTAACATAATTTGACATAACGTTGACACAAAGTAGTGTGCTAGAGCCATAAGTGTACAGAGCACTGAGGTATGTGAAAACCACGCAAAACAGATGTGTGAATTTATCTGAATTGATAGTTTAATTCAGCTGTACATTGGACCATCTACAGTCTGGACCTATGTGCAGCCAACCTGAACATTTGCAGCTGAAGGGTGTGACTATCCTTCTACCAAATTTCGTAACGAACGAATCAGATGTAAACATGAGACAATACGTGGTGTCAACATGACAACCACACGTAGAAGCCGGCATATATCGTTGTCTAGTGGTTCAATAGCCATTGAAAAGGAAGACTTTATTAGCAGAATGCTGGCTGCTCTCAGCAACAAAGATGTTATTGAAAAACTACAAACCGTTGTAGTAAATGATCTTCGGAAAGAAGTTGCGTACCTCAGATGTGTTATCGAAAAGAAAGATGCAACAATAGAGTCACTTACAAAACGAGTCGATGACCTGGAACACTTGATGACCATGAACAATACTCAAGGAGAAACTCACTGAGAGGAGATTGACCGAATTCATCGAGTCGGACCCAGGGACAAGTCATCAAGACCAGTGCTTGTCAAATTTGCAATATACGCGAGCCGTAGGCGAATCTACAAAGCCAGGGTAGGGTTAAATCCCAACCCACGTAGACCGCGATGGGATGAGAGAGCCGATGCATCAAGCAGCGTCGACACAGACCTGACTGGCACAGCAGGTAAGCCACATGAACAGAGTCAAGGCACCAAGACTCAAGTCCTATTCCTAAATGAGGACCTAACGCAGACCAGGGCCAGACTGCTCTACAACTGCCGGGTCTCAAAAAGGAAGAAGTTGATAAATGACTGTTGGTCGTCAGATGGGACCATCCTCATAAAGAACATTGCGAACAAAGTAATCGTTATCAAGACTCTTAAAGAATTGAATGACAATGCCAAATAATGGACTTACATACCCAGCTTTCAGTGCTCCGTACCTGTATACACCAAACTATGATTGTATACAGCAAATTCGCTAAGTGCTATGATATAGTGCTATAGTTTTGTAATTGCAAATGTTTTTCTTTCCACTGTGTTTACATGAATTCAATTTACATGTTTATTCAAACATATTTTAATGACGCCAAAACAGTGTTGTATATGTATAAGGTATGTTAATAAGCATACTTCCTTAACCTGTATCATTTGTTCTTGTGTATATCATACTAAGTGTTTACCTTATTTGCAAATTAATGATGTGAAGCTAATTACCAACTGGCATTAAATGCATTTCGTCTATTCTGCCATTTAATCATTTCAAAAATGACTATGATTTCCTCAATGCCATCTCTGATGATTGGTTTGATGTTACGAATATATCGTTTTGTGATTTACAAAATAAGCTACTTAATCATTTTGATTTGAATAATAATAGCCACAATTTGCCTATGTACAATAATGATCCGGATTTGCAATATTTTAATAACGTTTACTCAGCCGTACAAAATAACTGTCACTACTTTGTTGAAGACACTTTTATTAACAAATGTTCTCAACTGTCAACAATGAACAAAATGTTTTCTTTACTACACATTAATATTCGAAGTATTAGTAAACATCTACATGAATTGGATCAGTATCTCTATGTACTAAATCATAATTTTTCGGTTATTGGTATAAGCGAAACATGGTGTCAAGACTACAATGTCAACAGTTGTGATTTACCAGGATACAAAGCAGAACATATTTATAGGCACACTAAAGTTGGTGGTGGTGTTGCCCTCTACATTAAAGACAATGTTGCATACCACACTAGATTAGACATTACTAAATTAAATGATTACATAGAATGTCAGTTTATAGAGATTCATAAAGATAGTAATTCATATGGTAAAGATATAGTTGGTGTCATATACAGACCGCCAAACAATGATATAAACAAATGTATTGATGAAATGTCTAATATACTTGATATTCTTAACAATGAAAACAAATTATGTTACATTATGGGTGACTTTAACATTAATCTGTTTAATCATGAAGTACATGCACCAACATGTAACTTTTTAAACTTGATGTTTTTACACTCTTATATTCCATTAATAAATAAACCAACAAGGGTAACTAATCAATCGGCAACATTAATTGATAAAATTTTTACAAATAATCATAAAAACATGCTCTGGGCATTATGTATACAGATATATCTGACCACTTCCCAATATTTCTCTTTGATAATAATTGCAAATTAACCAACAATCTTAAATACACAACAAACAGAAACTTTTCCCAGGCAAATATAGATACATTTTATAATAACATGCAAAATCTTGACTGGGATATTATGACATACACAAATAATTGTCAAACAGCCTACTCAGTATTTTATAAGTCATTACTGCGAGAATACAATGACTGCTTTCCCATAAAAACAATCAAGCTTAACTACAAGAATAGGAAACCATGGCTAACATATGGGCTAAAAAACTCAATAAAAGAGAAGAATAGACTATATGTTAAATATGTGAGACAAAACAAGATATAACGAAACTAAATATAAAGTATACAAAAGTAAGTTGAATGGCTTACTAAGGAAATCTGAACATGAACATTACTCTCTTTGAAGAAAATAAGCATAACCTTAAAAAGTCTTGGTCCCTTTTAAAAGAAATAATAAACAAGAAACATGAACGTATAACGCAGACAAAATTCATCGTCAACAAAGTAGTAACATCAGACAAAAAACAAATAAGCGAATGTTTTAATAAGTTCTATGTAAATGTTGGCTCTGACCTAGCAAAAAACATTCCACAGAACCAAACAGACCCTATGTCATACATGAAAAACAGCAATACTAAAACTATATATCTTGAACCGGTAACTGAAAATGAGGTATCAGCAATAGTAAACTCTCTCAAAATATCTAGTCCTGGATGGGATGATATTTCCAGTAAAGTAATTAAAAAAACATAAAAGCTTTATTAAACCATTAACATATTTATATAATCTCTCTATAAATACTGGAATATTCCCAGATGAGTTAAAAATAGCTAAGGTAATACCTATCTACAAATCTAAGGACAACATTTTTTTCTAACTACCGACCAATTTCAATATTACCAACTTTCTCTAAAATATTGGAAAGACTAATGTATAACAGGCTGTTAAATTTTATTAATAAGTATAACATTCTGTACAAATATCAGTTTGGTTTTCGAAAAAATCACTCCACTAGCATGGCACTAATGACCATTGTAGACAAAATATCAGAAGCACTACAAAACAAACAATTTGTGCTAGGGGTGTTCTTAGATTTATCTAAAGCATTTGATACTGTTTACCATGAGATACTGTGTCAAAAACTCCAATATTATGGTATATGTGGCTTAGCCAATGACTGGATTAAAAGTTATTTATCTAATAGAAGTTAATATGTGTATTACAATAACACTAGCTCAACTAAACTCTCTATTACTTGTGGAGTGCCTCAAGGTTCCATACTGGGGCCATTGCTGTTTCTATTATATATCAATGATATTGCTAATGTCTCAGATATTCTTTTCTCCTTATTATTTGCCGATGACACTAGTGTATTCATACAGGGTAATCAATTGGATGACATAGCTAACAAAATGAATATTGAACTAAAAAAACTTGTAGCTTGGTTAAATGCTAACAAATTATCTCTAAACATTGATAAGACCCAATACATGATATTTAGTACTTCTAACAGAAAACTTATCAAACCGACAAAACTTGAAATTAATGATAATGCTATTATCCTCTACAACATTTTTTGGCGTTACTATTGATAACAAACTTAATTGGGCTGAACATATTAACAAAGTTAAATGTAACATCTCTAAAGGGGTAGGCATTATCAACAAAGCCAAAAGATTTTTAACTAGACCATGCTTGGTCACCTTATATTACTCGTTTTTATTCCCTCATTTGACATATTGTATTGAAGTGTGGGGTGGTGCATTTAACTCATATTGTTCAAGTATTATAAAGGTTCAAAAGAAAGCGGTGAGAATGCTCGTATCAGCTAATATATCAACTCATACAAACCTATCTTTAAACTACTAAACATCTTAACGTTTAGACAACTATATGTCTACTCAATACAAATGTTTATGTATAAATACAACAGTGGTCTTCTACCAAAAATTGTTGGTAATATGTTTAAACTTAATCAAGATGTTCATAGCTACAATACAAGACAATCTACACAAATACACATATACTTGGCAACTTTAGAAATAAGACTTCGTTCTGTAAGAATTAAGGGTGCTATAATTTGGAATTATTTTAACACAAGACTCAACTTTACTTCTTATTCAATAATAAACTACAAATGTATACTTAAGCAATTTATATTACACAATGATGTCAATATATAACATGTATCACAATCACAATTTTTTCGTTTTCTACACCTGCACGCTATTTTTGTGTTTAATACTATGATATATGTATTGAAATATATACTAGGGAGCATAACATTGTATAATGTTCTTCCCCTATTGTTCTCTTTACATTATCATATAGAGTTTACCTTGGTTTGGTTTGATTTGCATATATTGTAGAGTTACAATAAATTTGATTTGATTTGATTCGGTAGTAGTCAAACACCACACTATTTAAGTGAATTCTATATAGTTTCTAAATACTTTGACAGGAAAATGACAAATTCCAATTTGGGACAATCCCAAATCGGAATGGTGTTCTGAGAAGTAAGATTATCAGCCTATGTCTAGTTTTATGCTACTTATACAGCACATAGCAGTCAAACACCACACTATTTAGGTGAATTCTATATAGTGGCCAATTCCCTGGATACTCTGTATGCTATTGTCTGTGTGTAGTCAACAATTGGTCTGAGTGGCACTCCCTCCTTATGGATTTTTGGTGATCCATACATCCGTGGTACTTTTTCTAGCGTGGGATACAAGTACAAATACTGATCTTTGGTTATCTTCCCCTCCTTCTCCAAGGAATTTACCATTCTGATGAGTTATGCCTTATATTTCTTGGTCGGATCCTTCTTTAAAGATAGAAATACACGAGAAAAAAGAATAGATAAACAACTGTTGTTGCCTGAGTTGTAATTGCAGTAGGTACTGAACCCTGAATAAACAAGGGGTCCATTAAACAATAAGTAAGAAATGAAAGTACTAGTATGCACAGTTACAAAGAAAATTTTTTGAAAGTGGATTCACAAGTCAGACAATGATTCAATAATCTAACCATTTCAGAGCACATTTACAAAGAACATTTTGTGAAAGTGGATTCACAAGTCAAACAATGATTCAGTAATCTGACCATTACAGAGCACATTTACAAAGAACATGGTGTGAAGTTAATTTCCTTAATGATAAATAACAACTATGCATAGTTACACGGGCGCCTTAGGTACACAACATGAGAGAGGCCCAATATAAATTGTGTATCAAGTTCAGAATCTAACATGTAATTATTCCATAATTTATTCTTTTAAATTCACTCATAAATTGCATTAGGCACAACAACAAAAGGCCGCTCCTAAAAAAGAATTTAGTTGTAGTGTTCATTGTGTAACACTAAAGAATAAAAAAAACAGTGCCATGTAGTACACAATATTTTAATAAATATTTAATTTTCTACAAAAAAATGTTGCGTTACATAATAATGTAATATAACATCAATATTCAATACGTGGAATGAAAGTTTTTATAGACCAATAGTGTATTGGAAAAGGGTTAACAGAAGAAGTGTAATATAATATAGTTACCTGTAATACATATTATAAAATAAATTATAATACATAGTCATAATATACATAATAGAATATGTATAGAAGGGTGTAGTTAAACTGTATCATTTCAGATTTACTCCATTTTATTTATATATAAATTATTTCATATACCAGTACACATCCCAATAAGTGATCACCAGTATTACTGCAGTAGATGGTGTATGAACAGTAACCCACTAATGTAAGGCCGCCCACTAGGTGATGTTCAATAGACGGAACAGCC
Organism: Lamellibrachia columna; assembly: GCA_963662155.1. NCBI lineage: Eukaryota > Metazoa > Annelida > Polychaeta > Sabellida > Siboglinidae > Lamellibrachia > Lamellibrachia columna. Next base: position 48,811,765 of record OY759269.1, on the reverse strand, counting down.
AAAACATGGCCGCCGATCGTCAATAAGTCATCGTTCCGGGAGCCCAAAACATCTTAATGTACGTGTAATTATTTCCCACTTGGTGAAAAGTTGCATTATTACGTTATCTAACTACATATTGAAGTGAAATCATTATACAGATCACGTAATCCACGCATTTAGCAATTCAATCTCGTTCCGGCCTCGTTAAAAGTTAACATAGAGCTTAATGTAGTAAATACTTAGCTAAATAGCGTTAACATGCAATTGAAAGTGATACTTAATATGCTAAAAGCGTTAACACACAGCCAAGCGTGGTAATTACGTAGCTAAAATGTGTTAACATACAAACAAAAGCGATATTTACTTAGCTTAAACGTGTTAACATGCAGATAAATGTGGTAATCACTTACCTTAAAAGCATTACATACGTAACTAAGTGTGACAAAATACATATAAAAGCGGTATTTTCTTAGACAAATCGTTACTCTTTCTCATTACTCGTGCTATGTATGACTCATACGATAACCAATGCCCTAAATTTGTTAGATGTACGCATTAGTGCCCTGCGCGGGCCTAGAATTTGATCCCAAGCCCGGCCCGCAATTAGCAGTTAGAGTCCAGGCCCAGCCCATGCCCGCAATAATTTTTCAAGCCCGGCCCGGCCCAGGCCCGCAAACTAGAATTTAGGCCCAGGCCCGACCCAGACTGTGAATGTTTGGCCCAGGCCCGGCCCGGCCCGCAAGTTTCAGGCCCAGGCCCGGCCCATACCCGCGGGCCAAAGATGGGTAAGCCCGCGGCTCGCTAAGTTTAGAGAAGATAAACCTATAATCTTATAACAAAGACGAAAAACAAATAAACTGTCAAACAGACTTATTGTTTTATTAAATAAAAAGGTCCATAGTGTGCTGGATGAGTTCTAAAAATTCAGCACCGCCAACTTCTTCAAACTTACGAATATCCTGAAGAAAAATAAAGAAAAACTTCTTAGTGTCATTATTATTAAATATGGTAACATTTGTTATATTTGGCTTTAATGTATTGGTTTATTGTTAGGGTAGGATATTTGTTTATCTAACCCTGACTTAACCCATATGCAAGCCACAATCCCAATTTATATTGTTAATTGAATTAGCTCAACTAAGTTAACATAATTTAATATGATATTTCAATTAAATGTCACCCACTAGCACTGACACCCAGTGGCATTTCCAGCAGGTCTGCAGTCACTAGCCTGAGACAGACATGTTCAGACATGTGTGAATTAGTACAAGTGTGAATGAATTAGGACTGGGGAGAAATACCAATTACCAACTGGGTTGGGTACTGGGTAGTGGGCTAGTGGCCTAGTGTGCACTTGGCAGTGGGCAGGACTTTCAGGTGGGCAATGTTTGGAGGGAAGACCTAGACAATAGAATGTCCACTGGTAGGGTCAAAGAGTGATAAGTTGATGGTTAATCATGGCTTGATTGCCTCTGCAAATATCTAAAGTAAACATTTGGGGCTGGCTACTTCCAGCCAAGTGAACTTATGGGGTCATTAGATTCCATGCAAGATCTCAATTTGCAACTATATAATACTAAAGAAATAATTTTAAGCATTCATTAAACGGAATTACAATTTATAATCAGTTTTTATTTAAACAAATAAAGTAATAATCAGTGTTTTGTATGAATATTTTTATTATGTCCAGGCCCAGCCCAGGCCCGGCCCGCTCACACTAGGCCCAGGCCCGGCCCAAGCCCGATGTGTTTAAATTGTTTTCAGCCCAGGCCCGGCCCGGGCCCGCAGTATGTAGGCCCAGGCCCGGCCCGGCCCGGCCCGCGAAATTATGTAGAGGCCCGGCCCGCGGGCTGCGGGCCGGGCCGGGCTTGGACCAAAAGCCCGGCCCGCGCAGGGCACTAGTACGCATACAGTTCAACTCGTTGATGCATACCCGCTGTCTTTATTAGCCAGACAAGACGTCACGTGGTCTACTCTTCTTAGAGAAACGACAAAAATAATAATAATGAAATCCGAATTTCATCATAGCTGGCATAAAAAATTTACTGCACAGCGTTTTAATCGCAAATGACGGGTTTACCTTTCAACTTATTCAGACTCACATGCATCCAGTGGGCGAACCAACGCTTTAACTACAGCGCTAATATGATTAAATTTAATACGCGCATTTCCCGAGTACCAAAATCCACTAGTCAGCTGTTAGTATCGCCTTAATGCGTCCTTTCTTAAACGCGACAGAGCGGTGCCATATTACGGGATACAACACGATCGCATTCCTAACATGATATGTAGCCTGTAGGCAAAGTCAATCGCCCTACAATGTTTTTCTATCTGGCTGTTGCTACCAGAGACGAAGAGCGGGGCGAACATTTTTGCCTATGTAGCCTGCTGCATTCCGCGAAACGCGAGCATATACCCTACTCCCTCCAGATAGACCCAAGAGCCATTCATCCTCCTTACCTCATGCACGATATTTATGAATGAAATTCATTTGCATATTTGCTTATTCTTAAAGTGGGTTTTCCCCAACTAACCGCCACGTCAGCGATATGTGGGTTTTCCCCCTGGGTTTCATTGATTTTAAAAATGACATTGAAATTAAATTTAAAATTAAACGCCACGTCAGCGATGTGTGGGTTTCTCCCAATGTCTATTTTTAGCTACCATATATTTTTAGCTACCACCAAAATTGCCGCCACAATTGCTTATTGTAAACGACATACTAACTACTGTGGCTCAACTAACCTAGTGGCTCTGCCTTCCCATACGTTTACTCAGCAGTAGCATACATACAGATGTGGTGAAACGTTGTACATGTGACGGAAGGGCGCAGACCAGTTTTTTCTACGGTGGCCATGTAAACGTTTTGCGTGATTGTAAGAACATGTGATCATTAAAAATTCTAAAACGTCATGACATCCAACTGGCAATATGTTTCCGATGTTTGGTAAAAATCACCCCTAGTTCTTTTAATCATGTCGCAAAAGCGCCTAGCCTCAAAATTACATTTCGCAAAATATTAATGCGCCTACGGTGTCTCGAGAATGTCACCATCAAAATGCTTACGTATTTTCAAATTTGCTTCATACTGCAACATCTCATTGCCAAATGTCCGACATTTTAAATGTTTCAGCTTTCCTGGCTGAATACTGTTACCTCGTGTGGCCAGTATAATCATTGCCATTGGCTAACTTGCGTATGGCAATACTTGTGGCAACGTCCCACATTTTTATGTTACAAATATCGTCATCTGAAGAACAACTGCAGGGGTGCGTCATCTCGCGGTGTTTTAACAGTTAATTATAACTTGATGAAAAAATTTGATCAAAGTAAAGGGGGGTACCAGGGCACCTGATTGACACCCCTGGGTCCGTCCATGCTGAGTAATGAAAGGTGTTTTCTTGTGCTTGTATTTGTTGAATTTATTTAGTTTAATAAGGTAGAAAGTAACAATAGCACAACTAATGCGTATGTGTCCTCCTGCTCATGATCTTCACTCTGAGACTCGCCACCAGAGACGTCGTGTTGTGTTCCGGTTGTGTTCTGAGGGGGCAGCGGTCGGGGGATCCTCGCACCGTGACAACCTGGTCCTTGTCTGACCCAGTCACTCTCTGCCTCTCCTATCACTTGCAACTCTCTCCGGGCAACATTCTTCGTTGGATTGGAACCATCTAACAACCAGATTGCGTACACATCAAAATCTGGTCGGGCAACTTCCACGAATGATGTGTGGTCCCAATTATCCTGGATTTGGTGATGACCCAGATGACGTTTCTTCCTCGACGCACACTAAAATTGGGTTGTCTTCTTATCCTCTGGTGGAAGTGCCTCCAAGAGGTTGTGAAGTGTCCTGTAGAACATCTCGCACTGCCCGTTCCCTTCAGGGTGGTAAGCTGTTGCAGATTCTCTGGGTTGTGGCAATAAATAACCCACTTGTGGAAATGGACAGGATAAGTCAGTGTTATGTAAAACAAAATGTGATGTGATGTAGTCAATTTTCTGACAAAGTCACTGGGAATGCAGTATTTAGTGGTCACAACCTCCCAGTAAAGTGTAAAGTTTGGGATTAGGTTTTGGCAAAATGACGTAGTAAACATACCTATCTCAATATATTGATGGTATTTTTTCAAGTTGGTATTAAGAGGCCCCACACCCCTGGGCTGGCCACTTTAATGTATTCTTCGACGACACTATCTTTGAAACCTAAAATAATTTTGTTGGTATATTGTTCAGACTTCCCAGCTAAAACAAAACGTTTTCGCAACGTTATGATATGTATGGTTCTCTCTTGGTTACGGATAAAACAATGTTATTATAATGTTACGAAGAGTTTCAGCATACAAACGTTTTCATCGTTACAATGACGTTATGCAATAACAATAAGAAGAGATTGGATGATAGTTGTATGACCTGGATGAGTCACCAACCTATGAACTCGTCAAAATTATTAATAATAATTTACATCTATTGCACCTATATCCTCAGGAACCTGAGCATATACCCTTTAACAAAACAGAATCGTTAAGCATAATCGTGAACAGGGACGCGCAAGTCATCAAAACGAGCGACCACTAAAGATTTATGGTGGAAATGCAATTTGGAATAAAAATGTCTTGGAGTTTTTTCGGAAGGTAGCTGTAGTTTCGGATGTTTTCGAAGTGAAGGGGAGTTCATTCCAGACCCTAGACGCAGCGACAGAGAAAGCATGTTTGCTCAAGTTAAGCTTAGTTTTAGGAACAATAAGTTTGAAATGGATGACCTGAGCTGCCTAGGGATATTTAAAAGATGCAGGAGACTAGCCAAGTAGAGTGGTTGTCGTGTAGATGGAGCATAATATGTAATAGTGGACAGTTTAAAATTGATTCGATAAGTAACTGTCTAAATAGTGGTAGCGATGGCGAAAAACGAGGTGCCATGAGTGCCAAACGTGCCAGACAATTTTGCACTCGTTGGAGTTTAGCCAAGTCTCTTTTAGCAATGTTGTTTAGTAGTGAATTACAATAGTCAAGGCGGCTACTAACTAATGCTGTTGATATTGCTTTACAGCAGATAAAGATATGTGACGCCGAATTCGATGGACATCATGTTTTTGGTAAAAACAGGATTTGCAAACTTGAGAAAAATGCTGGAAAAAGTTGAAATTCCTGTCAAAGACAACACCTAGATTACGAACGGTGTCTGAACGGAATGTATCACTGCCAAGCAGCTTAACTAAATTGCTGATGACCCTATTACGTTGTTGCTTAGTGCCAATAATAATAAGGTCTGTTTTATCTGGGTTGAGCTTCAGCATACTTGATTCCATCCAAAATTAGATGTCAGTGAGACAACTGCTTAAAGTCGAAAGAGATTCTTGTGCATTTGATTGTGAAAGTGATATGTAGACCTGTATCATCGGCATACAGATGATGACTGAGATTTTAATTAGTAATGGCTTGTGTAGTGCATAAGCTAAACAGAACAGGGCCAAGGACGGATCCTTGCGAGACTCAGAAAAAATATGATTTGAATCACCAAAGAGCTGTACCAGAAATGCCAAAATGTCTACGGAGGCATTGTAAAAGAATGAATGACAAATCGTATCAAAAGCAGCCGAGAGATCTAGTAAAGTGAGTGCAGAGACTTTGCTCATGTCCACGTTGTCAACTGTATCATTACGTAACTTGAGAAGAGCCGTTTCAGTAGAGTGGAGTCGTCTATATGCAGGCTGAAGATCATTTGATCATTGATGCTTATAAATATGTTCGTGAAGGCGATTAGCAACTACTTTTTTCAATACTTCTGACAGAAAACTGACATTGGAGATAATTCTTTAGGTCATTTTTACACAGTTTGTTTTTATAAGAGGATTTATAAGAGCTTTTTTGAAATCTACTACTCCACCCTGCTTTGAAAGGTTTATGATTGTAGTAATGGGAAACATGAGTTGATTGATACAGCTCTTTAGAAGAAGTGTTGGAAATGGGTCAAGATCACACGATTTGTTAGGAGATTTTTGAATGATAATGAGAACTTCATTAGTAGTTGCAGGTGTGAAACACTGTAGTGTATTTTCAGAAAGTGGTGGTTCAGGGAAATCATAGTCATTGTCATTTATGATAAAACGCGATCAAATGCGAGCAATCTTATTTGTGAAATATTTAAAAAAACAACTACAAAATGCATCTCTGCTGCGCATTCCACTCGCTAACAAAGAAACCAGCAAAGAACACGTTTCGCCTGTTTGTCAAAGAGTATCAGGCACCACATTCCCCAATGTTGAAACCGCGCTGTGCATCTATCTCTGTCTGATGGTCTGGGCAACTGCACTGGATACTGCACACTTTCGCAAGTGAAACTGCGAAAACAATTTTTGCTTGACTACGGGACTGAAGAAGATGAACTTCCTTTCGCTCATATTTATCGAGTGCGACATTCTTCAAAAACTTGACTTTTCGTCCATGAGGGCCTATTGATGACATTCTGCTAAGAAAATCCCTAAAGGTGGTATTTTTAATGGCAGGTAGGCCAGGTAGGATTTGCTATTTGAAATTTCAATCCATTGTTCGGTGTATTTTTGGTCAACACGAGTGGAGCCCCCCCCCCCGGGAGCTCAGGGCCCTGGGGCAGAATGTCCACTTATGGCCAGCAGTGTTTGAGGGTGGAATTGCCACAGCAGCTGTGTGGTGAGATGTTGATGCCCCCTGGTGGCTCTTGGCAGTACTGGAGGAGGAGGAAACATGCTATTCAGTAGAGTTGGTATGTTGAACATAAAACACAAATACATGTAATATTAGTTTTTTATCAGAATAAAAAAGACACATATTACACCTTAAGATACAACACATTTATTCATATGCAATTTAACAGTTTTTGACATGAATTTATTAGTGTGGTCTTTCTTTAAGGTTTTTTAAGCAAAGGGATACAATTTGGCCAAAAAAAGACATACACCACATACAAAAAAAGTATGTCACACAATAATTTGTGACCGGTCAAATGTGGCCAAATTAAGGTCACCATGGAATGGCTGTACTATATTACATGTCCACTACAACTAGAATCAGTGTTGTCTACAATATAACATGCATTGTCTACACTATAATGACATGCTACAACTAGAATCAGTGTTGTCTACAATATAACACGCGTTGTCCACAATATAATGACATGCTACAACTAGAATCAGTGTTGTCTACAATATAACGACACAATCCTGGCACAAACTCTGCATAGATAAGACTTACTAAGATTGCTGTCCATACTCTTTCAAGTATATCTACAGTGAAACATCTAGCTGCTATGAACAGCACCATGAGAGTGTCCCCGTGAACACATCAGTGATCTCTGTCTACGTCTTGATCATGTTGTTGTGCTGCAGCTTCCTTTTCCTAGAAAACAAAGATGTAATTAAAAGCATGTCTCACGACAGCAGGACACTGTTAGTTGGTGAACGGGCACCTGTACCGAGTGTTGTCTCATTTAATTAAATCTACATTTTGTTCGTTTGCCAAAAAGTCAAAATGTGATATTCAGCTTCAAATGTGGCTGCCAACAGGCATCTCATAATTATTATTTACAACATTTAGTATGAAAATAGATGCCTAACTAAAATCTGCACTTTTGAATAGTTTAACAATACTGAAAAATATAATTGTATCACTAATACTAACTTATGCTTACAAATGTGACAGAAGGTAATGAAATACACCTGTGCCATTTAAATGGAAATTGTGCTTAGAAAATTAGTGAATGATGTGTTTTCAACCTTTCCAAATATCTTTAAAGACAAATTCCTGTCATTGAATATAATGCCACGCAACACGGACAGTGCATTTACATTCTAAAAGAATGTGTTTAATTTTAAAGAAACAGTGACTCTCCAGTGTTTAAAAAATGTTGTATGCCTCTAAATGTTACCCCAGACCAGTATTAAACAGTTTCTAATGGTTAAGGTGATTTTTTCTGCATCCATGTACATTTTAAAGTATGCCCTAGACATTTTATATATGTTTATCTCTGCATCATATGAAAAGTATGTGTCAGTTTTCGGTGATGCATGTCAAAGTTGGCAACTAGCTTGAATATATTTTATTTTTTATCAAAGAAGTACAAAATGGTTCCAAAACGTGATAAACACCGATTAAAAAAAACTTTGTTACCGCATCCAAAAGTTCATCAAAAGGTAGCTGAGTGGAGTAAAAGTAATGGTCGAAGAAGAGAACCCCAGGAACACCACATGAAGTAGGGAGTGAAGCTGAAAAGCAATTCGCTATGACTCGTCTGTGTCTATCAGTTTGATATGATGAAAACCAGCTCATGGCTGTGTCAGAAATACCATATGACAAGCATTTAATAAGTATGTTGTGATCGATGGTATCAAAGGCAACAGATAAATCAAGTAAGGTAAAAAAAAGTAAGCGAGCAGAAAGCAAACAAGGACAAAATCAATGCTACCAAGTTGGAAAGACTAAAGACAATACTAAAGAACAAATGCACTGTATATCACCAAAGACAAACAAGTTATAAACAGTGTCCGTGCAGACAAAAGGACATATATGGACGACCTTGCAAAACAAGCAGAACATGCTGCAAACAGAGGTGAACAAAGAACATTGTTTACACTGACCAAGAAAATAACTAATGAAAGCTGCAGAAAAAGTACACCGGTCAAGAACAAAGATGGAGAAGTAATAAAATCAGAAGCAGAGATGGAGAGAATACTTCTCTGAGGTTCTGAATTCAGAGGCACCCGACGATCCTGTTGATGTTCCGAACAATGAATTATTCGACATAGACATTGACACTAATCCGCCTACTATAGAAGCAATTGAAAAAAGTATAGAAGCGTTGGGAAAAGGTAAATCACCAGGAGTTGATAACATACAGGCTGAAATGTTGAAAACACAGAGTAATATGGTAGCACGAAAACTTGAGGAAGTGTTCAAATTAATATGGAAGAATGAAGAAATACCTGAAGAATGGCAGAAAGGAGTCATCATTAAATTACCTAAAAAAGGTGACCTGGAGAACTGTAATAAGTGGAGAGGTGTTACGCTGTTGTCAGTTACCAGCAAGGTGCTGGGTAGGGTGATTATAGTCAGGATAAGAGATGCGCTCGATAACAAACTGAGGAAAGAACAAGCAGGCTTCAGAAGGGGGAAAGGATGTATGCAGCAAATTTTCATATTAAGGAACATTATCGACCAGTGCCTCGAATGGAATAGCCCACTCTTCATCAACTATGTGGATTTTAGGAAAGCTTTTGATAGTATTCACAGAGAGAGTTTATGGAGAATTATGAAATATTATGGAATTCCATCCAAAATTATCAATCTTGTGAAAATGTCTTACAAAAACTTCAAATGTGCAGTTGAGCATGAAGGCAAATTGTCAAAATGGTTTCGTGTGATGTCGGGAGTGAGGCAAGGATGTGTGATGTCAGGGTTTTGTTTGTATTGGTGATGGACTGGATTATGCGGAAAACAACTAGAAGGAAAAGAGGAATTCAATGGGGATTAGATACGATGGAGGACCTAGATTTTGCAGACGATTTAGCTCTGTTATCAACATCAAGAAGAAACTTATAACAGAAGACAAACGAGCTAGAAGTGCACGCAAAGAGAACTGGACTACACATAAACACAGCCAAAACGAAACTGACGAAGATCAAGACTGATGATAACCAACCAATTGTAATAGGCATAGACGATGTAGAAGCTGTTGATAATTTCACTTATCTAGGCTCAGTTATGGATGCAGACAAAGGTTCAACAGCAGATATAAATGCATGCATAAAGAAAGCGAGAGCAGCCTATTATAAACTGAGGAAAGTGTGGACATCAAGCCAATACAGAAGGAAAATGAAACTCAGAATCTACAAGAGCAATGTGATGTCGGTTCTACTATACGGAGCAGAATGCTGGAAACCAAAATGATGGACAAAGGCTCAATACATTTCACAATAGATGTTTGCGTCGAATTCTACTTATATTCTGGCCAAGAACAATTTCAAATTAAAAACTGTATGAAGAGGTAGAAATAAGCAGGATAACAGACATCATCAAGGCTAGACGATGGAATTTTATTGGCCATATCCTTCGGTTTGAGAATACAAATGACTGCCATATAATGATGAACTGGACACCTGTGGGAAACAGATTGATCGGAAGACCAAAAGAGACATGGCGGCAAATGGTGGAAAAAGAACGAGATGCGTTTGGGTGGAAATCATGGGCAGAGGCCGCACAGAGGGCGGCTGACAGGGTGGAATGGCAGACTATTGTACATGCCCTATGCAACACATGGCGCCCAAGGGATCAGTAAGCCGTAAGTAAGAGATGTTACTTTGCCTCTGTCCATACTCAGAGTTACATCATTGTGTACTTTTATGAGAGCAGTCTCTGTAGAATGAAACTGTTTGTAAGCTGATTAGACATGCAATTTGACTCAATGTTAGAACTTAGTTGGCTTGCTACAACTTTTTCTAGCACCATGGAAATAAAGTTTAGATTAGAAATAGGTCTATAATGCTTAGTTTTTCATTAGGCAGAGACGATTTCTTAAGTAGGTTGACTTGCGCCTGTTTGAAATCATCATGAACTAAATCAAAGCACAGTGATGCATTAATAAATTTGTTATTGGGTAAAGCAATGTATTAAGACATGCTTTTAGCAATATGTTCGGTAATGGATCAAGATCACATGACTTATTTGGAGAGGACATGATTATTTTCTTCACTTCATCAGATGACCAAGTGACTGAGATGTGGTAGTGTCAAATGGTGCTCCTATTTAGTGAGAAATTTGTGGATTATTTGCCATCGCTTGCAGATGGAAATGGTACATGTGTACACATAAACTCCTGGTGCATCAGTACTCGAATCCTTTGGGACATAAATTTGAGGCAAGTGTGTACCTGTCTGGCTGTGAGCAACCAGAAGCATTTGTTCATTTGACTGCAACAGTGTTGGGGTCAGTGGACTGAATAAGTGAATGTGGAAGTTTAAAACAGACACAACTTGGCAATTGTATAAACAGGCCTATTGTTAAGACCTGGTGTTCTCCTTCTCCAGGTTTGTCTCAGACATGGCCCTGGTTGCCAGGCTTGCTGTCCTGTTCGTCACGCTTGAGTGACGATGTCAGTCAACACATGAAGAATATGTGCTAGCACCAAAGAAAAAATGGGCCCGACAAAAAAGTACAACAATGGAAGACGAGTGTCAGTGATTTGGACGCTACAGCCATTAGAATAATAGAGCTATTGAACGATGAGGAAGTGTTGCAAAAAATTAAAAAGTTCTCTTCCCCGAGACATTAGCCGGCAAAATAAACAACATGAACACACAAATCCACAATTTAACCACACTGCTAAATACAAGAGGACCGCATCACTGAACTTGAACTAAAGGTGAAAAACATGGAAAATGCAATTGACCAACAAGAACAATATTCAAGGCACCCCAACCTGAGAGTCCACGGCATCCCTGAGACTGGCGATGTGGAAAATGCTACTGCCATTATAATGGCTGCAGTAAACAACAAAATGTCGCTCAAACCACCCACTGAGTGACACCAGATCAAACATAGCCATCGCATTGGGCCGAAGACTGACAAGCAGGGCGCACTTCGCACTCGCCCAATCATTGTACGATTTCGAAGTGAAGAAATTCGAGACAAGGTACTGAGAATGTGCCTCCAGTCGAAAGGCCATAATGACCAACATCCAGACAAAAAAATCTTCGTGGGGTGCAGTGGTCATGTGGTAGAGTGTTGGACTTTCGGTCGAAGGGACCAGGGTTCAAAACCACCTGCTGCTGTTTCGAAACTTGGGCAATTTCGTTCACCCCACTTTGCCCGTGTCTTTCAGAAGAGACACTAAAAGCCGTTGGTCCCTTCTATCTGGTGTCTATGTAAGGGGAAGTAAAATATCCCACGCAGGGAAATGGAAAACACCTGACATGGACTCACTAACTCTAGAGAAGGTCACTCTTAAATAAACCCTCAGTACAATATCCTAGTAGGACTTTGCTGAGTAATTATCCATATACAGAAACTTGCACGTATCGTAAGTGTTAAAGAAAGCAGGAAAGGTGACCGAGACATGGACAGCAAATGGTAACATCTTGGTGAAAGACTCTAGCTACAAGATATGTACAATTAGATCGGCCGCCGACATCCAAAAACGGGAATAGAACATATACACTTGCATTTACTGAACATTATGTTAATATTCAACAAACACTGTGCCAATCTTCAATCGACGTATCTTTTATGTTTCTTATTGTTACGTTCATATTTTCTTGGGTTTCACTCTTTTACTATTAATCTTCTATTCGTTATTTAAACATTGCATATGTACATTGCTTTGATTATTATTATGCTATTGTGTCAATTATCCTTTTTTGCAAGAATTTCATATAATTTTCTCGGAGTTCTCAGACATCTATCGTATGCTTTCTCCATTTCTTTCTTTGTTATCACTGTTTTACAGTTATGTAAGTCAATCAAGCTTCCTGTAATATTATAAAAAAAATTTTTTTGCATCTCTGATTTCTTAGAGCATTATCGACTACTTTTTATGTGAATCACCAAATTGCTGTTTAAAACTACCTATTTTTTACACTTATATTGTTGTCATGTATTAATTTTTATTTTTGGTTCAAAATAACATAAATAGTTGTCAGAACATTACATATATTTCTCAAGTTGATCTATTTTTGATGTCCGCCATGCCATCTATGCAAATGTTTCACGAATCTCATGATACTCAGTATCAATCTTGCTGCTATTTTGAAACATGCACGGAGTCGATATACTCCTCTATCTTTTTTCACCTGTGCACCTACCTGGCTTATACCTTACCAGCCCATTATCCTTTGAACATATATTTTTGCAAATGTTTCTTGCTTTACTATACACTTATTTTTTGGCTAGCTACTACTGATACACAGACAGATCTGACAGAACATATCTCTCTTACTTTACATTATTTTCTCTACATACAAAAAACAAGATGTCTAACTCAACTAGTTCTCACATTTACATTTACTGCACCATGCTATTCAAAATTGCAAAAGGCAATGCCACAAATAAATTTAATTACATGCATCTATCACAATATTTTGAACATGTATTTACTAACATAAATTATTTAGGAGGTATTCATGACAATGACTTAATAAATGTCTTAGATATAAATGATATTGAAAATAATGAACCTCACCAAATACGTCGCTCATCTTATGACTTTCATAAATTTAGCAAATTTGCTCAGAGAAACACTAGATGCTTCAGTATCTTAAGCACAAATATTCAACCAATTAATTAAAAATTTAACGAACTTGAAGCTTTTGTAGAAGAGCTAAGTAGCATCAATTTTAAATTGAATGTCATATGTTTACAAGAGACTTGGAAAGCAGAAAAAGATGATTTATCGCAATTTTCTTTGCATGGTTACGACTGTTTAGCACAAGGTAAAACCTGCAGTGATAAAGGAAGGCTAATAATATATTATGTTGACAATAAATATAGACCCGAAATCAAATCAAATCTTAACATGTACAAGCACTGGGAACGTCTGATAGTCCAAATAAATGGTGGTAGTCTATCTAAGAACATAACCATTGGAAATATATATAGACCTCCAAGAACAGGCAATGACAACCTAAATACTTGAAATTAATTGCCACCTATTATATCATCTTTGGAAAACAATTGTAATAATAATCTCATTACTGCAGGGGATTGTAATATAAACTTGCTCAAAATAAATGAAAATGATTATATATTGATACATATAGTAACTTCTTTGACACCTTAATATCACACAGTCTTTATCTGTTAATTACTTTTCCTAGCAGATTCAACAGTACTTTAATAGATAATTTTTTTCTGTAAACTTAACAAATTTATTATTTATTCATTGAAGACAGAACCTCCACCTAAATATGTTAAAATAAATACATTAAATGAGGAGGCAATGCATAAGGTTAAACATGAAATCAAATCAAACGAGATTTTCAATAAGCTAAATAAAAATGAAAATGCAGATACAAATAAAAATTATGAGAAAATTTATGACGAAATGTTACAGGCAAAAAATAAGCACATGCCAATTAAACTGGTAAAATTTGATAAATAAAAACATAAAAAATTAACGTGGATTACTCAAAGATTGCTAAAATCAATTCGATATCGAGACAAACTTTATAAACAATTAAAATTGACACACCCTAATTCATCTAACTATGAAACTATTAATATTAACCTAAAAACATAACAATATTAAAGAAAAATATTCGTGCAGCCAAACAAGTGTACTTTGAACAAAGATTTAATCGATTCAGAAATGATATAAGAAATACTTGAAAAACTATTAATGAATTTCTTTCAAAAATTTGTACAAATCAAAGACTTCCATCATTTTTGATAGAAAATGGTACAAAAATAACTAATAAAAATGATGCAAACAAATTTAATAACTACTTTATAAATATAGGTCAGACCATTGCAAAAGGTATTAAATATAAAGGTAACAAAGATTATAGTTATTATTTAAATAAAAATGTAAATTCTGTTTTGAAATTGTTGATGAAGAAACTGTAATGAAAACTATTAATCATCTTTCCACAAAAACAGCTGTGGCTTTGATGGCATTTCTTCAAAATTGTAAAAATATTTGAACCTGCAATTATCAAATCATTAACATTGTTAATAGACCAAGTTTTAAACACCAGAATATTCCCAGATAAACTCAAAATTGCAAAAGTTATTCCAATATTTAAGAAAGATGATCCATCTTTATTTAAAAATTACATACCTATTTCCCTTCTTCCTACAATTTCTGAAGAATTAGAGAAACTTTTATTCAGTTATCTTCATATTCCAATGATTTAAAACTTCTTTTTGATAATCAGTATGGTCTTAGATCTAAATATTCAACTGAATTTGCTGCACTTGAGCTACTAGATGGAATTATGACTCAAATGGATAAAAATTATGAACCAATTAACATATTTCTCGACCTTTCTAATACTTTTGATACTATTAACCATAACATTTTACTAAATAAATTAACATACTATGGCCTAAATGGCTCAACTTTGCAATTATTCAAAAGTTATTTACAAAACAGAAAACAATATATTATTGAAATTGAACAAATAAAGTCAGACATTTTATCTATAACAATCAGCGTTCCACAAGGTTCAATCCTTGGACCATTATTATTTATCATAGATATAAATGATTTCTCACAAGCTAGTCAAATATTTAATTTCATCATGTATGCTGACAATACATTATCTAGCTCTTTAAAATCTCTGAGCAACAACACACACAATAAAATTATACAATCCTTACTAATTGAAGAACTCCTTAAAGTTAATGAATGGTAAACATTAATACATTATCATTAAATAAAAACAAATCAAAATACATGATTTGTCATATGCCTAATAAACGCATACATACTTTTACGCTTAAAATAGATGACATAAATATTGAAAGAGTAGATGAATTAAATTTTTTAGGACTGACCTTAGACACAGACCTAAATTGGAAAAAAACACTGAAAAAATCTCAAATAAGTGCTCCAAAATGTACTACCTTTAGATATAAAAGTGCTGTTATATAACACATTAATATTATCACATATCAATTATTGTATCATGGCTTCGGGGTATCAAGGAAATAGAATTACGAGAATAAAAAAGTTGTGCAAATAAGAACCTTAAATTGATACAACTCACACAGGGAACCACTTTAAAAATAAAAAAAAATTAATTATTGAAAGTAGCAGACATATTAAAGTTACATGAATTAAAATTTTACTTTAAATGCATTCATAAAAATTTACCTTTTTATTTACTAAATGGCAAATTATTCCAAGTGCAAACATAATTATAACACTCGAAAAAAAATATACATACTTTCAAAATTAAACATGAATTTGCAATGAAATGTCTCAAATGACACCCCTGAAATAGTTGATTCAGATATGTTTAGGTAGAGATGGAGCAGGCAGTCTGTGTATAATTTTAGTTATGCAGTTCCATAGCTGACATGGATCTTCAGCATTAAGTTAGTCCATATTTGTGTAATAATCAGATTGGGCTATAGCCATTTGTCTGTTGCAACAATGACACTGTTTTGAATAATATTACACAGTGCATATATTACAAACAATAAAAATGGATTTATTGCATTTTGGAACCAAACTCTTCAAATATATAAGTAATATGATTCATACCTCTGCCTTTGGAGGAATTGGAAAGAAGTCTTTCATCTCGTCTTTTTGAGTCCAGGTATCATTAGACTTGATCACTCCATATACTTCCATGAACAACTGTGGAAAGTTACGAATGAAGTACTCATAGGGACTGCCTCCAAATTCTTTTCTGATCTCGGGATCCCTGCAACAAATAGTCAGACACTAAAAGCAATGTTATGACATACATATGTATATATATATATATATATATATATATATATATATATATATATATATATATATATATATATATATCCAAAGCATCAATATTTATGCTGTGCAGAGTCTCTGATACGGGCAAAATGCTTGTATGAAAGACCAGCTCTGCCCATATGATATTTTTTCTAACCTTAAATTTTAATATAATATAATGTTAAAATTAAACTAAGAAAAGTATAACTTCATCATCTAATAACAAAAATCATAATCAGTTCTAAAACTGCTTTACGGCCCAAAACTCCCAAACCTATTTGTGTGCATAGCAGCCAGCCTGCCGACCATTGCTTTTCAATGCTACAATTCGGCTATTTATAACCCAAGCGGGTTCATAAACAGAACGAGATTCGACAATGAGGCAACCATGTGACATCGCCATTTTGACATAGTGATTTTGTGTCCTGCCATATTGAAGTGCAGCATTGTCTGTTGTCAGTTGGAATTTTGTTGTTGCTTGACCTTGTATTTTGTTAGTATGATCATACTGCTAACCAAATTTTTCAGTAAGCTTCCAATCTTTCAGGTGTATATCATTTTGAATTGAAACAAAAACATTCCAATCACAATTCACAAAACACAATTGGTATAGACAGGTTTTTTTAAAGGTTCAACTCATCCGGTCAGTGCAAAATTTCATACGTTCTGATGTTTTTACCATAATTATATACATACAAACATACATAATGTGCATCCATGTCCATACATAATTAATATACAGGGCTCCTAGTTAACATTCTGAGCTAGGAGTGCTGCGCTGCTAAAGTAAAAAAACATTGGCGCAAAATATTTTGTTTAGGTGCACATGCATTTGTACTAATTCAAATGCAAAAATAAGTCATGGAACTTTCTTGCAGCAAATCTTTATTTTATAGCAATTGTATCAATTATCTAACTGACATCTTGACTATGTGGACAACAAGAAAAGCATTCTTGCAGGGGTTATGGATTTAGCGACATGGCTCAAACTGAATTAATGATGGCTATTGAGTGTGTACTTTGGAACCATTAGAAAGAACACACTGACTTTCTGTCCATTTAGCAGCAGCCAACCTAATCAGAACAGTCACTGTCTGTGTCTGCTACCATAGTAGGCCAACACTTGTAGTAGGGCCTTCTTGATCACACACATGTGGCCATCCACATTTGAATGTCAACACCAGGTTGGTATGTTGATACATCCATGGCATCCATGCTGATTCGCACCAGATCATCAGAATAGCAAAGTATATCTTCAAAAGATGAAGGACATCTTTGTACTGATTCAAATATGTCTCTTTCGTCAACATCAACTAGGGAGTTGAAGGATTGACGTTTCATCTGTGGGTTGCTGACAACCTCAAACTTAAGTGCCTTCCGATGGTCGGACACACTTTCGATATGACAGCCATTCCATGTCACTGTCATTGTGCATTGTCAGAAACAGTGGAATATTGATTAGAATAAGTATTACTATTACATATATATATATATATATATTATACATAAACTTGTTATAGACATATATTAAGGAATAATTTTTGTTAACAGAGGCAGTATTTTTGAGGTAGCTATTCCTGAACTCAAATTCAGTGAGTGATAAAGGGGTTTGCTTACAGTTCGTGAATTAAATTGGTGTACCAAACTATCTTTTACATTGTTGAATATATATGAGATAAAATGATAAATTTACATAAATTACATACATATGGTAATATCTGACATAGATGTAGTAAACGTTTTAGGTGAAAAGGAACTAACAGCAGGATTTTAGCATAAGTTGGTATACATAAGGGGTCATGCCTCAGTTAGACTTCCTAGTGTGTTACACACGAATGTACCCGGTAAGTTTGAATGCAAGATGTTTTAAAAATTTTATATGATCTGACATAAGCGCATTTGTGCAGGGACATTACCAGGTTTGCTGGTGGAAGCTGTTGAGAGTGAAATGGTGGATTTTTAGATGATTTTAATAGGTGGAAGGATATTTGTGATTTTTTTTTGCCACTAGACACGTGTGTGCCATAATTCGTGCCAATATTGGTAAACATTGAGGGATATTGTACATACAGGCATATTACAAGAGTTGGAAATGTATAATTTTGACAAAACTCAACCAGCATGTCAGTGGGATGATGACAGCGGCTGGTGAAAACTTTTAGAATTTTTGATGGTCATGTTTTCTTATAATTATGCAAAACGTCAACATGGCCACCAATAGGAAATGTAACTGTAGGTTGAAGCCAATTAAACGGAAGTCGTGGTCACAGCACGGTTATAAAATTTTTATATGCTTATGTTTTGGTTGTTGTTGTTAGCCTAATTGTGGATATTGCAGGTAATTTGGATGAAACAATTAGTTTGTTATAACACATTTCTTAGAATTTTGATAATTTGCAATTCCGATAATATAATGAGGGGTCATATTTAAATTTAAAAAAAACGGCTGCTAACCTCCCCCATGTTGTGTGTGTGTGACTTAGAAAATTGTCGGTGTCATGCTAGTAAATATTATATTATTATAATATATATTTTATTGATTTAATCTAGTCAACAAGATCATTACTTATTAAGCGACACTATTATTTAAACTTCTCTCCTTTAGCAGGTGTCCTATAGCTGACCTATATATAAAAAATGTAAAATAAATGTACATTTTAATGTTGTGCTATAACATTTGAGGTGCATTAGCTGATATGTTATGCAATTTGATGTTTAATAAGAAATTTGATTGTTAGTAAACACAATTTTTAATTTTTACATCTGTTAAAATTGCACGAAAGAGCTTGTGGTAAGCTTCAAGCTTAAAATAAGCACTTTATATAGAAAATAATTGTTGCATTTCATAAATGTCTAATCACCACGTCTTAATATGCATTTTATATTGTGTGCAGTTCTCCGTAAGTGCTTGGGCACAAGGAAATGAAGGCATGCAACCCTAACCTTAACTAACCCCATCTCTAGCTAACCACATCCATGGCTAACCCCATCTCTAGTTAATCACATCCCTTGCTAACCCTAACCCTGAAGTGGTTTACGTAAGATATAACCATTCCCATAGACACAGGTTGATAAGAAAAGTGAACAGTTTGCTTGGAAAAGGCAGACAGTAGTAACAATCACAAATAGCCTGGTACAGAGCAGATGCCAAAAAAGAAATTTGGTCAAAATTAGGTGGTATGGCACCAGTTTGTGAGGCAGTAGGTAGCTATTTTGTACTAGAACAGCCATAGGTGATATTTTTATGTGGCCCAGTACATTGGTCACATTGTGTAACAAATTTGGACAGAATAGTTGTTTGTTGGTTGTGTCACTGCCACTGGAAGCATTGCATATATCAGCATTTTCAAATCTGGCCGCAACGCAACAATTGGGGGCAATTTATCACACTGTAAAGTCATTGCCTCGTTATGTGGTTAATATAGATATAATAATAATAATTTTGTTATTAAAAAATCCAAGACGTTGTGACATGTAGCCTAGCTTTAGGGACAGAAGTTCAATTGTGAGTAATGGGTATTTCATCCAAAAGCACGCTAGGGCGTGGGTCGGGAAGAGGCCGCCCTTTCCTTTGCCTAGAAGTTTGTTAATGGGTTGTTAACCGGCTTCCTCAAGGTCTCACCTTGGCCTGACCCATAAGCGGGCGGGGGAACGTTTGGCCAGTTGTCGGACAGCCACCCACACCATACACATATAATAATTATACGAAAGTGCAAATGGGTTTTGTTTTCATGAAGGTTGTGTGGAGTCGGCCTGTTCACGCATGCGTGATATGGTCTTGGATGATTTTGGTAGAATCAGGAGATGTTCACGCATGCGTACGTTGGTATTGGAAACTTCTGAGAAAGTGATTGAATTGTTTTAAAAGGTTACAGATTTGCGCACTCAGGGAGCGTGGCAGACAATTTCACTGAAACACAATGTGTATGCTCCACGAGGGAAGCTACTGTGACAGGGCACATTTTGCTGTATTTGCCAATCACAAGGTGGCAGCATTTGTAGACATTTTATACATACTTTTTTATTATTATTTCTTAGGACATATTTCCTTTATTTGGGTGGATTATCTAAGTACAGCTGTATATAACCAAACATATACAATTTCACGCAGTTTAAATGAATTACTAAGTGATTAAATCTGCCATGTGGCAGTGGTCACGTGAGATGCTGGTAACTGTCTCTGACCCTTTGATGTGACCTGAGCAGGACAGCATCATTATCACTTGGTAAGTGTCACAGAATTTATTAACCAAAATTATATTCCTTTCTTATAATATTACCATGATGTGAAACATGAAGAAGTTGTGTATCATTTGGTGTAAATTTAATCAAAAGTGTTAGTAGATATTTAGAGTTACAACTAGTTTTATTCTCAGAAGTACATATGACCTTATCTGGCTTGTGTCCTTACAATGGAGCACGTGTGCCAGACTCAGCCTCCAGTAATAGGACTGAAATGAGTAGTGATTAGTGAAGGATACTGGATCTTGGGTTTTAGTTATGTAGAGACATTATAATTACTGTTTAATCATAAAATGCATCCAATTCGCTTATGGGGATAATTCGCCGAACTATCGATCACATGGATGAGCAGTGTTTTTCTACAATTTTTAAGTCTCTTATCCGCCCACATATCGAATATGCTAATCAAATATGGTCTCCACACCTAAAGAAGCATATCACATCTCTTGAAAATGTTCAGTGTAGAGCAACCAAATTAATTCCTGGTTTTAAAGACATTGAGTATAAAGAACATTTACGGAAACTGAAATTACCAACTTTAGCATACCGTCGCCTCAGAGGAGACATGATTGAACTATATAAAATCCTAACAGAGAAATATGGTGCAGCTGTCTCATCCAATTTTGTGAAATTGAGGGACAATGAATCAGATACGAGAGGGCACCACCTAAAAATATTTAAAGAAAGATGTCGATTAAACATAAAAAAACTCATTTATACACCAATGCACAGATGTATGGTACAGCCTCCCACAGTCTGTGGTAGAGCTCCATCGGTACAATCCTTTGAGAGGAAAATAGACAAATTGTGGCAAAATCATCCAATCAAACTAGATTACACTGCCCCACTCCTATCCTGGAAACCGTCAGACGCATGCGCTCAATCTGAACTGACGATAAATGCGAGAGCTGGCATAAGAGGCAGTACAGCCTAATAGCCAGAAGAAGACCTGTAAGAACCTGTAAGATAAAATGCGTCACATTCCATGTTAGCATAATATACACTGTTGTGAGTAGTTAACTTAGCAAACTTTGTTGAAAGTATGAAACTGATGCCAAATGCTTGTCCAGTAGAGGAGAGAGGCATGACAAATGACTTTCCAGTGGTTCAAGCCAGCAGGGTTGATAGAGAACAGCTTGCCCACTACTAGAGATTGTACTGCTGCCTACAGCCATGCAGTAGTTAGGGTTTAATAAATCATGCTTAAGTTGTTCCCTGTAACTGTTTATTGGTTATTATCTGCTGAATCATATGAATAGCTTTAATAATTAAATGTATGTAACAAACTATATCGATATACTCATTAGAAAGATATAAAGTCATTATACTGGACTCTATGCCTGGCCCAATGCTAGATAATGTAGAGTGTGTGTTTCAATTCTGCAGTGTCTGTGATCAGTGCGACAGAAACGCCAGCAGCTGCTCACTGCCAAGCAATATTTAGAGGTAGGTGTGCTCTTGCAGGAGACAGTTAATCACGCTCGACTGTGACTGTCATAGAACTGTGGCACTGTTCACCATAGATCATCTGGAGTAGTAATGTGGAATTGATGTTTACCAACTGGTAAATTGTATTAATAAGTATACTTAGTCTAGTATTACTTACATTATATAATCCGATAAATTAGTTTAAGCTTTTATCTTGTAATGTTAATCCAGTTCTATTGTAAATGCAATGTTTCTTATGCAGTTAGTTCTAGCAGCACATCACTAGAATGTATGTCTATTGTTATTCAGGTACTGACTTATATGGTGAGAGCCATGTAATGACCTACACACTGATGTTGCTGTGGTGGAGTACGCATCAGTGGTTCATAGAGTGGTCTTTGAATTATCAATGGATAATCATTGTACTTACTCTGTATTAATGTTAACAAAGTTCCAGAAGGTGTTACATATATAGTTAGCAACAGTGTTGTAAACAAACGCGAATGTATTTCCCTTGTTAAGACAGTGACGCTTTTTATTATATGTATTGGTATCTTTGCTACTGGAGAACAATGTTGGATACATTGATGTTATACTGTATGTTGTATGTGTAATGTCAATATGGAAGCAAGAGTGAATCTCTTACACTTGCTAATGTATTTGTATTATGGACAGTACTTGGTTTATAATTGTTAGTTATTTTATATTTTTTATTTTGTTTTATATCTGTTGTAGGACTTTCTGGCTTCCACTGCCAGCATGTAATAAAGAGTATCTAGACACAACGATGTAATGTTTGTTGACTATGAAGGACCAACGTTACATTATGAAAATGCTCCCAACATTCAGACTTTAAAAATTTCTGCATAGACAAGGCAAGCCGGCTTGCACTAGCATTATGTTTGGTTTCTAAATCATGAACACTTTTAAAATTTCAATGAAAGATGTTACTGATGGTACGGTACAATGATGTGCCGGGTGGCGATTTATGTGATTGTGAAATGTGCATGAAGTGACTTGCTGTCAAATATATCTCTAATCGAGACAATATCTTAACAATTGGTGTTACCACTGATTTCATTCTAGACGTGAATGAATCTGGCTAGCTAATTTAACAAGATTTAACAAGATTTGCCATCCAAGCCAAAGGCTCAGATGGCAAGTGGACAAGGAAGCCATTGGCTTATCGAGAGTCCAACAATGTTCATCTACTTATAACCCGCCCTCCTGAGATATGTGTCAACCTTGTTTTTAAACATATTCACGAGTGCTTCCTGATGTCCAATCTGCATTGATCCTTTACTAATTTTACTTCATGTCCTCTAGTTCTGCTATCCTTCTTGAGTGAGAAAAACATATTTCTATCAATATTTTCATACCCATTCAATATCTTAAAAACTTCAATCTGATCTCCTCTTAACCTCCTTGTCTCTAGAGTTGTTAAACCACATTCTTTCAGGCGTTCTTCATAACTAAGGTCTCTCAGTTCTGGAATCATTTTAGTTGCTCTCCTTTGTATGCGTTCAAGCGTATCTATATCCTTCTTACGATATGGTCTCCATGCTTGTATACAGTATTCTAAATGAGGTCTAACTATTGCTTTATAAAGAGGTATAATTAACTTTTTTCCCTTGTATGTTATGTTTCTTCTAATCAATCCAAGAATTTGCAATACCACACTGCTCTGAAACTTTCATATCAGTGCTTATTGTAACTCCTAAGTCCTTTTCTTTTACAGTAGTACCCAGAACAGTATCTCCCATTTTATAGTTTACATTCATTTACATTTCCCAAAATTGAACAACATCTGCCATTTCTCAGACCATTTCACTAATCTGTCTAGATCGTTTTGTAAATGTTGTTTATCACCATCAGTATTAACCTTTCTAAACAGTTTCTTGTCATCCGCACATTTCAGTACGTTACTAGTTATACTGTCGTCCAAGTCATTGATATATATTAAGAATAATATAGGTCCTAATACTGATCCTTGAGGTACCCCACTCAAAACCGATTTCCAATTTGAAACTTCTCCATCTACTACAACTCGTTGTCTTCTGTCAGTCAGCCATTGTTCTATCCAGTCAGTTATGCTATCCCCGATACCATGGGCTTTTAATTTAAGTAGTAATCTTTGATGTGGCACTTTGTCAAAAGCTTTCTGAAAATCTAAGTAGATAATATCTACTGGCGATCCCACGTCTATCCACTTAGTGATTTCTTCCAAAAAACATAACATATTTGTTAAGCATGACCTCGCTTTAAGGAATCCATGTTGAGATGAATTTAATAATTTATGCTTAACGAGGAATTCCACCATATGGTCTTTAATTAACCTTTCTAATAATTTACAAATCACTGACGTTAAACTCACTGGTCTGTAATTCTCTGACTTTTTTCTCGAACACTTTTTAAATAATGGTATGATGTTGGCTTCTTTCCATTCAAACGGAACAACTCCCTCTTTTAATGATATGTTGAATACTCTTGCAAGTGTTTCCATTAGTAATTTTGGAGGAATCCCATCCACTCCCGGTGATTTGTTATCCTTCATTGCCTTTATTTTCTTAGCTACCAATTCTGGAGTTACAACTAACGGACCTAAATAGTCAGATTTAGCCTCCTGAAATTTAGCATCAGCAACTGGTAATGAACTAATGTCTTCTTTGGTAAACACTGAACTGAAGTAACCATTTAGGTCTTCCGCCATTAAAAACCCCTGTGATATTATATTTCCAGCACTCCCTCCCCTGGTTGGTTCTAGCACGTGCTGAGCAAGAAAGCCATCCTGGATTAAAAATAGAAATTGTTGGTCCTCAATCCCTGTGCTCTCTAGAGAATTCCATTGCATGTGTCCATGGCCAAAATCTCCCATTATGACACACTCCCCTTTACCAACCTCCTCTACAGCGTTTTTACTTTTGTGTTGTCCTCTTCGTTTATGTTTGGACTTCGGTAAACCAATCCAATAGTCAATTTTGAATTTCCTGAAACAATTTTGCACCAAACAGCTTCATCGCAATCTGCTTCCCCATCTAGCTCCACTCCACAAGCCTGAATAGATTCTTTAACATATAAAATAACTCCCCCGCCCCTTCTTCCTATTCGATCTTTCCTAAACATTACGTATCCTGTCAGTCCTAATTCAGCATCTGTTATATCTATGTTGGCCCATGATTCAGTTATACCAATTATGTGAGGGTCAATATCTTCTACCATGATGTTTAATTCGTTTTTCTTATTTACTATGCTCCTTGCATTTAAACATACGCATCTATAACCTTTTTCAGAGATGTTTTTCGGATGATTTAATATTGGTTTATCTGTGCTAGTGGCCTCTTGTTCTGCTTGAGACACCTCTAGGTAACCCCCCTGCACTTCTAGTTTAAACAATGTTAATTCCAAAAATATTTGTCATTGTACACATGTCACTCACTATCTACTGCTGCTGAAAGTTTGTCCGCGAATACTGCCGCCCCCTTTCCACTTAGATGAAGCCCATCCTTCATGTACATATCAGCCCGCCCAACAAAACTTCCCCATAAATCCACAAATCCAACTTCCTCTTCCCTACATAGCTTCTGGACTAACATGTTAATTGCCATCCCCCGACAGACATTTAGGAAGACCGAATAAGGGGAGAAGGGGAGACAGGAGGGAAGGAGAAGGGAGTGGGGGAGACGGAAGGGAAAACAACCGGAGTGAAGGAGAGGGGAGTGGGAGAGATATTCCAATGTTACTGACTATTCACTATGCTATCTCAATTTTCGAATGGTAAACAACCCTATTAACGCTCGCTGACTTCCCTGACAGAGTCCGAAACTAACTTACTCTAAAATACTCCCTCTGACTAATAATTAACAAAACCTATTTCCTAGTATATGTCTACAATACGTTTGTGTATAATATATATGCAATAGTAATACTTATTCTATTTGATATACCGCGTTTTTCTGCAAATGATCTACACCAAATTCAAGTCGCTGCACCAAGTCCAAGTAGTCGGAAGTTCGAACTTTGCGAGAATCGACTCTCGCGCACGTGCCCAACGACTATACAGGGGTCGATCCTTACAACAGATAAAAATTTTTTATCCTTCATGTGCAGCCAGAACCTGGCTGCTGCAGGAAGGCAATTTATGTAACTTATTCTAATTAAAATTTAGCATAGCGTAACTGATTTTTTCAAGCCATAGTTTTGTAGCAATAATATACTACTGGCGACATGGGCTTTTTCTTCTATGTATAGCCTATGTCGACTATACGTAAACTTAGGTGGAACACATATTATTAACACTCAAAATAAACCCTACCAAGAAACACTGGCAACACGTTTGTTTCCTCAAGGTTTGTATCATCTCGTGAGAACCAATGTTAATAGTCCTAGATTTCACACAGAATATATATTTTAGCCCTTTTTATCCGGAATACGCACTGGTACGTAATTCACTGTATTTTCACGTTTTTCTATTCATCTGTTGTGATTTTTCGTTTTATGCCGGTCACATGACATACCATGTGATAACCATGAGGCATGGCTAGCTTCCTGTAATGGCGGCTGCCATGAATAGTTCGTTTGTGATCATGCCTCAGTTAGACGAATATAGGGCACAGTAATTTTAGATGTGTAATTTTTTTTAAATCATATCATCTGACATAACTGCATTTGAGCAGGCATATTGGCAAGTTTGCTGGTAGAACATGTTGACAGTGTAACTGTGGATTTTTAGATGATTTCAATAGGCGGAAGGATTTTTGTAAATTTTTTCGTCACAAGGCATGTGTGCGTACAGTAATAATTCATGCATAAATTGGTAAACATTGATGGGTGTGGCACGTTCAGGCATTTTAAGAGTTAGAAGTATGAAACTTTGACTAAACTCGATCAGCACGTCAATGGGATGATGACAACGGCAGGTAAGAAGTTTAAGAATTTTTGATGGTCCCATTTTCTTATAATCATGCAAAATGTTAATTATTTATTAAGATATTTAACCTTTTTTAAACTTTCACTGAACTCGTTATGTGATTCACGTCGGAATGGCACAAGCGAAACACACATGCTTCACATCTGTAAGGCGAACATGTTCTTAATTAATAAATTCATAATGGATTTTACTCCATTACAATCACAGAAGACATGGTATTTATATACGGGCTCTAAGATACCTTTGCGTTGTAGAGCTCACATTTCTTATATATTTTGTTAACTTTTTCTTATATATTTTGTTTACTTTTGTTTATATGTTGATTGTGTTACATTTACTTGGTCAAAATAAATGAGTCTGAGTCTGAGTCCTATTATTAGCATTTGTTAATCCAAAGTAGCTGCATAATAAGCATTCCACTTTCTAATAATAAACATCATCATTTGGCCTGTGTCAATTCTCTACATTGGACTTGTGTTCAATATTGCATACAAATATATGTAATCATTAAAGGTCCCTCTTCAATTTGATTTGTTTTGCTTATCTTGTTTCCAACTCATTTCACACAAAAATCAAACCTTCCTGGATTCCACTATGACATGTTTGTGCAAATCTGTGAAATAGTTTTGGTAAAATGTTTAGTAAAACTAATAAATCATGTTTTACTCTGTCCAGTAAAAAAATTCACAGAAAAATTGCAAAAGTGGCTTTGGTTCGCCTCTATATACTAAGGCTATTCACACTTTTATCCCATCTATCAACCCATCAATTTGTTTGATGATTTTAACAAAACTCTGCACTGTTTTATTAAACTGACTGCGCATATTCATACACTACAGATTTGAACATCAACAATTCTAATTCATGGTGGACTAAATCAATTAAGGAGAGTCTTAATGTAGTTTAGCAAACCTGTTTGTAGCAATACATAGAACCGGTACATCACACTACAAACAACTTTATGATTTCCTCAAGAGAATCTCAATAAATGAAACTCACTTGTGGGCATCACAGTTCCGTATCTGCCGCAGTAACTTGCAGATAGATTGCATATAACCTGCTTTCTCAATCCCTGACTTTGTACTCTTCTTAAGCATGGGCACGATGGACAGGTCTTTCTATAGTAAAGAAATAATGTATTAAAAAAATTATTCTCACACGTGCACACACAATATATATATATATATATATATATATATATATCCATGTAATATCTTTTAAACCTACAGTATTTATCTTAGTAGTTCTTATATATGATGCAGTATCCAATCCTTAAAGACCTACAGTGAAATTACAATAATGACATTCAACTGGCCAGCAAGGCAGCTTATGGTATACCAAATTCATGTAACAAAATATTAGCAGCATCCATCAAGTTAATTAGTCACCACATCCAGATTAATGATAGCCATAAGGCATCGCTACAGTGCAGTCTGCGAAATCTAGGTTAGGCAGCCCTGATGTCAGAACAGGTGGAAACTGCTGTTGTTTACATTCTTTTAATCCATCCATTGATAGCAGAGCATCATATTTCTCGTTATAAAATTCGGATAGTTTGGAACTATTACATACATTTAGCAAGTGCAGACATGGTAAATCGTTCTGTAGTGTTTGGGTGCAGCAATACGCCAAGTGAAACAGTAAGCCTACACAAGTTTCCAAGTGACAAACATCGTCAACAGATAAGGGCCAGATTCGTCCGCAGAACCCGTGCACGTTGGCATTTAAAAGAATCTGTTTTTATATGCAGCAAGAATGTTTTGTTGAAGGTCGACATGGGATAAGCCAAGAGCCTGGTGTTGAAGGAAACTGCAATTCCAACCATCTACCCCACTGTTAATACGGATGCTAGTAGTGGAAAAAAGATAGCCACAGCCAGTACCAGTATTGTCGCAGCTACCAGTTCAACGTGCCAGCGTTCCACAGTCTGGCTTATATTTATCACAAATGGTTTATAGCATGCTTATAAAATGCTAGCACTAAAGATAATTTACAGATTATTTAATAGACAAATTATCACTGTGAGACGTGTGGGACGGTTTATGCCTGTGCACTGTCGCCGTCGGACAGAGCATGTTTATCCTCAACCCGCACACACACTGCCTCTGGCTCATGCATGTACGGTTGTGGACCTGTCAGGGGCTCGGGGTCTGCATAACACTCCCCAATATCACTATCCACATCTTCTAAATACGAAATAGTGTCATCACATGAAGAATCAGATGAATCCGACATTGTGTTGCGAGATTTGCCTTCCCGTCGTGATGTCACGAATACCATTCGCAGTTGCTAGATGTCGCTACAAACTGGTACATTTGTGTGCACAAAGCATGATCAAATTAGCTCTTTTACGGGGTGACCGAGGGAATTTAAAAATTATTTGAATAGCAGTAAATTATTTTTCGTATGGACAATGCAGTTTGGGAAGAAAAAATGTAATTTCGCATACCCTTTAAGACCACTCAAAGTATTTTACACTTCACTGCCAGACAGACCTGTTCATTCCAACACCAACTTGGGGGTCTCTGGAAAAGTATTCAGCCACGCCAGTTACTTTGAAAAGACTATTCGTTCACATGTATCCACCACTGTCTATAGCCAGGTACTCATTTACACAGCTGAGTGAACTGAGGCAATGCAGAGTGAACGAAATTGTCCAAGCTTTGAAATGACAGCAAGAGCATTCAAACCCAGGTCCTCTTCATTCGGAGTCCATCTTTCTAACTACTAGTAACAGTTTCCCAGTTTGTAGCTACACCATGCCTTAACAACTAAACAAGTAATCTGAGATCAAATAAATTGAATTTTTAAACCCTATATAATTGTGTGATTTAAGGCAAGCCACTTATTTGGATGGACGTGAATTTAATTCTGCTTACCCAGTCTCCATCCCAGTAGGGTGGCTTGAGTGCGGGCACAGAGTCGTCTGACAGCGGCTTTGATGGCAGCACACAGGGCTTGGTTGCTTCAATGGCTTTTACCAAGGGATCTTCCTGACGATTGTGACTATGAAAACAGAACAATACAAGACTTTTGACACTCTTACTGATTTACAGCAATTCACTATTTAAGCTATCAATGCATTATGTATGCATAGGTAACAGTCATTAGTTAACATCCACATATTACAATTGCATGATCATTGAATTTAACTCAGAAAGGTAAAAGGTAAGTTCTTATATAGCGTGATATCCAGTCCTTGGGATTGCTCAGTCTCATTTATTCAGCTAAGTGAACTGTGGCAATGTGGGATGAACGAAATTGCCAAAACTTCTAAATGGCAGCAAGAAGATTCGATCCAGGGTTCTCTCGATCGAGAGCCCGATGTTCTAACCACTATACTACCATGCCCCATACTACCAACAGATGATATTTAAAAGAAAATAAATAAATTCTTTGAATTGTCAGTTTCTAGCCTACACCTATCACTCCATGTACAAAAGTCCTCCTTGGTATACGCACCTCTTGGTTTTTAAACCAATCCTGAAGTAAATCCAATGTGGCCATGAATGATAATCAATTATTTGAAACTGGTGCTATGTAATCTTTCAAAACAGTTCTGTGCACAGCCAATTTTCTTACTGTTTATTCCGTCACGATAAACTGTTACTACCACATTTACTGTTTTTGTATCCATAATTTAAGTTAATACAACAATGTGGGGGTACCAATTATAAAGACTGTTAACACTTATCAACCTGGTGACACTGGAAATTGGCCCTTATCTAACAAACCAGAACTGACACTGGCAGGATACTTAAAACATGTGCATTTAGCGCTAATAAGTAAAACTTATATCAAACTGATGACAACAATTTAAGGTACCTGGGGTGACTATTATATGCTTGTCTTGAATTGAGTAGTTTCAGTAGAAATTTTTAAGATAAATGAATCATTTCTTCACAGATTGTAGTTGAAATACTATATAATATTCCAGATTAATAAAAATAAGTTTTTCATTTATTTGGTTATGTTACAAGATTTTAAAAACATTTTTGTAAATGTGAAAAAATAGACACAAAATGCAAAATTATATCATTGTGAGAAAATCCCCAAACAAATAAATGATAAACTTTAAGGGAGATTTTGGTTAACGTATAACATAACATAACAACAACATGAATAGCTGACATCCTAAAGTGCAGTGTATTTTTGACACAAATCCTTCGTCAATCGTAATTCCAAACTGTGTACAATTGCCTACATGTAAGATACATTCATATGGCAAATTGCAGCTTTATAAGTGTTGTAGTTAAAAAAAAAAAAATTGGTAACGTTTCCTGATTGTTAGTGATAACAGAAATGTCGATAGATATGCATATCATGCTTGAGATGTCACAATTTTTACTGGTGTTTTACGTATTGTTGACACAACATAATCACCATTTATAATATTGACACATGCCCTTAATTTGCCACCACAATGGCCCTTGAATATTTATTTGTAACATATTGTCGCCTACGATATCAGGTTAGACTATCCATCTGACAAACACATGGCAGGGCCATACAATGGAATGTCCTCAGGTAGGGTGATAAATTGATGGCTAATCATGGCTTCAGCAGTTCTCTGTTTAAAGTAAATATTTGGGGCTGGCAACTTGCAGCTAAGTGGACCTATGGGGCCAATAATTTGCTCCACCATAAAGGCACGACCCAAAAAGGCACAACGCAAAATGGCACAACCAAAAAAAGGCTCAACCCAAAAAGACGGCCTAAAAGGCACAAGTGAATGAAGGACTAAAATGGCACATTTTGAATATTAAATGTGACTTGTAAAGAAATAATGTTGATGAAAATGACACAACTGAGTATCGTAGTTATGGTTTAATTACATCAAACATCTGTGGTTACACATCAAACATCTCTGCTGGAACAAATTTAATGAAAACATTTATTGTTCATGGTGGATGTTCATGGTGAGATAGATCTAGATGAACATTTAGTAAAATATTATGAAATGTAATTTAATAAAAACACTTATTGTTCGTGGTGGATGTTCATGGTGAGATAGATCTAGATGAACATTTAGTAAAATATTAAGAAATGTAATTTAATAAAAACACTTATTGTTCGTGGTGGATGTTCATGGCGAGATAGATCTAGATGAACATTTAGTAAAATATTAAGAAATGTAATTTAATAAAAACACTTATTGTTCATGGTGGATGTTCATGGTGAGATGGAACTTATTTTAGTCCCCTGATGCATTCTAATTTGTGATGGAAAAACAACCTTTGATGTCACCAATATCCACAGAGGCATCGATCTGATAGTGGTTTGTTAACTTTCAAATTTTATAAGGTTTTGTTCAAGGATTAATTGAAATCTACTCACTGAGATCAATTCAAAATGTTAGAAACCCTTGTTTTAGATCCATTGAAAAAAGGAAACGACCTTTGATATTACCAATACCCAGGTAGGAAGTATTTCAATTAAGCAACAAAACAAACAAACCTAACAATGAGTCATTGTGGCCAATCAACCAACAGAATCAAAGAATCTTAATCGAGTCACAACTGCCCTTCAATTGTGTCATTTTCATCAACATTATTTCTTTACAAGTCACATTTAATATTTAAAATGTGCCATTTTAGTCCTTCACTTGTGCCTTTTTAGAGTCGTGCCATTTTGGGTCGTGCCTTTATGTAGGGGATCGTGTGTTCATATAACCGTTAATGGGGAGATGTAGAGCAAGGTAATATAGCTTCGTTTGAGACAGGGTTGTTTTATTTTAATCATTTGATTTAAATCATTGATTTAAATCATGATTTAAATCGCTAAAAAAAAAAAAATCATTGATTTATGATTTTTTTGACTTCCGGTTTTTTTAATCGCTGATTTATATGAATTTAACACAAATAATTGTTTACAAGCATCGAGATCAACAAAGTTTTATGTTTTCTTAATACAAAAGCACAAAGTGCACACACTTGTGTAGCTGTGCCAGATAGCCTGATAGTAAAATATTTTATGACATTGTGTATACCAGATTTTTTAAAAATCAAATAAATAAAAAAAATCTGATTTAAATAAAAAAATCATGATTTTTTTCAACCCTGGTTGAGATCTTTTTTTACAGTGCCAACTTAACTCAAAAGCATGCCAGTTCTAGTGATGCAAAAAATATAGTGTATGCATATTTAAATGCTAGTGTGTAAAGGGGAAACCTAATGATTTAGTATAAAACTCTGCATAAACAACAACTTGGTGCATAGGAATTATGTATATAGATGCCTGGTTTTGTTAATGTGGTGCTTGAATATAGGAGATGTAGAGAAAGGTAATATAGCTTCAGTTTGGCATCTTTTTATAGTGCCAACTTAACTCAAAAGCATGCCAGTTCTAGTGATGCATAAAAATAGTGTATACATATTTAAATGCTAGTGTGTAAAGGGGAAACCTAATTATTTAGTATAAAAGATAAAATTATGTATGTAGTTGCCTGGTTTTGTTAATTTGGTGGTTGAATATAGGAGGAAACCACACACCTACAAATCTTCAGCCACAACTTTTCAATCCTTTCAGAAAACATATATTTTTTTTAACAAGTATCTACAATTTTAAAATATAATTAAATGCCCAATGAAGAAATGTCTTTGCATGTAAATAATATTGTATGAGAAACTCTCTATCCAAAGTTACAAAACACATTTCTGTTAGAAGTCTTGTTATTTTAGAACTGTGTTTATGTTTTGTAAACATTTCTACCAACACATGATTTAATTGTTAATAGAATTAAAATTCATTGTTACTTTAAATGAAGAATTTGGGAGTTTAATTTAATTGACCTGAGAAATGAGGAATACCCATTCAATATCTTAAAAAGCTTCCATCTGGTCTCCTCTTAACCTCCTTGTCTCTAGGGTTGTTAAACAATATTCTCTTAGGCATTCTTCTTAACTAAGGTCTCTCGGTCCTGGAACCATTTTAGTTGCTCTCCTCTGTATTTGTTCAAGCATATCTATGTCCGTCTTACGATACTTTTTTATGGTCTCCATGCTTGTATACAGTATTTTAAATTAGGTCTAACTAATGCTTTGTACAGAGGTATAATTAGCGTTTTTCCTTGTATGTTGTTATATTTCTATTACCAACCCAAGAATTTGATTACCCTTTGAAACTGTAATGTCACACTGTTCTGAAACTTTCATATCAGCACTTAATGTCATTCCTAAGTCCTTTTATTTTACAGTAGTACCTAGAACAGTATCTCCCATATGATAGTCTACATCCAGGTTCTCGTGTCCTGTGTGTAGGCATTTACATTTCCAAAAATTTAATAACATCTGCAATTTGTCAGACCATTTAACTAATTTGTCTAGATTGTTTTGTAAATGTTGTTTATCACCATCATTGTTAACCTTTCTAAACACTTAATACTGATTCTTGTGGTACCCCACTCAAAACTGATTTCCACTTTGAAACCTCACCATCTACTACAACATGCTGCCTTCTGTCAATCAGCCATTGTTCTATCCAGTCGATTATACCATCCCCGATACCATGGGCTTTAAGTATAAGTAGTCATCTTTGATGTGGCACTTTGTCAAAAAATCTAAGTAGATAATATCTACTGGCGATCCCTCGTCTATCCACTTAGTGATTTCTTCCAAAAAAACATAACATATTTCTTAAGCATGACCTTGCTTTTAGGAATTCATGTTGAGATTAATTTAATAATTTATGCCTAACAAGGAAGTCTACCATATGGTTTTTAATTAACCTTTCTATGCCATTTCTGGAGTTACAATTAATTGCCCTAAATAGTCTGATTTAGCCTCACCAGCCCACACATGTATAGTAAATACAAATGTAAGAACCAGTGTCAGACAACTAATTAGATTACATTTGGTTACAAGTGGTATAAATGTATTTAACCAGAATATTAATTACATGTAGTCTATCATGTGGCAATGAACTCAGAATTTTGTACCATCAAAATATATGCAAATTAGTAAAAATGCATGGATCCAAACATAATTTCACTTTGACTTAATGAAACAGAATTTGAAACAATAAAAGGACTTAAGGTGAGACACAGCAGTATGGTGGGATTTTTTTTATTTGCATAGTTACTTTTTTCAGACCAATTTGTACAGTGGGTCATACTGAGTAAAAAATATATTTAACTTTTTTCTGCCACACCCCCGTTTCCATGGTAACAAACAAAATGGCCACCATTTTGAACAAATATTGGCAAATTTAGAATCAATGCCATGTTTTATTGAACAAAGATATCATTATAATTCTTGCAGAATCAAATTCAGTATGCTGTCTGTTACACAGCCACCAGAAAATATTATTAAAACAAAAAAAATTTATTTTATTTTTATTTGTTTGTAATTTCTGAAAAATATACTTCTTTTTTGGCTAAATATACTTGTATAACTTTCAAACTTTTGATTATTTGTATAATGTAATCTGGTGTAGAGAAGAATAAGCTGGATATAACATTCCAAACCTTATGGAGCTAGCATAATTACTTCCAGAGATATCCTTCTTCCAAATGTGAAAAACGTGGTTTTGAGAAAACGGCCATAAAATTATTTTTTTTAATGAAAATTGTAACTTTCAAATTATTTGTTTTTTAGAATTTTCTTTTGGCAAATTTGTAGATATAATTATGTTGCATACAACAATCAAACTATTATGATGATGGCGTAATTACTTCCTGAGATATATTGCATGCAAGTGTGACACAAGAAACGTACTAAATGGTCACCATTTTGAACAAACATTGGCAAATTGAAAATCAATGCCATTTTTTTATTGAACAAAGATATCATTATTTTTACACAACCAACTTCAGTACACACTCTGTTACACATATTTTTCTGTTGAACCCCCTGTTTCCATGGCAACAAACAAAATGGCCACCACATTACTGAATTTTGGCTTATCTGAAATGTTACAACACTCAAAAGGTAATATACATTTTAGCAAACTGTTTTCACAATTATCATTGGTGTACTTTCCTCTAAAACTTCACCAAAACAAATGTCAATTATACTAAAAAATAATGTATTTTATTTTTTAAATTATTGCTACTGAAAAAAAAATGGCTTGTTTGTTTACACAACATCCAAGATATTGTAAAAAAAAATAAAAATCTATTTTGGTGAGTTTTTAGAGTATACATGGCTGAACACAGTAATGCCAACAAAATGACCATAGCATTTTTACTTCCAGAGTGTTGTCACTTTTCGTTGTCAAAACAACAGTTCTGAGAAAACAGCCATCAAAATCTGAATTAAGTTATTTTTATGT
The DNA here is from genome assembly GCA_963662155.1 of Lamellibrachia columna. NCBI lineage: Eukaryota > Metazoa > Annelida > Polychaeta > Sabellida > Siboglinidae > Lamellibrachia > Lamellibrachia columna. The sequence continues at coordinate 48,775,473 of OY759269.1, read as the reverse complement.
TTTTCTCACATTGAATGTCTGAGATGACCAAAGTTCTGATACCTTGAACATATGTGACACAAAGTCACCAAATAACCAATGTCACAAAAAGTACTAATAATTTTTTTAAATACACTTAATCAAATAATCCAAGGAATGGTATACAATTACTGTGCTGTAATATGCATAAGAGAGCAAATATGTCCGATTAAAAAAAACCATCGTCACTTGCTCCCTTTTGTCTTTTAACGGCAGTATATTGTAAAATGCAAGATCACAGATTTAAACACCAAACGCATACAAGCACACACACTACAGCCCTTGTACCTCTACAGAACGGGTGGCCTTTTAAGAGGGGACAACTGGCACAGTAAAGTACAAACAAATGCAAAACTAAATTGCCATAGTAACAATTACTTGGAATTTGAAAAGAAAATATTAATGTGCACAAATTGCAAAAATCTAGTTTAAAGAATATTTATTTAACATTTATTTTTTCAGTTCGAATTTTTACTAGTCCCATTTCAAAGTAATTTTTAGAAAAACCAAACCTAAAAAAGTAAGTTCTTATATAATGCAGCATCCAGTATCCAGTCAGTTCAACTTCTCTGGGAAGCATTCAGCCATGCTGCAATTGCGCGAAGACTAATCGTTCACATTTCCATCACTGTCTGTATTGCCAGGTACTCATTTATACAGCTGAGTGAACTGTGGCAATGTGGGGTGATCAAACTTGCCAAAGGTTCGAAGCGACCGCAGTGGGATTTGAAACCAGGTTCTCTCAATTGAGAGTCCGGCCTTCTAACCGGTATGCCATCGCGCCCCACCTACCAAGTATCCACTGCAACATTCTAGCTTGCTTGTGCAAATTTTATATGTAGTTTTTGTGAAATCATCAGACAAACCATTAAATTACTAAAATGCTGAAAAATGTTGTGTGATCGGCGAGAGGATTGAAGTCATGCCCATGATTGGCACTGACTCGCACAGAGTTTACCATTTTGGATATCAACTGTTTTGATCCTTACCAGATCTAACAACTGAAGTAAATTCTTTCGATGATTTGAGCACAAATAGGCTGAACCATGTGAGGAATTGGCTTTAACTCATAAAAAACTTCTTGCATTAAGAATATTTATTTCAAATGATTTTCTTGAGTAAGAAAATGTTTTCTTAATTCAAGAACAAAATTCTAGCATTAAGAATATTTATCTCAAATATTTCTTCAGTAAGAAATATCTTCTTCATTCCAGAAAATTTTCTTATTCAATCACATATCTGGAATTTGCTAAGAAAAAGTTCTAGTCATGGACAAGGGAAACTTCGCTACACAGTATCCTTGTGTTTTGTCTGTTGTTAAAGTTATTTATGCGCGTTAGACAAATGGTTCCCTATTATTGCCCATATATGCATATCGAATTAAAATATTGCCCATCATTGGCCATGAATACATCTCCATTATACACAAGTTTTATTTCATTCATACATATTTAATAATTGTCACAATCGGAACACATTATGAACGAAAAGACATAATAAAAAGGTTTTCATCAAAAACTGTCTCCGTAACCTAGGATCACAAATGCCTCTGTCACCCACGATCACAAACTTTGAAGAAAAAGAAAATGCTTCAGTTCTAGCCCTGCCAGTAAATATGATGCTTATTGCTTCAGTGTAATCAAACATGTAGGCTACTGCGTGCTAGAAAAGGGATTTTTGTCATACCTTAATATATTTCAGATGAAACAAATTTTGTGTACCATCAGAATATTGTAACCATGTTATATATTTTACTAATCCACAAAGAATTTGTCTACTACCAAAATGTTTACAAGCATGCAAGTGTACCATTTAATATTACATGTGCAATGAAGTTACAGCTAAAGCTGATATGGTGGTAATTTTTATGAGTGGCGAGGAAGTGAAATACTCTGATTTATGCGCAATTCTCTGAGACCCTCCAATTTACATACAATTCTCCGATATCCCAAGCTCCCCCAGTTTATGTACAACTTTCCAATATCCTGAGCCCCTCTGATTTACATACAATTCTCCGATATCCCAAGCCCCTCCAATTTTCATATAAATCTCCTGCATTTGCATTTCTGAAACTAAACATGTATGCATTTGACTGCTTGCAACAATTTTGAATACTATAAAAAGGATGCCATAATTAAAATAAATGGAACAAATATCAATTAAATCTCATCAACAAAATGTCTAGGAGTTTATGTAGAAGAACATCTTAATTGAACAATGCTCATCAAGACGATAGGTCGTAGATAAATTAAAACAATTCTGGCAAGTCTATATATTATATTAAAACCCTAAATTGTTCTTTAATTATCCTCAACTTGCATTACTGTGCTCTAGTTTGAGTAAATAGTTATCCATAAAAATAAACAAAATCAGGTTGTTACAGAAGAAAGCCATCAGGACAATTACCAAACATGATTACCTAGCACATGCAGATAATTTATTCAAGAGAACCCAGTTATTAAAATTAAATTACACCAATAATATAACCATTTCAGCTGGGTGTTTTATGTACAAATTCATTAACCACATGCTAATATGTAAATTCTTTTCTAGAAACAGTGATATTAATAGCCACACATCACAGTAAATACACAGGTTGTGTTATTCCTTGGGCCAGAACAAATACAAGCAAGTAGATTGATTATATGGCTCCTTTTAATATTCTCTGCACACTACAGTTTTCATGTTAAGGTAGCTGGGGTGGGTAGCGTGTCAGTTGATTTTTTTTCCACAACATGTTAGGATATACTGAACTAAACGTCGACACCACAAAAAATCATCTGGCTGTAACGTCATATTTGCCAATCCATCCTTTTCTTTTTGGAAATCCCCTTGATTGCTATAACGTTGCAAACTAATTAAAACTAAATTGTATGATGGCGCCGTGCAAACGGCAGTTAAAGGCCACAAGGCACTTAATTTGTGGCAGTTGCAGTAACTGGGTGGACTTCGTCAAGTCTGGGTGCGAGAAGTCCTGGGCTGAGGTCCAGGCAGATAGTTTTAGTTTTGAGTGTAGGGGATGTACGAAGATGAAGGAACTAGAGGTGGAGTTGGAAGAGCTGAGGCTGCTCGTTGTGGCAATGGTGGGAAGGGAACAGGGGGGTTGTGCCAGTAGTTCCGGTGGGGGAACAGTAGATGATAAAGTGGGGAAAGACACAAGAGATGCTAGGGAGAGCTCACCGCAGCCTGGGAGGAAGCTGAGAGGAGGGAAGGTGACAGGTCGTAGGGAGACGGGAATGAAAGGAATGGGAGGGAAGACAACCGGAGCGAAGGAGAGGGGAGTAGGGGAGACAGGAGGGAAGGAGAAGGGAGTGGGGGAGACAGGAGGGAAGGAGAAGGGAGTGGGGGAGACGGGAGGGAAAACAACCGGAGTGAAGGAGAGGGAAGTGGGAGAGACAAGAGCAAAGGAGTGGGAAGTGGGGGAGACAGGAGCGAAGGAGACAGGAGGGAAGGGGTCAGGACAGAATGTGATGGAGGGGATCAAACGGAAGAGTTATTCTGCAGCAGTGATAGAGGGGGTGAGGAAGAGAGCGAGGGTGTTTGTGGGGGATTCGATAGTTAGGAAGACCGACAGAGTCTTAAACAAGGGAGATGATGTGGTGGTCTGCTTGCCTGGAGCCAAAATAGAGGCGATAACTGAGAGGGTAAAAAACATCGTAGGCTCGGGTAAGGGTGGAACTGTTTTAGTACACGTAGGGACAAATAACGTAGAGAGGGAGGGTACAACTGCCATAGTTAGGAAATATAGGCAGTTGGTCAGAACACTAAAACAGACGCGGGTTGAGCAGGTAATACTGTCAGGGATTTTACCTGTAATGGGCAGGAGGGGTCACAAATATCGAAATTGTCGGGGGATGGCAATTAACATGTTAGTCCAGAAGTTATGTAGGGAAGAGGAAGTTGGATTTGTGGATTTATGGGGAAGTTTTGTTGGGAGGGCTGATATGTACATGAAGGATGGGCTTCATTTAAGTGGAAAGGGGGCGGCAGTATTCGCGGACAAACTTTCAGCAGCAGTAGATAGTGACTTGGGTACAATGACAAATATTTTTGGAAGTAAACATTCTTTAAACTAGAAGTGCAGGGGGGTTACCTAGAGGTGTCTCAAGCAGAACAAGAGGCCACTAGCACAGATAAACCAATATCAAATCATCCGAAAAACATCTCTGAAAAAGGTTATAGATGCGTATGTTTAAATGCAAGGAGCATAGTAAATAAGAAAAACGAATTAAACATTATGGTAGAAGATATTGACCCTCACATAATTGGTATAACTGAATCATGGGCCAACATAGATATAACAGATGCTGAATTAGGACTGACAGGATATGTAATATTTAGGAAAGATCGAATAGGAAGAAGGGGCGGGGGAGTTATTTTATATGTTAAAGAATCTATTCAGGCTTATGAAATAAAACTAGAAAGGGAAGCAGATTGCGATGAAGCTGTTTGGTGCAAAACTGTTTCAGGAAATTCAAAATTAACTATTGGATTAGTTTACCGAAGTCCAAACATAAACGAAGAGGACAACACAAAAATAAAAAGCGCTATAAAGGAAGTTAGTAAAGGGGAATGTATCATAATGGGAGATTTTAACCATGGACACATACAATGGAATTCTCTAGAGAGCACAGGGATTGAGGACCAACAATTTCTATTTTTAATCCAGGATAGCTTTCTTACTCAGCACGTACTAGAACCAACCAGGGGAGAAAATGTATTAGATATAGTTTTGTCATCACAAAAAGAATTAGTGGACAATGTAAAAATATTTGAACCATTGGGTAATAGTGACCATAATCAAATACATTTTGACATCAATGTAAAATCAGAAAGTAAAAATAAGAAAACGTACAAGAGAAACTTCCACAAAGGTAACTACAAAGATATGAGAAAATACTTAGCAAAGCTAGATTGGAATAACATGCTGATGAATAAGACCGCAATTGAATGTTGGAATATTCTAAAATATGAAATTGAGAGTATCATCGATAAATTTGTTCCCTTCCAAAAACAAGGAAAACGGTGTAGAAAGAAACACTTGTCAAAAGAGGCTATTAGAAAAATAATGCTAAAACAAACTATGTGGAGGGTTTATAGGCGTACCAGAAAGGATGAAGACTATGCAAAATACAAAGAGGTACTTAATGCAGCTACAACTGAAATCAGACAATCTAAAAGAAGCTATGAGCAAAAACTAGCATGTAACATAAAAAATGACAGCAAGAGTTTTTATGCATATGTCAGGAGTAAACAAAACGTACAAGACAAGGTTGGACCTCTAGAAGATAGTGCTGGAAATATAATATCACAGGGGTTTTTAATGGCGGAAGACCTAAATGGTTACTTCAGTTCAGTGTTTACCAAAGAAGATATTAGTTCATTACCAGTTGCTGATGCTAAATTTCAGGGGGCTAAATCTGACTATTTAGGTCCGTTAGTTGTAACTCCAGAATTGGTAGCTAAGAAAATAAAGGCAATGAAGGATAACAAATCACCGGGAGTGGATGGGATTCCTCCAAAATTACTAATGGAAACAGTAGAACAAATCAGTATACCACTTGCAAGAGTATTCAACTTGTCATTAAAAGAGGGAGTTGTTCCGTTTGAATGGAAAGAAGCAAACATCATACCATTATTTAAAAAGGGTTCGAGAAATAAGTCAGAGAATTACAGACCAGTGAGTTTAACGTCAGTGATTTGTAAATTATTAGAAAGGTTAATTAAAGACCATATGGTGGAATTCCTCGTTAAGCATAAATTATTAAATTCATCTCAACATGGATTCCTTAAAGCGAGGTCATGCTTAACAAATATGTTATGTTTTTTGGAAGAAATCACTAAGTGGATAGACGTGGGATCGCCAGTAGATATTATCTACTTAGATTTTCAGAAAGCTTTTGACAAAGTGCCACATCAAAGATTACTACTTAAATTAAAAGCCCATGGTATCGGGGATAGCATAACTGACTGGATAGAACAATGGCTGACTGACAGAAGACAACGAGTTGTAGTAGATGGAGAAGTTTCAAATTGGAAATCGGTTTTGAGTGGGGTACCTCAAGGATCAGTATTAGGACCTATATTATTCTTAATTTATATCAATGACTTGGACAACAGTATAACAAGTAACGTACTGAAATTTGCGGATGACACAAACTGTTTAGAAAGGTTAATACTGATGGTGATAAACAACATCTACAAAACGATCTAGACAGATTAGTGAAATGGTCTGAGAAATGGCAGATGTTGTTCAATTTTGGGAAATGTAAATGCCTACATACAGGACATAGGAACTTGAATGTAAACTATAAAATGGGAGATACTGTTCTGGGTACTACTGTAAAAGAAAAGGACTTAAGAGTTACAATAAGCGCTGATATGAAAGTTTCAGAGCAGTGTGGTATTGCAGCTTCAAAGGGTAATCAAATTCTTGGATTGATTAGAAGAAACATAACATACAAGGGAAAAAAGTTAATTATACCTCTTTATAAAGCAATAGTTAGACCTCATTTAGAATACTGTATACAAGCATGGAGACCATATCGTAAGAAGGATATAGATACGCTTGAACGCATACAAAGGAGAGCAACTAAAATGATTCCAGAACTGAGAGACCTTAGTTATGAAGAACGCCTGAAAGAATGTGGTTTAACAACTCTAGAGACAAGGAGGTTAAGAGGAGATCAGATTGAAGTTTTTAAGATATTGAATGGGTATGAAAATATTGATAGAAATATGTTTTTCTCACTCAAGAAGGATAGCAGAACTAGAGGACATGAGGTAAAATTAGTAAAGGATCAATGTAGATTGGACATCAGGAAGCACTCGTTCTCACAGAGGACAATAAATGAATGGAACAAATTGTCTACAGATTGTGTAACTGCTAGCAGCGTGAATATGTTTAAAAACAAGGTTGACACATATCTCAGGAGGGCGGGCTATAAGTAGATGAACATTGTTGGACTCTCGATAAGCCAATGGCTTCCTAGTCCACTTGCCATCTGGGCCTTTGGCTTGGATGGCAAATCTTGTTAAATCTATTCGTTCACCGTGAAAGCGGAACATATCGTCTGCTTACCAGTACACATCAGTATTATATCTACCTAACTAAATCATGCCCCTAAACCAGCAAATATCAGTGCTAATGTAGTTTATTGTGCCCATGAAACGATAACGGAAACGGACCATAACCCCGATCTGGTGACCCCGCCGGATAACGGGCCAATTAAAATGATCCTGCCATGTATTTGTCAAAGGGCTGGCGTAACCCGATATCATAGACGATAACACGTTACAGATACAGATTCAAGGGCCATTGTGGCGGCAAATTAAGGGGACATGTCAATATTACAAATGGTCATTATGTTTTGTCAACAATACATAAAACGCCAGTGAATAACCGTAAATTTCGACACAAAAACAAACATGTTTTGAGATTGTGTTTTCATTAATAACCAGGAAGTGATGCTTAATTTATTATTTTAGAAAAACTGCAACACTTATGACGCTGCAGGTGCCTTACGTAACATGAATTTGAATTACGATTGGTGAAGGGTTTGTTTCAAAAATACACTGCCACTTTAGGCTGTCATTCAACTTTTGCTTAATTCATTCAAGGTGGTGTAGCAGACGTAATTCTCCCTAAAAGTTATCAGCGACACTATCATATTTATATGTATGTCATTTATTTCTTTGGGGATTTTCTCTACAAAAATTTTTTAAATCTTGTAACATAACCAAATAAATGAAAAACTCCAAATGTTATTAATCTGGAATATTATATAGTATTTCAACTACAATCTGTGAAGAATTGGTTAAACGTATCTTAAAAACTTCTACTGAAACTAATCAATTCAAGACAAGCATATAATAGCCGCCCCAGCTACCTTAAATTGTTATTAAAAGTATTAGTGGTTGGATGTTGAATCATATGATAATTCTTACATATTAGTGTACCAACTTGAATGTATAATTTATTTTATTGTATGTTTTAATTACTTACACCAACTAACCATATGGTTAAAATGAAACTGGATTCCTATTATTTGAGTGTTCAACTGCGAAATATATCCACCACTGTCAGCCAGGTACTCACATATACAGCTGAGAGAATTGGAACAACATGGACAGTCTATGATGATATTTGGTAGGTGAATTTTATTTGCAGTAAGCTACCGTAAAGGGTAATTTAAAGAAATTGTAATTTAACTGCCAACATCTTTAGTACTAATTTAGTTTTGATGAATATTTATTTTGAAAAATCAATACCTGATGGAAAAGTAGTAAATTTTATTTTTTTAACAAATGTTCCATCAAACCTCACAAGTAAAGAAGTGTATAAACACAATGTGAAAATTGATAATTGTTTTGGACTGGTGTCTGATAATACATAAATATACTGCTTTACTTACTCAGTATAGCAGTATGCATAAGATTTTACCCATTTCTGTTGTTAATACAAACTACATGACTATCAGTATAAAAGTCACAAAGAATGACTTACCTTTCCTCTACGTCTTTCAAATAGCCAACTGCTTTGAGAAATGCATATCTTCTCTCCCCATCCCACAAGTATGGGTGGCTGGAACATGAAATATGTTAACCTCACAATAAGCTTCTGTCCTATTACACCAGGAGGCACGGCCATATAATTATGTATATAATTTGTCATTGGTTAATCAGCCTGCAGGGTCTTGGGGAAAGCTGTGCATCAAATGACCAGTCAAATTGGAATTGACACAGTTTCCCCAATACATCATTTCACAATTTCTACATGTCAAAGAGAAAAAAATGGTTGAAATATAAAATAAAATCCAGCGGTCAAGAACATGCAATCTGGGAGAGATGCCCGATAGCATTTCCGTGAAAACAAACATTTCCATGTTTACACTATGACACGTCACTCTTTGTCATAGCATTGAAGAACACGCATGCATGCACACAAGCAAATATACTTATATAGTTTTTATGTACATCTATTTGAACAAGATATGGCCTTTAACAAGAAACTAGTGACCCTGCCTAATGGATACAGAGGACAGGGGTTATCTGTATCAGATAAGGAGTTGAAAATGTTTCAAGTTTCAACTATCCATCAAAGAAAGTACTGTTTTGCAGACCTGTGTGGCTTAAGTCTGACCATCTACAAGTTACATCACATAAACCTATATATTAACTTTATATAATTTATACATATTCTAATAGCCTCTACCACATAAAGACATTAACCTTGCACATAGACCATGTAAGATGTCAGCACAAATGTCCTCACCTTAGCAGCTTTCTTGCTGATGGTCGGTTATGTGGATCATGTGCCAGCATTTGCTTGACTAGGTCACAAGCCACGGGGTCTTCTTTTTCAACCTTTGCCAAGTCATGCTTGCCAGTCATAATATTGTCATCCACCAGGCTGAATTTACCATCTGCTGCATAGGGATGAGTACCTCGAGACATGATGAAGAAGCACACCATCCCGGCAGACTGCAAATGATATTGTATGACACGGCTTAAGCAGCAGTAGACAAAGACAACCAGTCATAATACCACAGTTAGTTACTGTTAACTGCCACTTCAGGGATCAATGCAGTGTAGGTATATTATATAAAAATATCAATATTTAAAACAATAAAAAGTTAAAACTGTTAATTTATAAATTGTACTGTGTATACTTCAACAACACTATACGTTTTCATTTATGATACACACATATAGAACAGTGCATACATTTGTGAAAATGTTGATCAAGTTGGTAGAGAACAATGAAGTAACAAATGTCTTAATCACAACTATTGAGGTTTATTTAAACATAACATTTCGGCTACTGTTGGTAGTCTTCATGAGGAACTAAAATCTGGGACGACTAGTTCTTCCGCTCGCCAGTGGGCATGGTAAGCGGGCCGTCCCATACATGGCTGAGTCTGCATCCCCGGTCTCGACCCACAACTGGACCTGTCCCCCCAATCCACATGGCCTCCCCAATCCACACCATTCCTCTGCTGCCCTCCCTGTTTACCACCCCCACTCCTGTCAATGGTCCGACCCACTGTCACCGACTAAAACATTGTGCATCTGTTTCCTGTGCCTCTATATCAGCAAGGGAGTTGTCACAATATTTTACATGTTGAATTAATTAAGCCACCCATTGGTGTGATGTGTCAAAGGACATTATTTACCAGTCAAATTACAGATACAAATCATTTCCTCACTGCTTCCCCAGTGTTCTCAAACCCATTTAATCCTGGTGTCCTATATACAGGACACCCCCTTTTATTATATGGATGTGAGAAAAGTCAAGTTCAAAGTATGGCTTTTGCTTAATTTTTCACTAGCCTGATTAGGAGAGAAACGATAGTGATAAATGTGTGTTCAGCTTCATACATATGGTATAATCATGCATTTGTTCATGTGCCCTGTCGTGGCTAGCGTCCTATAAATAGAACACCATAATATCCCACGAATCAAGAGGACAATTTCTTTCATACTCAATGTATGTATTCAGGTGATGCATTTGAAGAACACAATGTGATGAAGCACTTTGTTTTCATTGTTTTTCTGTACCTGGGCATTAATTGATGGACTTTCTGAAACGTGGTTCCAAGAAAGAAAGCAATGTTGATACTTATAACAACACAGGTTACCATAATATATTATGGTGAATAACTATAGAAAGACTAAAATGGGTGGTCGTGTCGCAGTCTGTATGAAAAATTTGCTTCTTCATAAAAATTTTGATAAAAATTATGCACAGTGTGTGTTTATTGAACTGGACAAAGGTACACTTAATTTTAACAGGAAGCTCATTATAGGATATATATATATATATATATATATATATATATATATATATATATATATATATATATATATATATATATATATATAAATATATAATATATATATCCTATCCTATAATGAGCTTCCTGTTAAAATTAAGTGTACCTTATATATATATATATATATATATATATATATATATGCTATCCTATCCTATAATAAGCTTCCTGTTAAAATTAAGTGTACCTTTGTCCAGTTCAATAAACACATGCACGCATGCACGCACGCACGCACGCACGCACGCACATGAATATAAATGAAACTCTATGTTTTATTAATCTGGAGTATTATTTAGTAGTTCAACTACAAATTGTGAAGAAATGGTTGGTTTATCTACAAAAAACTTTTACAGAAACTACTCAATTCAAAACAAACATAAAACAGCCACCCCAACCACCTTAAATTGTTCGCTGCTGTCAGCTGTCAATGGCACATATATCTTTCTAAGTTGATACATAAACAAGTACACGTTCCTACATGGAAATATATTGCATATGAAAGTATCAGTTGCCTACATTATTAGCATGGGAGGTGTAAAGCAAGTTATATTTATGCCAAATGACATTTTTGGAAATAGCAGAGAGCTATTTGGGATTTGCACTGACCAGCGAGGTCGACTTTTGTAAACACTGAATTGTTGAATAGAAAATTGTTTCTACTTCATCAAAATACAATTGGGCATTCAGTAAATGTTAGAGTAGATATAGCTTAAACTGAATTGATGATAAAAACGATCAGACTTAATAGCTTTCATTTACAATAACAATAAAACAATCACTGTTTCAGAAACACATGTTTTATATATATATATATATATATATATATATATATATATATATATATATATATATATATATATATATATATATATATAAACTACAAAGAAATATAACACTCACCTGTACATCATCACTGGCTCTGTATCGGATGGTGGTCTTTTTGTCCCCCTCTTCGTCATTCATCTGGTCAAGTACCTTTTCATCATACATCTGGTCAAGTACCTCTTTTGACCTCCAAAAGTTTGTACCTGCACAATGATGCACGCAGTAAGTGCAAATTATTTGTGATTTATTGTGATAAAGCACCATCACATCTAGCATTAAGTTCTTCTTTTTAATCAGGCAACTTCAATATCAATCTTAGCTGATAACACAATCACATACACTTTTATATCCACATTTATGCAACTTATTTGCACTATTGTTGGGATACAGATAGAGACCACCAGTATGTAAGTCCACAACAGGTTACACATATATCACTTCGCCTGGCATAGGCTATAGCTTCTAGGCAAGTTGAACCTAATTATAAAGTGCTCACAAAACCTTTAAGTGCTCAGAATGTGTTCTAAAAGTGGGAGATTCCAGTAATTTTGCCAAATGCCTGAGGGCTGACATGTCAATGAGCACGACTGATAAGCACATGCGCAGCTCTATGAAATCGGGGTAACCTAGACTACAGGTGACGTATGACATAAGGGAGGTGGGCATACACAGAACTAATGGAAAGTATCAAACAAACATGTTTTTTTGCCAGAAATAGGACTTGTTTAGTATACAAAGGCCAACATGTTACAAAAATTGAGTTTGGATGCAAATTGCATGGCCATATCATATTGGCAAGTATAGGAATAGCGGCATACAAATATTTTTGTTCATTTGGCGAGTGAATATTGCAAGAATACCACACTCGTGACACAGTGTTATCTAACAGTATGGCGTGAAGCATTAAATTAAGATGTTGTGTGTTCAACAAGTTTTTTTTAGTAAACCACTGGTGTGACATTCTTAATTGTAGAAAACCATGACTTTTGTTTTGCTCTAACATAACATTTTTACTGAAAACCAATTAAATGTCAACATTACGTGATCAACTTTATAAAGTTAACACCACTAAAATTAAACATGATTTTAGTACAATATTTTGAATTTCAAATCAGTTTATAATAATTTCTCTATGTTATAATGGGTAGTGATTTTGACATCAAAATATAATCAAATATGATCATTCTTATTAATGAAAGCACAGTGGAGGGTCATGACCGAGCCTTGTTTCAAATGATAACAATCACTGAGGCTTTACATTAATGTATTGTTTTTTGTGGACGAATAGGTATAAAATAAATTTAACTTACCTGTGTTAGATGCATTACCGCCACTTTCACCTGGTTGAATAGGAAGACTCAAATCAAAGTCTGCCATCTTGATGTGCACATTTCCATTGGCAGAAACCACAAACATGTTTTCTGGCTGCAACATCAATGTCACAATGTCGCAATGCAATCAGGTATAGCAATTGAGCAATATCTTTTTAACCAGCTGTAATAATATACAGTGAAATCATCCAGTGTGCTCCCGAAGCCAGGCCAGGTATAAAAGTAGCTGGGTACAACATGAATAACAGGCACAGATAACATGGTGCTGATGTGCTCTTCCTCCTTGTTCCCTGCTGTACAGGGGTGAGGGTCAGGTAAAGTATTGATGCTGATGCTGACAATGAAATACACCTACAAGGTATGTTAGACACAGTAATCGGGGAAAGTGAAAAAAATGTCTGTCTCCAAATAAAAACAAAACAAAAACCATGGTCCTATGATAGAAAACTGTTACACCAACCTGCAACATCGCAATGGGCCAGGACCGGAAATTGGACCAACTGGTATCATCAAGACGAACTAAACCTAACAATGCTTTTTGATTAGCTACATGTCTGTAGAGCATGACATAATATGATGGATAACATAAAGGTAAGTAATCAAGTCGTTTTGTAAGTGACCCCTACGTAAATATTTGGAACTTTATTTTGACACGAAAGCGTAATCATAAATGAATTTATGTGACAGTGGCACATAAAGGATTTTATGCGGGATAACAAGGCAATGAAAGTGGTTTGAGGTTAGACCAACTGTGCTAGTGAGGGTATTAGACTAATTACTCGCACACGTGTAGGGATACACTGGGCTATATACGCAGCTGCATGACCTAGATCCAGCCTCACTCGATTTTTAAGCTAGCTTGTGTCGTTGTGAGACTTTTGCTCTGCAAATATTCTGAATTTCTGTTGTTACTTGTTAATCATTATCTATTGCTAAATTGGTTTTGTTGGTCAGTTCTTTGTTGGTTGATCTAATTTCTGGCTCATTAATAATTAATAGATAAAATGTAATTATTTGGTCTATTTCCATTTATACTGGACTTGTGTTGTTATTTTGCATAATATATTTTGAGCATGTATATAGCCATATTTGGTACCAAAAGTTTTGGAAGAGGACCATTCATTTCTAATCTCATCAGTTCAATATGTGTGTGTTGTTGATACTGGTGCACAAAAGTGGTACATAGAAGCTCAACATTTAAATTCACTAAAACGAACAGGTAATAGCTTTATTTCATTCTTCAACAACCTCACAATAACAGGAAACAGCAAAAAGATAGTTGTACAATTGTAAGTTTACAAAACTTGCATTGTAACACAAGTCCTGCATTATGTAACAGTCGTTACTTAATGTAAAAGAAACGGTCATGACGTTCAGGACACCATGCGAAAAATATTAAATTAAATTTAATCATATCCCATTATAATAGTCTGAATTACAATGCTATCGAAATAATGATCAGACACTGTACTTCAAAAGAAAAATAAACATGAACAGTCGGGACTTCACATTCACTGCTAGCCAATCCTAATAACGGTCGTTACGGTCAAGAACACCAACCATAACGACAGTTACCATGGTTTTGCTAGTCTTGTATCCTGTCAGTCCTTTTGTGAAACATCAATATCTTGATTCAGCGTTATTGACTATACCCTGATCACATTGTTTCACTGTTAGACTGCTTTATTTGTTTCATGTATGTTTAATACTTTATTCAAATTGGAACATAGTGCACTTTTCAGTGTCCCATTTTGGTTCCATCTTTTTTTGTCAATTACAGCTTAATTGAATCGTCACAAAGAGAATGCTGCTTTGATGTGCACAATTTTGTCTCAACTATATCTAACATATATATATATATATATATATATATATATATATATATATATATATATATATTGAATCAAATGATGACACAATTATAATGTCCTTTACTCCGACATTCATATCAGGTTAATTATAAACTGAACCGCCAAAATCTCTCCAGTATTGAAAACACATATATATCCATTGATATATCTAGCCTAGAATGGTTAATATGGATGTATTACTTGGTTTAAAGGCCATGGACCAGAACCTGAAATTTGACCAATTGGTACCATCAGGACGAAGGAAACTTGACCATGCTCTATGATTAGCTACACATGTCTGTAGAGCATGGAATAATATGATGGACCTCTGTAGGGGGTAGCTTAAGGTAAGTAACAAAGTAATTTTGTTAGTGACCTCTAGGTCAAAATGCGGGCCTTTATTTTGACAGTAAAGTCAAATGTAGCATGTACAAGCCACTTTGCTACCCCTATGAATTAAAAAACTTGTTTAAGTCTGTAATTTCTGTTGTTACTTCCAATACACGTCTTTTATTCATAAATTATATAATATGACCATTAAATACGTTGTTTGATCATTGTTTGATTTACTTTCAACCATGGCTACAATGCGGCTTTCTTACTATTATGCACATGTTGAAGTAAAAAAGGTATCTCGCAATCAAACAAACTATTCTAAGTGCATTACTTAAATTTTTTAGATGGGCAACTGATCAGTGTCCATAAATTCACACTTCATCATCTGAACTATCCTGTCCAGCTGTTCATCCACTTCAGTTCTCGTATTAGAACAGTCCTGGAGACAACAAGCATCTGTGCATTTGAGTTCACAAGCCTTACAAACTATCCTACATTTGAGTTCATTCACAAGCCTTACAAACTCTCCTACATTTGAGTTCACAAGCCTTACAAACTCTCCTACATTTGAGTTCACAAGCCTTACAAACTCTCCTACATTTGAGTTCATTCACAAGCCTTACAAACTCTCCTACATTTGAGTTCACAAGCCTTACAAACTCTCCTACATTTGAGTTCATTCACAAGCCTTACAAACTCTCCTACATTTGAGTTCACAAGCCTTACAAACTCTCCTATATTTGAGTTCACAAGCCTTACAAACTCTCCTACATTTGAGTTCATTCACAAGCCTTACAAACTCTCCTACATTTTAGTTCATTCACAAGCCTTACAAACTCTCCTACATTTGCATGAAAGCAACTCCAGAACACATGTTCCTTGTTCAACAGCTGCAAACATTTTCTTGACATCGAGTATTCTTGTCCTGGCTCTTGTGCCACACTTCACGTAAAGGTTACAGTCAATACGAGCTTGAACAGCCATGCTAAGAATCAATATGTGTCATCTGCGACAATAATTATGATTGAATAATAGTCTGCAGCGGCATGTTTTGTATGCAACAACACGCGAGTGTCTGCCACCTGTTGAACCATCGTCAGCTCATTCACCTCCTCCAACCTTTCTGCTGTGAGCTTAAAACACTTATCCTCACATTTCTCATATAATACCTTGCTGTCCAGCTTTTCCTTCAGATGTGGCCTCTTCCAATTTTCCACCATGAACTGGACCCGTTTGGTTTTGTTTGAAGTGCAAAATAGCACATGCCTCCACTACTTGATTCTGTGACTAGGCATATGTTGGCAAACATCTGTCCAGACAGTTAAGCTAAGGTGCGGTTTTCACCATGCATTATCTGAATGAGACTCATGCCATCAGTGATGCAAACTGATGGTGGTGAGACACATTCAGCTGGGGTCACATTCTTTTCCAGCTCTCTGGCCAAAACAGCTTTGTTGGTCTTTTTCATTGTCCCATCACTGTTAGTAAAATATCAGAATGGGGGTTGGGGGGAGGGGGTTGGGGGGAGGGGCAAAGGGGATGATTTAGCATGTTGAGATTTCCGCTAGTTGCAGTACCATGTGACCAAACAATCTGTGATCACCTTTCTGGATAGTATGTTTGTTAACAGTCTTGGAGTCCCGCTGTTTCTTGATACTACTGAATGTTTTCAGTTTCATTCTTGGAATGCAGTCATGAAACTGTTTCCTTCCTGCCTGCAGTCTTTCTCTCTGGTAGTCTTGATAGGCCTTTTCACATTTGTTCTGAGCATTTAGTGGGTCATGGACAACGTCCAATGGAGCCGCAGTGCTTGTTGAAAGGCTTAAGGTATCAGAGGGGTTGCTGTTCATGGGTTTGTCCACTGGTTTTCTAGAATGTTAACAACTGAATTCACGTCACCCTCGTCCCATGTAATATATGTGATGGTTGTAAATCAGCATGGCTGACACAAGAATTTGCAAACTGTGCCTGGTTTGAGGCTGAACCGTTCCTCCAGCAGTCTGTGTAGGTCTATTGACTGTCTCCTGTATGGTCTGATTAACATGTATTCAACTGAAAGGGTCACCAAGCGGGGTAGAAAACCCCCAATCTGGCAGTACCCAAATACACCTATGTCGTCTTCTAGCAACCTTGTCATTTCTGTATAATATATAGGCAGAAATCTAGCATATGCAAGACAAAATGGAATGAGTAAGTGAATAGAATGGAAATTTAGCAGCCAATTTCCCTCCCTCGATGCTCGGATAAATGCCAACAGGAGCTCTACAAGGTCAACATAGGACATCCAGAAAGCTGCAAGATCTCCACTGCTGTGGTGAAGCAGGGCCTGACACTCAGTTAATCGTCCTCTTATTCTTGACCGTGGTCATCCAGGCGCTTGAGCCCATTTCCACTTTTCACATCATAGCAGCAACATGAGTGACTTACCACAAATCACACCCACCCCTTAAAACCAAGTTGTGTGTGTTGAAGTGGCAGAGAAAGTTTCAAACTATTCACTCACTTTGTAATGCCACAATGCTGCAGTGTTGGGAAGGATGCAGTAATTACTCCAAGACCATTTTTACTACTGAGAGCCCCATTAAAACCATATTTTCACATACATATGTAACAATAAGTGAAATTGTGGACCTGTGAGGAAGTGGCTAAACACATAAGTGTCATAAAAGCAATGCCAGTAGTGATTTTGGGTCAAAAGTGAAGTTCCTAGTGGTTATATGTTGCATGGTTTATTGCTTCTTTCTTCAAGAATATTCGCTAGTCGACAAAAGAGAAAATTGCTTACAGCGGATTTAAGCTACCAAACTGAAATGTCCATCATACATTTTTGTTCACAGTTTGGGCATCCCTAAACACCAGTACCAACAAATTTTAGTTCCATTTTTTGTACCAATATTCCACCTGGCCCATGGACTATAACAAATGGGACTGGGGGTTATTCTTAAACAAGTTCATAAGTGTTTTCTTGAATCATTAATAACTGCAGATTGCCAATGCAATGGTGAGATCAAGAAATGAATTGCACTGACCAAAACAGTCTATCACTTGAAGTAAGAAAACATGTTCTACAATGTTATATAAAGCATATTTATGGGTGTGAATTATGGTCAATGACTAAACAGTAAACAATTCTCTTCTTCTGTTGGATTTATGCATCTGATTTAGCCTGCAAATGGTACAGGACTCCTTCTGGACCACCAGTGGTACCTCCGCGTGGACCATAAGCAGTGTTCGAAATTAAGGCCTTTTTATTGGCGGCAATCGATTCAGTTAGCCAAAATGCATTATCGGCCCCCACCCAGCCGATTCATCCCAGCAGCCACAGCTGGGTTGGACTGTATTAGTGATGCACATTACAATACTTAATAATGTAATCTAATTCAATATAAAATAGAATTGTGACGAACTATGTCTTCCTTGCCAGCGACACATCACTGCCAAGGCAAAGGCGAAGTCTGCACATGCAAGGGAAACCCCTTGCAATTTTAACATGGATGCATGCTTATTGGATGATTCACATTTAATGACGCCATAATCTTGGTGAATACCAGGGAAACACCAAAGCAAAGATGGCGGACAAAGTTGCGAGAATCGTACAGTTCAACATTTTTTAAAGGATATTACGCCAATTTATTACATACTGGTGATACTAATGAGGCAGACAATCCAACTGACAATATAATGTGCCAAGATATTCTCATTAATGTGATATTTGGCTGTGAATTTGGAGGCTTCGATTTGGAGTGAATTGAGAACAGTCAGCATACCATGCCAGGCCCAGGGCAGTGGCCAGTGCACGCGAAACTCAAAACGTCGGCATCAAACATAATGTTACTTTCAACAATTGTAACTGTTTCACAAACACAATTCACATTGAAATGTTTATTAAATTCATTATTTTATTGGTCTCCTAGTTACAAGAAATGAACGATAATATTTGGTATGGTTTATATTTATTAAATTATTATTTATCTAATTTAAAGCAGTGTCTGTTTTAGTTTTTATGCACAAACTAATGAAGACAGTTGTGACATTTTGAATTAAATGCTACGGAGTGAACTGTCTGGTTATGCAGAAGCCACCCTAATTCGCCACTTTTGTTTATTATTCATCATATTATAATGAAACACAAACCAACCTTTATATCTCTGTGCAGAATGCTGGTTGGTTTTAGAGTATGCATATAATCAAGTCCAGTCAATAAGCCTTTCACCAAAGAAGCAGCTTCTTTGATCCAGTCTTTCAGTTCCAGAGCTATCACCTCTTCCTTCTTGACCCATTCTCTGATGGTGTAATCACAAAGCTCTGTAGCAATGTAATGGTGAGTCTTGTCTTCTTCTGTAAACTAAAAACAGTATAACATGTTTGATTGATAGATTTATTTTCTAACATCAAAGAAGCAATCTAACAAAAATAGGTGTAAGGCTTCTTGTGGTATTAACACTGATGTAGCATTGAGAATAGATTGTGAAGTGAAGTGAAAGTTTATTCAACAACAACAACATAATACAGGTGCACTGTATGGTGTGCTGCTGCTGCTGCTGCTGCTGCTGCTGCTGCTGCTGCTGCTGCTGCTAAAGGGACATATCTGAAGTCATACGACTTATAAGGTGCTATGCCCTTCTCAAATTAAATAAATGCAATATAAGTAAAACATTAAATACAAAATAGCATTCACAATTCACTTATAAACTTATTACAGTGGTGCTTGAGCTAATTATAAATTAACTAATTGACATAACTTTCAATTAAAAGTTTATAAATATGCCGTAAGTAATAGCTGTTAGGTACATAACGTTGAATCACTGCCTCTAACGCAGTTCAAGTTTCCCAAAATGTAGATATTTATAACTTGTTCATCAGAATCTTCCCACGTCAGCTGCATATGAACTTTCTAGAATGGATCCCATTTTTTTCCCAGCAAGAGCAGAATTAAAAAAATTGCTTCAGATGATTTGCATCCCAGCAACTGCAGCTACAGCACATCAAACAAGTCATTTCTGCTTGGGGTCAAAACAAACACTTCCGTTGCATTTCACATTTATTTTTGCAGTGTGATATGTCCATTTTAAATAAAATTATATATATGTATATATATATATATATATATATTATATATATATAATGTAATTAAAAAAATAATATAATAATAGTAACATAAATGTGTAGCTATGGATACTAGCCACCACATGGCAAACAATATAAGCATAAATGCCAACTCTAGCTCTTCATGAAGATATTGTCAACTAATTTTTGTTTATTGTAATGAACAAATGAAAACTTTTTGTTGTTAAACATGTTTTATTATAGCTTCAATACAAATGAATTGTGAAACCGAAACAAAACTGTTGCATGCTATGTAGGCCTACTTCCAAAGTTCTGTGGATTTATTCCTAGAAACAAATCCTTGGGGTTGACAGGTTGCTAAAAACCAAGGCCTGTTTCTGGCTTGTGATGCTCTGATGTTTTGGGAGGAGAGAAGAGGAATGAGGGGAGGTAGAGTATTGCATCAAAGAATGTACCAGGCTACAAGGAAACAATTTAGTGCAATGTATGTATCAGACATGAGTTAATTTCAATTGTTAATTGAATTAACTCAAATAAGTTAATTTAATTAATTAACTCTACAAGAAAGGCTAATTTTATTTTATTAATTAACTTTACCAAAAGGGGTTAATTTAATTTACAAATTCCCAATTAACTCTCAATGCTCATTTAACAGTTGGTATCACTGGATAGTTGTTTATCTCCATCATTTTAACCTTTCTAAACATGTTTGTGTCATCTACAAATGTCAGTACCACGGGCAACTGAATCAGCTTGGGCCCCTGTAAATAATATATATATATATATATATATATAACAGGGTATGCAACTAGGAATGACCCCACCCACCTTTCAACATCCGTATCTCGGCGTTGCGATGCGTAATCCGAATACTACGACCATACACAAATGTCCCAATGAATAAACTTTCACTATGCTTACTGTCATTAAAAACATATATGGATTTCTTATGAAGAGGTATGTTAACGACTGACAATGTTACCGGAAGTGAGGTGCAACATCCCTTGTTAGCCAAATAGTCTACCCAACAAAAGGAGCCAATGATCAGTCTGACACATTCTACAGCTGGTGACAGGTGTCCTCTTGCAAAGGTTCTGTTTACGCGTATATATATATATATATATATATATATATATATATATATATATATATATAGCAGGCGATATAGCAGGCAAATTATTTTTTATTTCATTGAGAAAACTTCACCTGTTCGCCACATGCAAGAGGACATACCTCTTTTCATAAGAAATCCATATATGTTTTTAATGACAAGTTGCCCGTGGATCAATCTATCGGGCACATGGACAACATAGGCTACGATGTCAGAAACATGAGTTAAATTATAATAAAGTATATATTTACCCTGATTAGGGGGGTAATTATGTTTGTTTATAAAAGAACAGCACAAACACATTGGTAAGATATGAGCAGTATTTATTATAAAAACTTGGCGAAAAGGGGCAGCCCAGTCGTATTTCTCTGGGGCCAGCTGTGACACCGAGAGGGCTGGCTGCGAGGCCTGGATGTTCAAGTGACCGGACATGGTCCTGGGCCAGCTACTCGATCGTGATCACGTGACTGCGGCCACTTGACCAGACAATCCTGGGGCCTACATCCCTCTGGGTGTCCAGCCCTCCCCAAGAAAAACCCGCCGAACTATCCTTACTACAGGTGTTGCACGGGGTTGGTTGGTGGGTCTGCGTGTGTCTTTGTCGAGCGCCGAGACAAGGCCCACTGCTGGGTTTCAGTTGGCGCAGGAGGGAGCGTGGATGCTGATTGGTCCCATTTACTATCCCACGGTTTTTATTGCTTACAGATATTGAACTGGCATTTCTGAGTTAAAATATTTAATCTTGTTAGTATATATGACATGAAACGATCAGTTTAACCCTCTAGAAAGATTTTACATGAAAAATCACTTTGACCTTAAGAGTCAACAGAAAAAATGGCAACAACATCTTTCTAGTAACGAGGACAAGGTCAAGGCCACAAATTAACATCCAATGTCCACGAGAGCCCAAATCTGATAAATCGCCCCCCTCCCACATTACGTCTTTCAATTCATCCAGCATTCTCATTCCCTTCCTTTTCGTTCTTTCTGTTGTTTATTCGTTCATTTTTCATCCTTTCTTCTTAGCATTTGTTATTTGTCTTTCTTTCTCCATTCTCTTCCACAAACCCATATCTCAAGAGCTTCTTACATTCTTCTTTCTGTGGGTCCACAAATACCACCATCCCAACCAATTGTCTTCACAGTTCTCTTCATCGCAACAGCAAGATTTCTAGTTAATCCTTGGCTGGTCCTATATGTTACATATAATTTTGGGCCTCAGTTTAGAGAAAAGAATGACAAATAACATAGCACCCATGTATGTATGCCTGCAATCATACATAAGTTCCAACTTTTACTGTTTCCCCTTAACTTCAAATGGCAAGAGACTAAAAGATTATCAGTTCAAAACACACCCAAAGAGCAACTCTTGCACATATTTTAGTTGTGCGCAGTCAGCTGTGCCAAAGTTTCGTGAAATCCAATCAATATGTCCCAGTTTGCAGTGCGAGCTCCTTTTCAGCATTTGTAATAAATCATACAGGTTTATACAGGTCTGCACAACCCATCCACCAACACATGCAGACAACCACGCATACTTATGCACACACAACACACACACTCGCTCACGCTCACGCTCACGCACACAGATTCTGAAACAATGCACACGCAAACATAGAACTACTGAAATACTCATACTATGTGTGAGTGCCAGAGGTATGTTTAATATATCTGATTTTACCCAGAAATCCACAATGTTAGGATGATGGCACAGGTCCACCAGAGTCTGCACTTCAGTTTGTCTCCGCTTGTAGACATGATTCAATACTCTCGTAACAGCGGTCTCGCGCTTATTTTTGGTGAGACCGATGTATCTTTCTGTGCCTTCCCTCCTACAAATATCATAACATGCCAATGATAATAATTTAAACCACAACTTGTGAATATAAAACAAATTTTTAGACATCATGCAAGTGTACATGTGTAAAGGTCATGCTGTGATACAGTGTATTCACAAATAGGAATCTAATAAACACTGTTGATGTATGATTACTCAAGGTGTTAAGTATAAATTGTATACAGAGAAAGGGGCTGTAGGCTAACAAGACAGTATGGGGTAAGTTGGCTAAAAAGGACTACCCCCACTTTCTATGTTATTTTTGTTCACTATGATTGTGGATAAGGTCATGCATGCACATATATATATATATATATATATATATATATATATATATATATATATATATATATATATATATATATATATATATATATATATATATAGCTGCATGACCTTATCCACAATCATAGTGAACATAAATACACTGGGAGTTAAATAAAAATAAAAATTATTTTGGCTCCTTAGCTATACTCATCATAAAACTCATTGTCAGTATTATATTTCTGAACTTAAATACTGCCTACTAACAAAAACTATCATGTTTTAACTATATTAAACAACATTTAAAACAGTTCATAAACATCTTTGCATTGCTATGAAGCGCATTTCTAATCATTAAATGTTACAATGATCGATTGATCAAATGCCATCATCAATCCTAATTCAGATACGTGGATTTGTTAAATGCCATCGCCAACATGAAGGCGTAACCGGAAGGAAATTACTAGTGTCGCACGCCCATAGGTGGGAGTAAAAACCCAGTATTACCTATACCGGAAGTGTACTACTGCGCATGCATTGTGTGGTGTAACTTCCTGCAGGAAATAGCAGTGCTGCGCATGCGTGGTCACATAACTTCCGTGGTTTTTCTTTCATGTCTAACATTTTTAATTCAATTTGTTAAATGCCATCGCCAACATTAAGGCGTAACCAGAACGAAATCACTGGTGTTGTGCACGCATAGGTCATAGTCACAAAACCAGTATAAAGAGTTTTGCGTATTAAGAGTTCTGCATTTTTATCACCGAAAATGCATTTGGTTTTTTACAAAGGAGTTTGTGTAACGTTCCGATATTATGGTAAAAAATTACATTCGTCATTATGACAAATAAAATTACTCTGAAGAAAAAGGTTTTCATTTTCACATTTACTCCACATCTGGGTTGTCACATGACACTTCCTGGTCACTTCACTCGGCGTGGGTTGCACACTATGGAGTTGGCTTCTGGCACATGATAATATTAGTACATGGTACGTAATAAGGTACATGGTAACATTTACGGTGATACTGATGTTCTTCATCAAATGACGTCTGTCATAATTGTTTCAGTTTTGTTGCTCTACAGTTTTATTAAGTCATTGCATCGTAGATTACTTTGCAGGCAATGTAGGTTGAAAGCGTTAGCTGCAGTTTGTTTATATTTTGGTTTTGGTTTCCCTCAGAAGGAAAATTAGTTGTAACACTGACATCCATCATACTTTAGTTCTTGCTTAAAAAACAGGCATGGACATCAAATGTTTTCATTCAAAATCACTTTGGTTTTTGTTTCCTTTAGAAGGAAAATGTGGTTGTAATACTGACGTTCGCCATACTTTTCTTCTGGCTTGATGGAAAAGAAAAAGACATGGACATTAAATATTTTTATTTAAAAACACTCTCTTTGTTTGTCTCTTGTTCTCTGTTGGCATCCTGTGTTGCTGAAAGTGGGAAAAGTTACATTTTTTTTAAACTTCAATATTGACATGATGACGAACATCAGCTATTACAACAAACAACCTCTACCATGCATAAGAAAAAAACATATTTTGATAACATGGACATGGAGACCATATGTGAAGCCATAGCCACCCCAATGGGGCATTCCAACAATTAGTAATTAGCTTGCTACTCTTGCATTGTTTCATTGAGCAGGTGTTTCTGAATGCATCAAATTATCAGCCTACTGGTCTTTTCATGTTGTTTCATGTCATTGTCTGTACATTGTTTACAGTTACTAGCAGTTGGAAAAACATACAAACAAACCTGATCTTTTTCTATGTTTGCAGCAATAGGTGTAATAGAAAAGTAATAGACTATTATCTATTACTTTAGGATCTATTACTACTACTTTTGAAAAAATCTCATCTATTACTATTACAGGAAAAAACGTCTATTACCTAATACTATTACCCCATTTCTGGATATGACCCCTTTGTGTGTTGAATCGCCTTCATGGTTCTGATGCAACTGTAGTATTATTAGTGCTAGTTCTGTAAAAGCGTCATATTGAAAACGAATGAAAACATAGCCTCGGTTATCCAGGCTCAGTGCTGTGGTGCCACCGTTTGTCGTACACATCTTCGCCTGGATGCAAAGTGTACGTTTCATTGTGACAGAAATTATGTAGGCACACATATTCTGGGTGCATACATAATTAGTTAATTACAAAGTCATCCAGGCATTTGGCTAATTCATAAAATAAGAGTGAACTTTTATCAGTTTATATGATGCAATTCAAATTAACTTTATCAAAGAAAATGTTTAGTGCAGAATCTCGATAATGATGTTTATTGGCTGCTGGTGCTTCATGGGAATGCCTACATGAAATGGAGTGGTGACAGTGGGTAACAATGAGACCACGCCTCTGAGGCCAGACTCTCTTCTTGGCAAATTCATGAAGGCGAGCGAGAGTAAGATAAGCAAGACTATTGAAAACACAGCTAATGCTAACTTTGAATTACTTTATTCTTGGTTCATACTTTTTACCAACATTAAATTACATTATCAATAAATATGGATTACTTACCGTGTACCAATTTTGAATTTGTCATCTATGCACAAGCAGATCTGTGGAATGTCAAGCAATTTCTCTGGATGATCCTGCAGTTTACGTAGCTCTTTTAGCTTCTCAGTATGGTTTTCATTCTGGCAGTAGCTTTTCCTCAATTTCTACAGAAAAGACATCATATCATCATGTACACACAAAATGCATACACTACATGTTTGGGCAGAGAGAATACAACAATTCAGGTTAACAATAATTTGAAGCATAGTGTTATCATTGTGCGTGGTTTATGTCAGAACAACTGACCAATGCATCTTGGGAGCCTACCGGATGCCTGGGACCATCCCTACCAAGGGCCTGGGGGAATGAAAGCTGACCAATTAAAAGGTTCATCCCCTCACCGCGGGGGGGGGGCCTCTGACCAATTACAAGCATTAACCCTGCTATGGGAGCTGGCAGCACCCCTTGTATTCCCTCACTGCAGGGGGTGTCTGACCAATTAGAAGCATTATCCCAGCAGTGGGATCTGGCAACATCCCTTCCTTGGGCCATCTTTGTCTCGTAGCACGGACAAGGAAACACGTCAGCCACCAACCAGCCTCCCTTTCTCTACCTTTCAAAAAATGATAGGATGGCCAGCATGTCAAAACGCCTGGGGGGCATTCGTTCTAAACACTTTGTTTTTGGGCTGGCTGGACACCCAGAGGGATGCAGACCCCAGGATCTCTGGTCATGTGACCACAGTCACATGATCATGATCAAGTAGCTGTCCCAGGACCGCAGTCCGGTCACATGAAATATCCAGGTCTCGCATACAGTTCTCAGGGTGTCACAGCTGGCCCCAGAGAGATCTGGCTGGACTGTCTCATTTTATTGCCAAGATGAATAATAAATATGAAGCTTTTATTACATGAGTCGTGTTGTTTGTGTCGTAAATCTTTCTTTTTGAAAAACAAAAGATCTGAACTGGCCATCAGTACAAATATGGTACTATTGGGATGGTATATCATGTGATAAATGCCCTTGCATTCTTAACCAAAATATAGTATTTGCCTTGTACCTCAACAATCAGGATAAAACTCATACAGGTCTTATTTTGGCTATGTGATGTGCAAACATTAACAAAACATAATCTCATGTCTACCACTGTCTGGAGTCCATTCAGTAACATGCAAGATTTAACAGTGTTTACAATTCATTGCCTCATGTTGGCTTGTAAAGTCACTAAATGATACAACACATTTCTGTTTGTAGATTAACAAATGATCAAAGTGGATTGTTTTACTAAAAAACGGCCCCTTGGCTGCTTTTCACGATTGCACCAATGTGTGTCCTACATCAAATTGCTGGGAAAGGTGACGCCAGGTATTTTTGCATCAGTTATTCTCTCGGTTTTGGCTCCAGGATTCCAGGAAGTTTTTCTTGTTTAAAAAAATATCGGTAATATGTTCTTTTGTTTTATGTTTGTTGATTTTCACATAATTTTGGTTTCTCCATCTCCATCTGAGCCAATATAAATGATGCAAGTTTTGTCAACATATCCTTAAGAATAACATGCTGTTTGTAAGTTAGTCATTTATCATGAGAACAAATAGTATTGGGCCTAGCTTTGTGCCTTGTGGAACTCCTCCGTGGTCCACATACGTGTAGTGGGGCTCCACCATGCCATTTGAAGGGGGGATTCTAATTCCCGCCTTTATGTAGTTTTATACATAATTGTGTAAAACATCTATTCGTCATGTATTTTTGTAGACTAACACTCGGCGTTAGGCCTATAGCACAATTTTGGTGCACCTTGCTTAGGTGACACTATGACTTTACACAATAAGTACATATTAGGCCTAGTAAAAAAGAAACTAGTTTCTCGTCCAAACTTTTTTTAAAGGAAGAGGGAGGCCCTTATTATTTACTATTTATGAATTTTTTGCTATTAGTTTCGAAAATGGCCACCATGTCTTAGATGCTCACTGTGGCTGATTAAAAGACAAGCTGTATTTTTTTATGCAATAATGAACATGCTAGTGATGTATATTATTATACAGCCTGCCATTCCATTTGCAAATTAGCAGATACAATCCTTTTTAGCGGGAATGGCAGATGAATAGAAACATATATGTCAATGGAATATGGCACACATGCATGTATTTGTTACACCAGAAAACTACTTAAATTTACTAGAAACAATAAAGAAGCAAACACAATGTTGAATGTATTTATGAATGTCATGTGTAGGTTTGGCCATGGTTTCATTAGTTTGTATCACAGGCATACAACTGAATGGCATTTATACTGATTGGGACTTGCATTCTGTAAACAAGTCTGCATAAAGACAATCTATTTTAAAGCAAGAGGTAATCATTCTTATTTTAGATTTTGTAGAATACACATAGATCCCTACACCTTGTATAATACATAGGTAAAGTCAGGTAAAGTCATCCCCCAGGCATTACGCCTTAGGAAGCCATGAAGGCTTATATGGCCAGTGCTTAAACCTGGTTTCTGTAGTGCGAAGCAACTTAGAGTGCAGTTATACTGACTCTCCTGGACGGGACACTAGTCCATCGCAGGTACCTTCCAAACAGTGTTTGTACTCATTTGCAGCTGAGTAGACTGAGGCAAAGTAGGGTAAACGAAATTGCCTAAGCTTCGAAAACGAACCGTGCCCAGTGTGGGTCTTGAACACACATGAACTCACACCTCGAATTTAGAGTCCAACACCTTAACCACTAGGCCACGGCTGCCCCCCTCATGTATAATACATAGAGTGAACTGAAAGAGTATAACAGTACTTCAGAGGGCAAGTTTTGGACAGAGATTTCTTCACCGAAAAAATAGTAAGTAATAAAAAAGGAGGCGGTGGCAAAAAAAGGAAGCGGACAGGGACGATATATTAGTTTGTTTTTTATTAGGCCTTATGTAGTATGCGTTAGTGCTGGTTGTTCGTCTGATGGCGAGTCCAGACGGAAATTGTATTGCTTTGTATTCACTTGTACATAATAGTAATTTCGGTACAACCAACCATTCGCTCACCACTATAGGTGAGTGAGCGTCCAGCAATCCAATAAATTTACTCATAGATTGCCATGTTAACAACCTACTACTGTCTTTGCTTTGTTGACATAAATTAAACCAGGCACATCATTTGTAATTACATTCAATTCACAATGGGGGGATTCTCTAGACAGCAGTGCAAGAACCTAAAATACGAACACTTCGTGAAACCGGCAGTTGGACATGATTTTTGGGGCATGAATGGGCCCATTGTCCTACCAAAATGTGACTGGGTAGTGCAAGTAGTCCTAAGCTCTTACAGTGGTAACTCGGCTAGTGGGTATGCAAAGCCCGGGATACATTGGCACTTTCCCTGATCTGATCAAACTGAGTCGGTTGGTCCATATATCTGATTACCCCCGACTAGGGTGGATACACAACACCAACTTACATCAAATCAGTCAGACTTGATCGGTGCTACTGAGGTCAGACCACAGTGCGAAACTGCATTGGTGGCCACGTTAATGTTGTCCGATTAAAAAAAACTGGACCATCAAAAATTCTGAAAATGGGTTCACATTTAGTCAGTGATTTCTATACAATGCTTCAGTATAGTTTCACTCACGTTACTATAGTGAGTGATGGCAATGTAAATTTTCCAGAATAAAAAGTATAATGTAACGATTTCGAACCACTAGTGGCAAGTGATACCGCAGAATCATCTATGAACTCGGCTCTTTTGGAGCAGTTTAGTGACACCAGTAGCCTTGACTTCAATTTTTTTAACTTTCTGACCGAACCGTGAAAACGACCACATAGAGCTGCTAAACTTCTCCTCATGTGACGTCCCATATATGTAAAGATAAAATTTAAACAAATTGTCATCT
Organism: Lamellibrachia columna; assembly: GCA_963662155.1. Taxonomy (NCBI): domain Eukaryota; kingdom Metazoa; phylum Annelida; class Polychaeta; order Sabellida; family Siboglinidae; genus Lamellibrachia; species Lamellibrachia columna. The sequence continues at coordinate 48,745,617 of OY759269.1, read as the reverse complement.
CCTATGCCTAGCTTTGTGGAGGTAGGCGTAGAAGATATAGCTAGCTTTTGTTTTTGTAATTTGTTTCGTTACATGGAAGTAAGAGTAATGTTTGACCACGTGACAAGTGTATATGTATGGTAAATATGTGAGGAAAAGTTTGGCAGCTCTAGGTGGTCGTTTTCATGGGTAGGTCAGAAAGTAAACATCGCAGTAGCAGGAGTAGTGCTGACAGGTGGTGGTGATTTTGGCCCTCGGAGAATTCGGCCCAACTGCCATGTTGTTTCAGCTTGGTGATTTCGGTGACTGATGTGACACACAAGATCTACTCAGTTCTATCTAGTAATTGATTAGCCTTCACATTAAGGTTATTCCTGTACTTGTCGTCAAAGGGATGCCAAGTTTAACTAGATATTATTAAAGTACACTGCTTTGTCTGTTTCGTACAGTGAGCAGGTGTGAATAAAGACCATGCTTCACATTCAAAATGATCTGACGAAAAATACTGTATAGATCAAAGACCATATGCAGGTGGTTCCATTGTATTCACAATACAGTGACAATAATTGCTCATTATTGTCATTATTCTGTATTTGATTTAATTAAAAACAAAAACTGGGGAGAATTTCCCCTGATTAGGGGAAATGCATGAAAATCTCGCAATATAGAAACAAGATATTATGATCATTGTAATTTTATTTAAATTATTCAACTGTATATAATATATTTTTTGCCATTATATATCATAGTATATGAATTTTAAGGATACAATAAATTGCTCTAATAATCGTCTCACTGACTGCGTGTTAAAATGGTAAAATATAGCGCTGCATTTTATGCAAAAGGAAGCGAAAGCTATAAAAGCAATTACAATGTAATTTTGGGTTAATGTGGAACTAAATCAATTAGCAAATAACAGCTCGACAGCTCGACATCTCGCTTCGATCAATTTGTTCTATGGCTTCCCAGGTAGCAAGCAGGCATTGGGCCAATGGGGGCTAAACATCGGGCTGTCAGCGTTGGCTGCTGCGGGAAGACATTAATATTAATTAGTTTTTTCATAACCACTTAAAACACATGCCTTTACTGCAGGTGCAAAACCTTTTATATTGGGTTTATTTTGAATATCATATGGAATTTTTTGTCCAGATCAGTGGACCTTTACATAACAGACTGTTTGATGATCTAACAGTAGAACTACTGATCAGACATATATAACTAAGTTGCCTTGTATCATGATTGTGAATGTCATGGGTAAATGTTAGAAAATGAAACTGGTAGGCTGCTATGGATAAACTGTACATAAATTTAGCAATTTCAATTTGATAGATATCCTGTAATTTTATTAAATTTAAGTGTGCTAAGGGTAGATGAGTGTTCATTGAAGCTTGTTTGAAGAACAGCACAAAATAATAATAAATAATCTAGTAGTGTGAACTTTTTATGTAGATCCCAACAGAATTATTCTGTATGTCAAGCAGGGAAAAACTAAAGTGTAATAAATTATTTTAAATGAGGCAAGTGGAAGACAGTGGCTCACTTTATTTATAGCACATAAAGGACATAAATATAAAGGGGTTTGGTTAGGGCTAAGGAATCCTAACCGGTTGACTGAGCACATTTTTTCAGTGAATAAACGTCTGATGAGTAGGTGAAAGTGAAAATGTCATGATAATCGGTTCAGTTGTTTTCAAAGTTTTTCGTTATACACATATATTGGAATTTTTTAATTAAATTTGTATATAAATAACTTTGTGTCGTGTCACTTCCTCTTAATGGATCACTGTGACATTTTTACAGTTGTGTTCTCATCAAACCTCACCTCTTTAGCCAACATTTAGCATGGTTTTTTGAAGAAATATTTTTTTCTTCTGAAAACTAGTATATATATATATATATATAATATATATATATATATACATATATATATATATATATATATATATACATATTGTAATGTCTTGACTGAACTTTAACTTGTTATCCCTCTCACCAGTCACTGTAAAAATAATGTATTGTACCCATGTACATCCGGGACAAGTAGTTCAGGCGACGTGCAGGAAATTAAGCATGTGTTGTTGTAAGCGTGTCTCGTTATTTAGTAAAACACTAAAACTGGCGACGAGGATGGTTACTGTCTCTTCACTCTTGGTAAGTGAACTGAACCAGAACTGAAGCTATAACTGAGCTACATGAGCCATAATCATGGCGATAGCTTTGCCTCAGTTTGCTGCATTTGACACATCAGGGCCTGCTGTTGGTCAACGATGGGAAAAATGGCTGATGAGATTCGAACGACTGCTCGTTATCAGCAAAATTACGGAATCAGCGGACAAAAGAGCCTGGTTACTTCACTTTGTAGGGGAGAGAGTGAATGACATTTTTGACACTATCTCAGAAAATGGTGCAAACAATGACTATGTAACCACTGTCAGAAAACTAAATGAGTATTTCAAACCCCAATATGAAGTGTTCAAATTTCACAAGTGTAAGCAAATGGCAGATGAGACCATTGATGCTTACTGTACGAGGCTACGAGAATTAGCGGCATCATGCAAATTTCATGACACAGACAGAGAAATAAAAACCCACATAGCTATAAAGTGTAACTCGCAGAAATTGCGTCTCAGAGCACTCAGTGAACAGATGACATTAGAGAATATAAACAGCAAGATCTCTGGAACTGTGAGTAAAACAGGCAGAAGAGATAGAGCAGTTTCTGAGGATTCTGCCAATAGAATGCAAAGACAACATGCTAGAAAGCAGACAGACCAGGTAGAAATAAGAGAGAACAATGCTACAGTTGGAGAGGGAGAGTACCTGCACAAAGAGAATTGTCCAGCCAGAGGGAAGACTTGCCACAAGTGTGGAAAGACAAACCACTTTGCCAAATTCTGCAGATCTGCCACTGTTAGAAAGCAGTGGGGAGAGTTCAAGAAAAGTGGGGGCAAGCCGAAGCACAAGAATTCAGGGAAATTAGTTCCTGTACCAGAAGGAAGTCAACAGCGTGAATAAGCCACTGGTAACTATCACAATCGATGATTCACCAGTCAGAATCCTAGACGACGATCATCGGTAAACTTGCTAGACGAGAAAACATTTCAAAGCTTAAAGCAACGTCCAGCAATCACCAAGGAACACAACCCTGGGTGATCCCTTATGCTGGGAACCCGATTAACATTCTTGGAAAATTCGACGCGGAGATCGTAGGAAATCAGAGGACAGTTAGGAGTACAGTGTATGTGACTGGCGAGGGAAAAGGCAATCTCTTAAGCTATGAGACAGCCATGCAACTTGGGTACATCCCCAAAATCGGCGAATTAAACAACGTGGGTGAAACACCACCAGTGAAAACAACTGAGCATTACTCGAAACATCGGCAAACTGAGAGGTGTACAAGTTAAGCTGCACATCGACGAGACTGTTCAGCCAGTCCAGAATCGATACCAAAGAATTCCCTACCAAATCAGAGAGAAAGTCCAGGAAGAGTTGGAAAAACTGGAGCAACTTGATATCATAGAAGAAGTGGTGGACGCTCTGACCCCATGGGTGAACCTGATAGTTGCTCAACCCAAACCGAAGAAACCAAACGAACTTCGCCTATGTGTCGATATGAGATAAGCCAACAAGGCCATCAGATGCGAACGCCATGTGACACCGACAATTGATGACATCATATTTGAACTGAATGGGTCATCGTACTTAACAAAGCTCGACTTGAATAAAGGATACCATCAAGTAGAACTGGCACCTGAGTCAAGGTACTTCACCACTTTCAGTGCGAACCAAAAACTGTGGCGGTACAAAAGACTAATGTTCGGACTGAGTTCAGCTGCCGAAGTGTTCCAAAATGCTATCCAAACAACACTACAAGGAATTCGGAAAACAATCAACATTTGTGACTACATACTGGTGCATAGTTGCACTCAGGCTGAACACGATGACAACCTGCATCAAGTATTTGAATGAGTTAAGACAAATGACCTCACACTCAATAGAGTAAAGTGTGTCTTCAACAAGAGAAATCTGTCATTCTTTGGACATATCTGGAGCCCAGAAGGAGTGTTTGCGGATCCCAAGAAGCTGGATGCCATCAGAAAGATGAAAACTCCAGAAAATGCAGAGGAAGTGAGGTTGTTACTAGGAATGGCTGGCTACGTGACATACAGACCTGGTAAGAATCCTGAAAACCCGGCTGACTACATGTCTAGGTGCATGGCAGAGTCCAGTGCCGAAGTAAGCAGTATGTGAACTTCATCGATAGTTATGCAATTCCGAAAGCAATGTCCGCGACAGACGTCAAGAAAGCAACTCTTGAGGATGACACGTTACAAAGAGTAATTGAAAACCTGTTGAAGGGCCGTTGGAATGAACACCCAAGGAAAGTGGACACTGACACACTAAAGGCACTGAAGAAACTTCAACGGTCACAAGTGGTGGACTTTTTCTCAAGGAAACAAAGCTGATAATCCCGAAGAAACTTCAGGACAGAGTTGTTGAACTGGCACATCAGGGTCAACAAGGGAGAGTGAAAACAAAACGTCTGATCAGAGAAAAGGTGCGATTCCCTGAGATAGATGCACTGGTCGAAAAGAAGGTGAAGAGCTGCCTTGCCTGTCAAGCCAGCAAACATCCGCCGAAATCGTACATGGAACCTCAGAATATGTCAAAGCTACCGGATTGACCATGGCAAAAGATCGCCAGTGATTTCTGTGGTCCATTCCCATCAGGCGACTACCTGCTGGTCACAATAGATGAGTACAGTCGGTTCCCAGAAGTAGAAGTCACGAAATCAACATCAGCCTACTCCACGATCCCTAAGTTCGACAAGATGTTTAGCACTCATGGCATCCCTGAAGAAGTTAAATCGGACAACTCACCACCGTTTCAAAGCACTGACTTCAAACGCTTTGCTGAGCACTCAGGCTTTGAACACAGGAAGATAACACCTGAATGGCCACAAGCCAACAGCAAAGCCGAGAGATTCATGCGAACCCTTGAAAAGGCTGTTCACTGTGCAAAGATTGAAGGAAAAGGGTGGAAGCAGGAGATATACAGATTCCTGTGCAGCTACAGAGCAACGCCTCACAGCTCGACAGGAGTACCACTGGCCACGGCACTGTTTAACAGAAGCATCAGGACAACCCTACCTGAAATCAAGATTCCACTGTTTGACAAAACCATGAGGGAAACAGACGCTGCAGCAAAGTTTCGAATGAAGCAGTATGCAGACCGAAGAACAAATGCCAAACCGTCAAACCTCCAACCAGGAGACACAGTTCTTGTAAAGCAAAGGAGAGTCAACAAGAACTCAACTCCCTACAAGCTCACAGCTTATGAAGTTGTAGCGAGAAAAGGAACCATGATCACAGCCAAGAATGATGACCTCACTATCACACGCAATATCTCGAGATACAAGCCTGTGGAAATCAAGATGGAACCGTCCATCTTGCCAACAGAAGACAACTCGTTGGAAGCGCAACAAGTCAACGGACATGTCACTTGAAGAGTCAACCACTCCAAGCCCTGCAGTCCTAGATACCCATCTAGGTCCACTAGAAACCAAAAACCGTCACAGGCCTAGGATCACCTACAGCCATAATAATGCTGTAAGACATTTCACACCGTAATTGTGCCATTTCTGGAGGCATGTGCTGGCAACCGCTGCCTCCAGTGTGAAGATTATGTTTACAATTAGTAGTTAGTGCAATTGTGTTATTAGTTACGAGTTAATTTATAGAATCTTTGAGTGGACATTTACAGGGTTAATCACATGAACATTACGGTTCTGATATAGTGAATTAATGAGACATTAGTTCAGATCTTATGGATGTTTTCAAGTAAAGAGAGGAGGGATGTAATGTCCGGGACAGGGAATTCAGGCTGACGTACGGGAAATAAAGCATGTTTTATTGTAAGCTTGTCTCGTCATTTAGTAAACCACAAAACATATATAATATACATATATAATATATATGTATAATATAATATATATGTATGTAATAAAATATAATATATGTATGTAATAAAATATATTTGATTAGTGTCATATTTAGAGCAGGCAACAATTGGGGGTAATGATCTCACCTTAATGCTGTCACTGGCTGACTGAGCCATTGTAGAATGTACAGCTGGAAAAAAAACATTATTACTAATCATTGACATGCACTCGAACAAAACATGTATATGATAATAGTAAAATTGTGTTACATAACAATAATAAAATTGTGTTACATAACAATAATAAAATGGTGTTACATAACGATAATAACTTCGGTATGGTCTCCACGTTTGTATACAGCATTCTAAATGAGGTCTAACTATTGCTTTATACAGAGGTATAATTAGCTTTTTTCCCTTGTATATTATGTTTCTCATAATCAACCCAAGAATTTTATTACCCTTTGAAGCTGCAATACAACACTGTTCTAAAACTTTCATATCAGCACTTATTGTAACTTTTCTTTTCCTTTATAGTAGTACCCAGAACAGTATCTCCCATTTTATACTTTACATCCAAGTTCCCATGTCCTGTTTGTAGGCATTTACATTTCCCAAAATTGAACATCTGCCATTTCTCAGACCATTTAACTAATTTGTCTAGATCATTTTGTAAATGTTGTTTATTACCATCAGTGTTAACCTTTCTAAAGTGACCCTATTACATCTGGATATCTGTTATCCTATTCAGTACTAATATATAATAACATATTATTGTTTACCCATAAATAATTCCCTAGCATACATGTAGGTATTAATGTAATACTAGTACTCTACATGTATAAACCCCTAATAGCATAAACTCAACAATAAACAATGTTGTCAATTTCACATGTGCATTGCCTGATTAGCCTAGCAGTCATTCCACTGTTGTTTACAAAGAAGTCTTGGACACTGCTCAATGCACAGGTTTCCAGGAATGGTTAAGATCAGCCCTCTCCCAGCCACCTCCTAGAGCAATTAATCAATGTAACTTCAAAGGGAGAGAGGGTACCAACCTGAACCTGGCTACAGTTACCTAATACCTTATTACATGCACAATCAATCCATGCACCTTGTAAGGGGTAAGACCACAGTTTACCTTCCTGTTCATTGTTTCACACGAATGTAGGGCATATTAAATTGCGATATGTGAATTTAAAGAATTCATATGATGTGACATAAGTGCAATTGAGCAGGCATATTCACAGGTTTGTTTGTAGAAGCTATTGGCTGTGAAATGGTGCATTTTTTTTAGAGTTTAACAGGTGGAGGGATTTATGGGAATTTTTCTGCTATGGGCCACGTGGGCGCATGAATACAAGGCTATTTTTGTCAAAATTGATGGGCATCGCACGTCGGGGCGTTTTAAAAGAGCTGGAAGTATGTGATTTTGATAAAACTTGGTCAGCATGTCAGTGAGATGATGGCAGTTGCTGTGAAAAAGTTTCAGAATTTTTAGTGGTCACGTGTTCTTATAATCTAACAAAACGTTAACATGGCCACCAATGCAATTTTCAACTGTGGTCTGACTCCTATATCAAATCTCATAGCATATAGCACTAGTCTACAAGGGAATGATTAATGATGTAACTCTATAGTGTTACCTCTTTGCTAATATTCCACAATAATCAGATATTGACTGCGATAATCTCAGTTAAAATGTTTGAGGAATCATGTTCGACGATGAGCGTGATTTTGGTCAGTATTTTGAACAGAAACACAAAGAGGAGCAACTGATTTTGACGTGGCAATGTCGCAGATCCAATGTCAGCACATTCTACGACAGTGATGCTGAAGGCCGATGATGATGAAGTTGATCAACTTCATAAAGCCACAAACTTTTATACCAAATTGTTTACAAATTATATAACATTTAATTACGTGTAGCTGTGTCAATATCACATTAAGTGTTTATTCAATAATTGATATGGCACTAACACCACTCAATTCACTTTGCACGTAACAAATGCATATATTTTGCATCTTATTATCGACCCCCAAACGACCACCTGCAATCCCTTGAAGCTCTTCATGAATCCCTAACTAAACTATACAAATCACAAAAACTACTCCCCCTAATGTAGTCATAGCTGGTGATTTTAACCTCCGTGATATCAACTGGACAAATCGTCAGACCACTAATAACAGAACTGCTAGCAAGCATAATAAACTACTAAAAATAATGAATGAATTTGGACTGCAAAACATGGTAAACGACCTCATGTGTATCGCTTATGTTAACATTCTTGACCTCATACTCACCTCAAATCCCTCCATTATCATCGCGATAAAGCAAATGCCCTTAATAACCAGTTTAGTTCAGTATTTACCAAAAAAAGTACCCTATCCCCAAAAAAGCCCCCTTAATTTATCCCAACATCCCCTTCTTGAAATTGGCATAGATGGAGTAATTAAGCAGTTGAAAAACCTAAACCAGAACAAAGGTACAGGCCCTGATGAACTTCCTGCCAGAGTCCTCAAAGAAACTGCAGAGCAGATAGCCCCCATTATTACCCAAATGTTCCAACAATCGTACGACACAGGAAAACTTCCTATTGACTGGCTTCAAGCATTAGTGACTCCCATATATAAAAAAACACAAATCTGACGTGCTAACTACAGACCCATATCACTAACCGGCATCCTCTGTAAAGTGATGGAACATATCATTCTAAGCAATATGTGGAAGTATATCTCCACTTCCAACATGGATTCCAGTCAGGACTGTCTTGTGAATCTCAACTCATTGACACGGTCCACGACTGGATAACTGCTATGGACAAAAAGACCCAAATTGATGCAATCCAATGCCTTCTGTTAAAAATTAACCTCGCACGGAATCACCAGAAACACACAAATCTTTTCTATCCAGCCACAAACAGAGAGTCAGTATAGAGTGTAGGACATAAGCCCTCACGGACAAAAGCCCTCACCTTTTCAGAGGGGGTAGAACAAAACCCCTATTAGCAATACAGTACAGTGACTTTGCAGAAATAAGTTTTTCTTCAATAAACTCTAAGTTCTTTTTGGATTAAGTAAATGTTGTGTATAAATAAAAAAATAATAGGCCTAATTAAAAGTACTTAGATTAACTCAAGAAAAATTTGATTTCTGCAATCTGATTTCTGCAAAGCATATTTATATATTTTTTTTTTATAAGTATTCAATTTCAACAGTCATTCCTAATGCTCATTAGGTGAAGTGGGAATAATATTAATATAACATATTGAGAGGGTGAATCACTGAGAGTAGACGAAATGGGAGAAGGGACACTGTGAAGGGACAGGTTATAGCCTCTGTTTATATAGTACTCCATGTAATTAAACATTGAAATAAATAAATCAAGCAAACTTTAAATTATATTTTATTGGTATATATAGGTCTTTAGCACTATTGACAAACATTACGAAAGGTAACTCCATTACAAGACAACATTAAAAAAAACATTGAATATTCTATATATATATATTCTGTATGTATATATATATAATATATAAATATACAAGTCATACAAAGTATCGATAAATATTACTGTCCTGAAATACTGCAGTAGATGATATGGGTGTAGTAAGATAGTCCTCGTGGACAAAACCACTCAGGACAAAAGCCCTCGCCTATTTTCAGAGGGGGTAGGACAAAACCATTACTAATTGGATGTGGCTTTTTTAACAATTCAATAGCACAGGTGAGTATAGCAGGACTGGAGCATAGGTGAGTTCATACATGTATTTGGGAAGCACTGTGGAATGTGAACAATGAAGCCTGCACAAACAACTTGTGTGAGAGTTGGAATCAGGGGTTCCAGCAGCTCATTGACCAAGACCATCCCAGTGTCTGGAAATTCGTCTTGGCAATCCAGAAGGATAATGCAGAGGCTCATGACAACCTGTTGCGCAACGAGCATGGTGAGCCCCCACAGAAGCGAGTAAAAAGGTCCACAAAGCAACTACAGGAGAAGTTGTTCGCACTGTGCAATGCCTACAGAAATGGAGAGAAGTCCATTGAAGATCTTCTCAGGGCAGTTGGACACTCGATAAAATTTAAATCTAAGTACTTTTAATTAGGCCTATTATTTTTTATACACAACATTTACTTAATACTTAATTAACTTACCAAAAAGAACTTAGCTTTAACAGAAGAAAAACTCTGATTTCTGCAAAGCCACTGTTTGTATTGTATTGCTAAAAAGAAACAACATCCAATTAACGTTCTGCTCATTTTGAACCCAATAGCTAGTAGGGGTTTTGTCCTACCCCCCTCCCCCCCCGAAAAGGTGAGGGCTTTTGTACAGAGGGCATTTGTCCATGAGGGATTCTATCCATGAGGGCTTATGTCCTACACTCCAGTTTCCACACACCAAACCAGATTTATTTTAAATTTTGACTAACGTTAAACTAAACTAGTGTGTGAGAGCTGTCAATGGAGTGTGAGGCATGACAGCGACAGTTCCCACAGTCACCAACCCAAAAATAAATAAATAAACCTTTGTCTAATATTCAAGTTATGAACTTAGTTGTTTCGTTGTTGCGTATACTACCCACAGTGCATGCAGATCACCACAGACCCCTGCATTAGCCCAAGATTGGGCTGTTTGGAATACAATTACTTGAGACCACTGTCAGTGTCACTGTGCACTAGCTATCACTGAAGCAGAGCCAGCGTGACTGTCACTGGACACCGACCGAGTGATAATTAAAAAAAATCTAATAATTAATCAAATAAAATGTAATTTGTTTTTGACCTATAGGGACCGATATATGAATGTGTAAGGGACCTTAAATTGTACCTACACATTATTTTTGGAATATGTTTGTACACATTTTACCAACATTACCAATTAATAACTAAATCATTGTGCTCCAGCATTTCTTGTTCAGATGTTTCTGCAAATTGACTTCCGGCTACTTGGACTTGGTGCAGCGACTTGAATTTGGTGTAGATCATTTACAGAAAAACGCGGTATATCAAATAGAATAAGTATTACTATTGAATATATATTATACACAAACGTATTGTAGACATATATTAGGAAACAGGTTTTGTTAATTATTAGTCAGAGGGAGTATTTTAGAGTAAGTTAGTTTCGGATTCTGTCGGGGAATTCAGCGAGCGATAATAGGGTTGTTTACTATTCGAAAATTGAGATAGCATAGTGAATAGTTTACATTGGCTAATATATATATATATAAAGTGATCTATTTACTTAAATTACATACATAAGGTAATATCTGACATAGTGGTAGTCAACGTTTTCGGTAAAAAGGAATTAACAGCAGGATTTTAGCGTAAATTAGTACACACTGACTTCGTTGTTTTGTTACACAGTGTTCTCCGTATTCGCCAGGTGGCAGGATTTTTAGCCTAAAGTGTTCTTTTGATCACAAAAACAGCCTTATTCAAGGCTAACGTAGCAAACTAATTAAAAATAAATTGTATGATGGCGCCGTGCAAACGGCAGTTAAAGGCCACAAGGCATTTAATTTGTGGCAGTTGCAGCAACTGGGTGGATTTCGTCCCTTCCGAAAACAAGGAAAACGGTGTAGAAAGAAACATTTGTCAAAAGAGGCTATTAGAAAAATAATGCTAAAACAAACTATGTGGAGGGTTTATAGGCGTACCAGAAAGGAAGAAGACTATGCAAAATACAAAGAGGCACTTAATGCAGCTACAACTGAAATCAGACAATCTAAAAGAAGCTATGAGCAAAAACTGGCATGTAACATAAAAAATGACAGCAAGAGTTTTTATGCATATGTCAGGAGTAAACAAAACGTACAAGACAAGGTTGGACCTCTAGAAGACAGTGCTGGAAATATAATATCACAGGGGTTTTTAATGGCGGAAGACCTAAATGGTTACTTCAGTTCAGTGTTTACCAAGGAAGATATTAGTTCATTACCAGTTGCTGATGCTAAATTTCAGGGGGCTAAATCTGAATATTTAGGACCGTTAGTTGTAACTCCAGAATTGGTAGCTAAGAAAATAAGGGCAATGAAGGATAACAAATCACCGGGAGTGGATGGGATTCCTCCAAAATTACTAATGGAAACAGTAGATCAAATCAGTATACCACTTGCAAGAGTATTCAACTTGTCATTAAAAGAGGGAGTTGTTCCGTTTGAATGGAAAGAAGCAAACATCATACCATTATTTAAAAAGGGTTCGAGAAATAAGTCAGAGAATTACAGACCAGTGAGTTTAACGTCAGTGATTTGTAAATTATTAGAAAGGTTAATTAAAGACCATATGGTGGACTTCCTCGTTAAGCATAAATTATTAAATTCATCTCAACATGGATTCCTTAAAGCAAGGTCATGCTTAACAAATATGTTATGTTTTTTGGAAGAAATCACTAAGTGGATAGACGTGGGATCGCCAGTAGATATTATCTACTTAGATTTTCAGAAAGCTTTTGACAAAGTGCCACATCAAAGATTGCTACTTAAATTAAAAGCCCATGGTATCGGGGATAGCATAACTGACTGGATAGAACAATGGCTGACTGACAGAAGACAACGAGTTGTAGTAGATGGAGAAGTTTCAAATTGGAAATCGGTTTTGAGTGGGGTACCTCAAGGGTCAGTACTAGGACCTATATTATTCTTAATTTATATCAATGACTTGGACGACAGTATAACAAGTAACGTACTGAAATTTGCGGATGACACAAAACTGTTTAGAAAGGTTAATACTGATGGTGATAAACAACATTTACAAAACGATCTAGACAGATTAGTGAAATGGTCTGAGAAATGGCAGATGCTGTTCAATTTTGGGAAATGTAAATGCCTACATACAGGACATGGGAACTTGAATGTAAACTATAAAATGGGAGATACTGTTCTGGGTACTACTGTAAAAGAAAAGGACTTAGGAGTTACAATAAGCGCTGATATGAAAGTTTCAGAGCAGTGTGGTATTGCAGCTTCAAAGGGTAATCAAATTCTTGGATTGATTAGAAGAAACATAACATACAAGGGAAAAAAGTTAATTATACCTCTTTATAAAGCAATAGTTAGACCTCATTTAGAATACTGTATACAAGCATGGAGACCATATCGTAAGAAGGATATAGATACGCTTGAACGCATACAAAGGAGAGCAACTAAAATGATTCCAGAACTTAGAGACCTTAGTTATGAAGAACGCCTGAAAGAATGTGGTTTAACAACTCTAGAGACAAGGAGGTTAAGAGGAGATCAGATTGAAGTTTTTAAGATATTGAATGGGTATGAAATTATTGATAGAAATATGTTTTTCTCACTCAAGAAGGATAGCAGAACTAGAGGACATGAGGTAAAATTAGTAAAGGATCAATGTAGATTGGACATCAGGAAGCACTCGTTCTCACAGAGGACAATAAATGAATGGAACAAATTGTCTACAGATTGTGTAACTGCTAGCAGCGTGAATATGTTTAAAAACAAGGTTGACACATATCTCAGGAGGGCGGGTTATAAGTAGGTGAACATTGTTGGACTCTCGATAAGCCAATGGCTTCCTTGTCCACTTGCCATCTGGGCCTTTGGCTTGGATGGCAAATCTTGTTAAATCTTGTTAAATCTTGTTAAATACAGCAACATTAGTATTCATGATGGATATTTGAAGTTGGCTTTGTTGGTGTATTGTATGGTTAATATATATATATATATATATATATATATATATATATATATTGGGCACTAGAATGCACCACACAGTATTTCATTATCCACTAGAGGGCCAGGAGTCTTGCATACTTTAAAACAATATCACGTGATGTAAGAGGGGGCACCTGATATAAAAAGAGGGGACACTGGAGGGAGGAGGTCTTCTTCCAGGTGGATTTTAGGTCGGTGGTAGTGAGGAAGGCTCTCGGGCATTTGTTACAATAAATTGTTGTGTAAATTGTGGACTTGGTGGCTATTAAACATTACACATAATCTGTTCTATTAAACATAATCCCCCATCCCCCGTTGGCTGTGAAATTGGAGCAGTACAACAGCTGCCAGGAATCAAGAAGTTCCAACATTTAAGGTATTTTACAACAGATTGTTGAGTGTCATGATTATTGTACACCAAACATATAACATACAACACACTGTGGCTACTACACACTGACCAATATTCACAATGACATAGTATAAAGGTGTATCTATTACAACTGACACAAACGTAAATACACTAACCCAGTGTTTTTAAAGATCAGCTGATATGGGCAATACATTTTTTTAATCAGTAAATGTTATGCATCTGTACGAAAGGACTTAAAAATATTGCACTAGCCCGTCTCATCTATTGTTCTGCTGGTTAGGTGCATCCATTTATAAAGTAATTTTTTTACCACGTTGTTTCAGTGGGCAGAGGCATCCTGGTGCCACTGCTGAAATCAAAGAAATAGCTCCAACCTCTGTCTAACCTCAGGCCGATTACACTTCTCAACAGTATCCACAAAATCCTATCCACAGTGGTTCTTCACCGCATCCAACACAAGGTCAACTTGTTCACTGGGCCATGCCAAAGCAGCTTCAAACAGGGCCTCAGCTGTGCGGACATTGTATGGGCCCAGTGCAACCTAGTGTCAGTAGTAATGTCACGCCACTGGGATTACCACAAGATGGGCATTGACATGTCATGTGCATTTGACACCATGCAAAGACACAGAATACTAGAAGTTCTGCATCTGGCAGGTTGCAGCGATGATGACCTCCGACTTGTGCACCTCCTCCTCGCAGGCATGCACTTGATGGCTCGAGTAAGATCTGCCCAGTCAGCCTGGTTCGAGACGACACTCGACTCCCCACAAGGCAACAGCTTATCACCGGCAGCTCTGGCTGAAGTCAGGCAGACCAGGCCTAATACATCCATTTTGACCCGGGGCATGCCAGTGGAGCGGGAATATGCAGATGATGTGGACTTTGCAGATGAAAAACGAAAGCCACTGGACGCCGTCTTGTCGACGGCATGCACCGAGCTAGCCAACTGGAATCTCTTCGTCAACGAGGCAGATACTGACAATGTCCACATAATCCTCGTGAACACATCTGAGACAGACAATGCTGGTAACATGCTGTGAGGAAATGAGAAGTGGGCAGTCCAGTAAGACCTTAAGATCTCTACTCTGCAGCACCAAAGATGTGCAAACTCGATGCATATTTGGCAACGTCGCATTCCGGTCTTTCAGGAAGATGTGGATGCGCAGGCCCAAGATACCACTGGACAAGCGAATGCTAGTCTACAATGCCATGGTCGTCCCATTTATGCTGTACAACTGCAGCAGTAGTAACAACCACTCTACTCCACAAGCTAGATGCCTGCCACAGAAGCCATATATGCGATATATATATATATATATATATATATATATATATATATATATATATATATATATATATATATATATATTGGACATGCGCTGGCCTAACGGGATTATATCTAATGAAGATCTGTACGTATGCTGTGGCACAGGACTGCTGTCACAACAAGTACGGAGGATGCGCAGATCCACGTTCGGCCATGTGTTGCCCATGCCCGAGGATACCCCCGCACAACTGTCCCTGCGGTTGCTGGGTCAAATCAATACAGGGGCTGAGTTTGATGTGTTGTGCTCAGACCTCAAAGAGAAGGGCGTCAAGTTTCAATCGGGCAGAGACTTTGCAAGACTCAGAGACATGGCGACTGACCGAATAAGATGGCACAGACTATGGAGGGACTGATTGCGACATTAAGATGTCCCGAGACTTGTTTCAGTGATAATTATTTCCATAACAGTAAAGTACAAGACATTAGGTCAAGCTACTCTTAAGTGCCAAATAAATGTATAGGCCAAATAACAGCATAGGGAGGCAAATCGGTCAAATTTAATAATAGTATAGTGCTGAATAACAGTATAGGGGGGCAAATTAGAAAAATTAGTTAAATGGTCAGAAAAATGGCAAATGTTATTCAATTTTGGGAAGTGTAAATGTATACACATAGGACATGGAAATATGGACGAGGAATATAAAATGGGGGATGCTGTACTAGGTAGAACCACACAAGAAAAGGATTTAGGAGTAACATTTAATGCTGACATGAAAGTTTCAGAGCAATGTGGGATTGCTGCTTCGAAAGGAAATCAAATTCTAGGGCTAATTAGGAGAACTATCACGTATAAGGAGAAACATCTAATTGTACCCCTGTACAAAGCAATAGTTAGACCACATTTGGAATATTGTATTCAAGCATGGAGGCCATATCGTAAAAAAGACATAGATAAGCTAGAAAGAATACAACGAAGAGCAACTAAGATGATTCCAGAATTAAGAGACCTTAGTTACAAAAGTCGCTTATTACAATGTGGTTTGACAACACTAGAGACCAGGAGACTAAGAGGAGACCAAATAGAAGTGTTTAAAATAGTGAACGGTTATGAGGATGTTGATAGGAATATGTTCTTCAAACTTAAAGAAGGCAGTAGAACCAGAGGACACAAAGCAGCATTAGTTAAGGAGCAGTGTAGGTTGGACATGAGAAAGTACTCTTTCTCACAGAGGGTGATAAATGAATGGAACAAACTGCCAAATGATTGTGTTAATGCTAGTAGTGTGAATATGTTTAAAAATAGAATTGACAGGTATCTGATAAGGGCGGGCTACACATAGATGAGAAAATTGTTGGACTCTCGATAAGCCAATGGCTTCCTTGTCCACTTGCCATCTGGAACTTGTTGTTCGAGATGGCAATCTTGTTAAATCTTGTTAAATTGTTCAAAACAAATAATGGTACAGTGCGAAAAAAGTCAATGGTATATTTATCTTATTAGCGCCGTAGGCATAACGATTTTTTTACTGGACGAGAAGCCAAGCCCAAGGCGTCCCTAGGCCAGGGCCTAGCTAGAAAACAACGCGGATCGCCATGTATTTTGTTTTTTTCCTGACCGGTTGGAAGTGCTGCGCACAGCGGCCATTTACGGTCGGTTTACGCGGTGATAATGGCGTTTTAACTAATAATATACCATGTCGAGCTCCCGAGAATTAAGGATTCTGACCGATTCATCTAATCATGGAAATCTAACGGTCTAATGCTTCGGGATCAAAATCTAGGATCATCAGAAGCACGGGATCCCGCTAAATTCACGATTGTCGTTCGAAAGGATGAAAACTTTGCCGTCAGAGGGAGCCACGTGCAGCTCTTGTTGGGAGCAAGTGATTTTAGCATGGACATATATTCATATTCATATATGTCCATGGATTTTAGCGCGAACGGTAAACCGCTCCGTGGGTGATTGATTAGCGCTAGCAATAGGGATTGAGATTGCTCTCCTAAAAATTATACCCTGCACAATTTGCCACGATTGTCGGAGAATATAGGCTGGCACAAATGTTTAAATTTAATAACAGTATAGTGCCAAATAAGGTGCGTATAGGGTGGCATTTTTCATCAAATAAATACCCGTATTGGGACGCTTATTCGGCACTCAAGAGTAAAACTGTTATTTATTATTCAGGTCACTTCGACCCAGTCCCAAGGGTGACCTTAATAGTGAGGTTCCATGTATATTAGGCGCTGTGCTACTTTGCAAGTTGTACACAAAATCTAGGTTTTAAACCCATTATGATAAGAAGGCACGCACCAAACAAATGAGCCACCACATCGTTCCTTCTTTTAAATGATCACGTTATTTTTGTAATCAGGTTAAATTATGCATCTGCATTTAAATGATTTGCACAGCAATGATGTGACATGTTTAAAATGACATTTTAAATTGATATAATAAACTAACATATTTTCCCCCACTGGTTTGGTGCAGCCATATGAAAGCTTAATATCTGCTCTTTCCAATGATACAGATAACTCAATATTTTCAAATTTGCACGCGACTCATTTTGTTATTACTCAACACATACAGCCTGTATATAAAAGAAACAACCACAGATGGGAGTATATCAGACATTGTAGCAGTGTGTGTTTGTGCATTATCTCTAACTGTCGCCTCGAAATGGGAGTCACTTGTGTCCCTTTACAACTGGGGTACCAGCCAGCCCTTTGATACTGGATTTGAGACGGGAATGTCAGTTCATAGGCTTTTGCAATAATGAGCATCTTAATGTCATTTTAGTGGTTGTATTTGTTAAAAAATTAATTAAATTATAGTGGAATCCACTTAATGGAACCGTGAATATAATCAGCCATTTAATAGTATCATAATTAAAATGTGTTTTAATACTAATAACATAATTGTGTGGTGATCGCCAGCGTCGCCAGACATGGCACATAAAGAAGAAATATAATACTCTTTCTAGGCATTGCACATTTTAGTCATGGTTGCTTCCGCCAATTATGATATCCAAGGGGGTAATATTGATATAGCAGGCTCATAATTATCTAGATAATGATGACGGGGGAGGTGATTATTATCTAGATAACAATAGGTATCATATGGATACTTATTAGATGTGATGCCGGATTTGCTGTTACGCGGACTAAAAGTGCCTCACTGACCTTTTGGTCAGATTGCAAATGACATAGCTGAATGAAATTTGTTTTAAAGTGCACATTTACAATTATTCTTTTATTTCATTACATTGTTATCTGCCTCAGTGGTATTTTTCAATTTCTTGTTTGTCTCCCAACAAGTGCCAAATTGACAAAATAAAACATTTCCACATATTCAAAATAGAATAAATAATATCTCTGGAAGTATCATTCACATCCGTCTTATATTTTATGTGCTTATTGTATGTATTGTGGTATTTGGACATGTGTGAAATTATGATATTCTAGTAATACATAAAAAAAAGTTGTATTTGGTAAAAAGCACTGTGTTAATTAAATGTTTGCTTCTAAATATATTTCAAACTTTTTATATAAAGCTTTGGTACCACGGATTTAGGTAATGTAACTATTTTTTTACTTAAGCTACACAAATTATAAAAATTTTAATAAAATAAACGTAATGTTGATGCCATTGTAGCACTTTTACTTTAAAGTGATGAATAAAGCCAGTAGCTTTGATGTGCTCATTTTACTGCACTAACTTTGAGTCTGGGAGGAAGCTACAGTTCATTATGCAGGATCAGATTGAACTTGTCAACATCAAAGAACATCTAGGCAATTGTTTGAACAGTCCCAATTACCTAAGTGTGTAATGAATAAAGTCAACTTTGAGTGAATAACCCTGCCCATACCATCCTCTCACTTAGAGGATCTCAACAGAAGCCATATATACATCCTGCTTACACTGATAATACAATGTGATTCTAGTGACAAGTTATACATAGCAGTAAATAAGTCTCTCCTACCATCTTCATTTCTGAATAGAAACCACCTCTACTGATTGCATTGCCAGTAAGAAAAGGCAGTGTTAGTTGAGTAATTTTTCGTTCTTTTGATATGTAGGGCACATTGAAGATTACATTGACAATGTTTTTGTCGGAGCTGCGCTGTCAACAAGACGTTTACATCAGGTGGAACTGCCACCTGGCAAATCACGGAAACTTCACCTGATGATAGCAAAATGGGATAACTTGACTCCAGATTGAACAGTGATTAATAGTGACCACTGTGACCATGTTATATGGTGTAATGCACCTGCTCCATATACTTCTTCATTTTATTTTTATGAACATAAAAGTGTTTATTACTGTTCTTGTGGCTTTTATTTAACAATCAACACACTTTTTCCCCAGCACAACATCAGGGCTGGTAGAATATTGCTCAGGCTGGTAGATTTTGTAACTTACCAGCCCTATCGGGCTGGTGGACATAAATGTTTTCACCCTTGAGGTGTATACAAATATATTTTCCTTTTGCGAGCGAATATTGTAGAACTACAAGCACTCATGGCGTAGGGTTATCGTTGACCCATGAAATTAACAAGGTTTTCCCTGTAAACCACTGGTGTGATATTCTTATTTGTAGTTGTAAATGGTTACGTTTTAATAACTCTTATAGGTGCATATGCTCAAAACCCTGACATTAAGATCAATGTTTGAGCTTAAAGCGAAACAACAGTCATGGTAATTTATCTGGTTAACCGAGGGCTGACATGTTAACCAGCACAACTAATAAGCACAAGCACAGTTCTATGAAATTGGGTAACCTAGACTTGTGACGTATTAAGCTCTGCCGGTATACACAGAACCAAAGCAAACTTCCAAAGTCTCAATCAAACGGGATATTATGTCAGAAAGAGGACTAGTTTAGTAGACGCAAACAGCAAAGCCATATTCTATTGGCAAGTAGAGGAATAGGTGCGTACAAATATAGTTTCATTTGGTGAGTGGATATTGCCAGACTACAGCACCCATGAAATTGAGTTATCAGTATGGCGTGGCCTATGAAATTAAGATGCTTTGTGTTCAACAAGGTTTTCCTAGTAAACAGGGTTGTTTGATTTAAATCATTTGATTTAAATCATGATTTAAATCACTCAAAAAAATCATTGATTTATGATTTTTTTTTACTTCAGATTTTTTTAATCGCTGATTTATATTAATTTAACACAAATAATTGTTTACAAGCATCGAGATCAACAAAGTTTTATTTGTTTTTTATACAAAAGCACAAAGTGCGCACACTTGTGTAGCTGTATTGACACCAGATAGCCTGATAGTCAAATATTTTATGACATTGTGTATACCAGATTTAAAAAAAAATCAAATAAATAAAAAAAATCTAATAAATAAAAAATCCGATTTAAATAAAAAAAATCTGATTTTTTTTCATTTTTATAAAAAATCATGATTTTTTCAACCCTGCTAGTAAACCACTGACGTGATATTCATAATTGTAGTTTTAGTAACTCATATAGATGCATAGGCCCAAAACCATGACTTGTTTCCCTTTAAATACAAGCAGATACATGAATGCATAGATTGGTCAACCATCTTGGATTTGTGATCTTTTAGCTATATTCTGCATGTATAAACATATATGTGGTTTGGCTTGTTTATCAAGATTCAACTGCTTAAAATTAATGTACAATTGTAAGAAACACCATCAATGCATTAACATCATATATGCTACTAACCTTTCAAAATCAGTAGTTGTTGTATTCAGTCGCAATTCAGCAGGGAATCGTGGTTGTCTGAATGAGCGCACCTGAAATATACACCTGTAGTCAAGTCTTTATAAGTCTTTCAAGGCCATGCAAGTCACAGCCTGTAGACTGTCAAACAATCAGAGCGTGACATGCATCAATGCTACTGGCACTCTGTAGGCTATATTGAAACTAAACACACCCACCAAATATGACATTACATGATAACACGCTACACTTCAGTATTAAGAATGGAGCTAATTACTGCTACTCAAAAGTTGGGGACATACAATAAGAATACACACACACACACACACACACACACACACACACACACACACACACACACACACACACACACACACACACACACACACACACACACACACACACACACACACACACACACACACACCCACCCACACACACACACACACACACACACACACACACACACACTGAGATAATGCAGAGTTAGCAAGCTTTCTTTGTTGTGGTGGCATACTATATGGCTTCCACACAATCATCACATCCACACACACACACACACACACACACACACACACACACACACACACACACACACACACACACACACACACACACACACACACACACACACACCACAATCACGCACACACACACACACACACACACACACACACACACACACACACACACACACACACACACACACACACACACACACACACACACACACAAAGCATCAGGGATGGGTTAATTTCAATTGTTTGTTTGTTCATTGAAATAATTTCATTTCATTTAATTAATTCACTTTTCCAGAAAGGCTAATTTCATTTAATTAATTAACTTTCCCAAAAGGGGTTAATTTAATTTAATTGACAAATTCCCAATTAACTCTCAATTAAGTGCACATTTTACAGTTGATTTTACTGGGTAGCTCACAGCCATATTATCCAGGAAGGCCTGTAATCACTATTCCAGTCACTAATGAGAGATTAGGTTCAGGCATGTGTGAATGGGAGGGAGATCATCACAGAGCACAAATGCACTGTACCAAGTGGGGTGGGCTGATACTTCAGGCAGTTGATGGCTAACCTTGGCTTCAGCAAATCTCTGTTTAAAGTAAACATTTGTCGATGGCAATTTGCAGCCAAGTGGGAATATAGGGCCATTAGACCTATGGGTCAATATTTTTTTGTATGTACATTATAACCATTAATGGGGAGATGTAGAGAAAGGTAATATAGCTTCAATTTGGGATCTTTTTACAGTGCCAACTTAAATAAAAAGCATGCCAATTCTAGTGATGCATAAAAAATAATGTATACGTATTTAATATTAAGTTAATTGTAATTTAATTAATTAACTTTTCAAGTTAATTGCAAAGTCTGCCTACGAGCCTGGTAACAATACACTTTATGATGTATATTTAATCACCAGTACTTGTGAAAAATAAAATTGTTTGCCATAAACCAGGAAAAGTTTACTTTGACCATGGGAAGGGACAAAAAATGCCAGTTTTCATTCCCACATTGCTACATTTATCCAGGCGTGTAGTTTAAATTGTGTGATTTAATGCTAATGTAATTATGCTTGGTTAAAAACAAATTTGTTTATATCTATATATATATATATTATGTATATATATATAACAGTCAGGACAGTTTTGCTTGTGCTGCTTTCAAGATATATATATATATACTACTTGAGCATTTCAGCAAAAGAAATAAACGTTTACGTGCAAATTGTGCCTGTAATGTCCTATTACGTGAACAAGGGATAAGCGCCAAAAAAACTAGATGCATTGCTGAAGGTTAGCCATCAACTGCCTGAAGTATCAGCCCACCCCACTTGGTACAGTGCATTTGTGTTCTGTGATAATCTTGCTCCCATTCACACATGCCTGAACCTGATATCTCATTGGTGACTGGAATAGTGATTACAAGCCTTCTGAAAACACCTGGATAACATGGCTGTGAACTATCCAGTAAAATCAACTGTTAAATGCGCACTTAATTGAGAGTTAATTGGGAATAATATTATTATTTTATTATTGGAGGTTCACGCTTTTGAAGATGGGATTCACGATAATGGGTTCACATAAAAAGAGAGGGTTCATATTTTTGGAAAAGGGGGTTCACAAAAAGGAGGGTTCATCTGAACCCCCTGAACCAGCTCCCCCCCCGGCTACGGGTTTGTTGTTATAAACACAAATTTAGCACCATCACATCCTTTCACCAAGAGAGTTTGAATGGTTCTGAAGAAAGAGGTGCAAGAAGAGAAAGATGTGGAGTGAAAGAAAGGGGTGCAGGAGAGAGGAAGGGTGGAGGTGAAAGAAAGGGGTGCAGGAGAGAGGAAGGGTGGAGGTGAAAGAAAGGGGTGCAGGAGAGAGGAAGGGTGGAGGTGAAAGAAAGGGGTGCAGGAGAGAGGAAGGGTGTAGGTGAAAGAAAGGGGTGCAGGAGAGAGGAAGGGTGGAGGGAAACTTGGATGTGGCAGAGCAAGATTTGTGATACTCAACAGAGCAGATTGTTATTGCAAAACAAAACTAAGAAGCCAGAGAAAGGAGCAACTACAGGTAGCATTGTATTTAGATTGCAGTACACACTATTAATAACAATGATACAACTGATAAAGTATACAAGGGTTTCTGTAATTTTAGCCTCATTGTAGGGGGTTCACAATAAACTGTAGTGAAATAAGTTATACAGGTGTACTAAAGAAACTGTAAAGTCCATAGACATGTTTTTAGGAGCAGAATCAGTTCATAAAGTTGCCCCCCAATTCATCATTACAATTCACATGAATGGCTGCTATCTCATTAAAAACCAATAAAATCGATCAGAAATCACTAATTTCCTAGGTCGCTCTGGAAGATCCCGACAGGCCTTGTGACACAGACCATTCCACAAAGCCAAGCCCGTAATTTCGCAGCTAATCCACCACGAATATCATGGCCATTCTCTGCGATTCTGAATCTTCTGACGATTCTATACCTGCCAAACTCTGAGTTTAAAAATCCAGATAATGTTGAAAAAAATTGCGAGCAAAGCAAGCCCCCTACAATTTTAGATACTCTGTGATGCTTTCTAAGCCTCTCCAAGACCCAAAATGTGACATTCATATTGGGATGGGCCACAAGCTTGTTAACAAATGCATGTCAATGCATTTGAATGCAAATGCAAATGTTTCACTTGATTCGAATGCCAATGCCATTTTCCAGAACGCATGCAAATGTTTTGGGGTCGCATTCAAATGCAAATGTTTTGGTTACACATTTACAAATGCATTTGAATTTCAAATGTTTTAACTTATTAACGCTTTGTTTTCTTTGGAGAAAAACTATGTAATGCATACAAACACGTTATTAATTTAATAAATACAGTAGTACATTATTGTAACCACTATGTACCACTACATACCAGTCCCACTACTTGAACATGTCTGTAGAGTCATACACTGAGTCACACAGTTCCAGGCCTCCAGAGGTGGTGGAAATGGGAGGGAGGAATAGACAATTGAACGTTTACTGGGAACCATGGCAGGAAATGAAAGGTTAATCATTCAAATGCTCAACATTCAAATGCATTTGCATTTGTTGACAAGCCTGGGGTGGGGCATCGTTTTGTAAAAGGGGGCACCTCCTCACAGGTGTGTATATATATATATATATATATATATATCCAGGATCTTGCATTGCTATTGGGGGGGCGGGCAAATCTGTGACCCTGTTCACAGCTACCACCATTGGGGTGACCATCCCCTGCCCCCCCAAATATGCAAATGCACCCAAAAATGTCGGGCTGTGGGCATGCAGAATTATCTTTGGAATATGGTTATATTTGGTGATGTTATTTTGGCATGAATATGGTGGCTCAAAATTGCCATTCTGAGGGAAAAAACAACTAGATACAAATTGCATGCACTTTGTAATTTTATTACAGGCTATCATGATACACACATTTGTTACATCCAGTAATGTAATAATCGACTGGTAATGTAATAATCGACCAGTAATGTAATAATCGACCAGTAATGTAATAAATCGACGGGTAATGTAATAATCGACAATACAAACTAACCATTTGCAACTACAATCAACAATATCAAGCCAGTGGTTTGTTAGGAAAAGCTTGTTGAACACACACAGCAACAGTATTTTATGGGCCGCACCATTATTGTTGATAAACCTACGTAGCTAGTTCCTGCGAATTACTACAACTAGTTTTCCACACTTCTGACAGATGGCGCTTGTTCTTTTTAATGAATATTAACATTTTTGAAATAACCCCTTAACTTTTTTTAAGAAAACCCCTTTATTTTATGAGATGATCCCTTAACGTGTTGAGATGATCAGCCAGTTCTTTTTAATCAACATGCCTATTTTTTAAAAGATCCATTAACCTTTTTGAGTACACCCCTTTTATGATATGACCCTTTAATGTTTTAAGATGATCTTTTAATTTATTGAAATGATCAGTTAGTTCATCTTTAATGAACATTTACATTTATTGTGAAATGACACCTTAGCTTTTGAGAGAAGACCCTTTTATTTTATGGGAAGTCCCATTAATGTTTTGAGATGATCCCTGAATGCATTGAGACAATCAGTCAGTTCTTTTTAATCTACACTTCTATTTTTTTAAATGATCCTTTAACTTTTTTGGAAGACCCCTTTATTGTATGAGGTGACCTTAATATTATAAGATGATCCCTTAATTTATTGAGCCGATCAGCAAGTTTATTATTAATGACCGCTTGCATGTTTTGTGATCCCATAGCTTTTTTGAAAAGCCCCATTATTTTGTATGAGATGATCCCATATTTTTCAGACAATCAGCTACATCAAGTTTTTAAATGATCACACTTTTTGAAATCATCCTTCACTTTTCTAGAAGACAAATTTATTTTATTACATGACCCAATAATGTTTTAAGATGATCCATTAAGTTATCGTAACGATCAGCTTATTAATTTTAGATAAATCACCTCTTACAGTTTTCTTTATGATATGATCCCTTAGTAGTTTGTCTTAAGGTTGCATTTTGATGACTCGTTATATTTGTATTTAATATGACCCTTAATTCTATGATATGATCTCTTAATTTGTTGAGATGATCAGCTAGTTGATTTTTTATAATGACCCCTTACATTTTTTTAAATGTTCCCATCACTTTTTTGGAAGATCTATTAATTTTACGATGTGACACCTTAATTAATTTTAATTTGAGATGATCAGCTAGTTATTTTGTTTAAATGATACCTTACATTTGAGATGAACGTTTATTTTGTTTTAAAGGAACCCCTTCCTTTTCGTTTTCCCTGCTACACTGCCTGATTCGACCCATTGTTTGCCCACATCAATTATTATTATTGTTGTATGCTATATAGGAGGATATATAAACAGCAGTCCATATGTCCTCCCAGAAAACAAGCTGCTGAATCATTCTTAGAATCTTACTTTAAGTATACTTTAGTGAATGTCGAGTGGATGTCAGCATGGCTAGCCATGATAAGAGTGAACATGAGGATATTGTGGAGAAGCAGGACGATGAGGCTGATGAGGACGACGTAGTTGTCTTCATCATCATAATAATTATCATCCTAATAATCACCATCACTAAGACAAACCTTAATTATCTTCATTTTTCTCCTATTCATCATCATCATTACCATTTATCATCTTCATCATCATTGTCATCATAATCATCTTCATCGTTTTTATTACATTACCGGTCGATGATTACATTACCGGTCAAGTTATTACATTACCGGTCGATTATTACATTACAGGTAGAGTTATTACATTACCGGTCGATTTATTACATTACCGGTCGATTATTACATTACCAGTCGAGTTATTACATTACCGGTCGACTATTACATTACCGGTCGATTTATTACATTACTGGTCAATTTATTACATTACCGGTAGATTTATTACATTACCGATCAATTATTACATTATTGGTTGTAACACATGTTATCGCAGCCTTATTAATCGATGAATAATTAACAAATATACACACACACACAATCACGCACACATGCAACCCACTTGCACGCTCGCACAAACACATATATAATGTTATACAATATAGCAACAGCCACTGTACAGTATTCTACATATACAACACCTCAAGACAATATCTTAAAGGTGCAAAGTCTGATTTATTCCTCACAAAATCATGTTACATAGTGTAGACTACATCAAGTCTAACACCATGACCACCAAATGTTTTTAATGAACCACAATAAAAAATATAATTTGACTGTCATCTGTTAATGAAGGTGGATCAGGGCGGACCAGATCAGGGCGGACCATGTCATATAAACAACAGGCGGAGTCGTGGGGCTACAATCACCACATAAATACAATTAATAAAACAAGTATATTTCCACACTGTAGGCACTAATGGGAGTAATAAATAATTGAAACAAGAACAACATGGCTATCCTGTCTGCCTTTGTAGGCCTTGTCAGCTTTCTCCATTCAGCATTCCTCCCGATTCATTCAAATTTAGTTTATACTATGGGTACATAAACATGAGTTTACAATAAAAACGATGAGACTGTGTACCTTTAAACCTGGCTGTAATTTGGGTGCCTTGATCACTACATATCATCATTACAAAGGACAACTCATTCAACAGACAGAAAAACATGGAGGCCCATTGTGATTCAAGGCACTCACTCAATATTGCTAAAATTGTTGTGTTATACAAGGTATTTATTTTACAATAATGTTTTATCAATTTTACAATAATGTTTAATCAATTTATATAGTTATCTGTTTATTTAGCAATTATATATATATATCTTACTATGTGATTTAACAAGATTTAACAAGATTTGTAACAAGATTTAACAAACTTGGTAAAATACTTCACCCCTGGTATCCCTCTTAACATTTCAAAACATAGTCACTAGGCTTGTTAAATGCAAATATTTTACTTTATTCAAATGTAACTGCCATTTTCCAGAATTGCATTTACAGTAATTGCGAATGTTCTGAGGTCACATTCAAATGTTTTGGTTATTGTAAATGCATTTGAACTAATCTTGAAACATTGTAAATGCAGATTTTATTCATTATGAATTAGAATCAAACAACTATGCATAGTACAAAATATGAGGCTTATTAAACAATAATATAACACTTTTGAGTGTTGATGTGGTAGGGGTTACTTAAATATATACACATAGGAATGATAGAAATTACATATAAGGGTAGGTTGGTGATGTAGCATATGCAGATGGCTAATATCATATAAGGGTAGATTGGTGATGTAGCATGCAGATGGCTAATATCACTTCCCTTGAGGGACTGTGGCAGGGTGATGGCTGGACCCTTTATCAGATATCAGTAGTAGATAAGCCTGGTGGTCATTAATCATAATCCAGGATTAATGACCACTGATTCTTTGGAGTCACCAATTTCATAAACAAGACATCACAACCTGACACCTTCTCTTGAGGGAAACCCAGCTATAAATTCAAATCATTTACAGCTAGAGGGATGATCCAGAGGTTGGCAGAAATTATGGGTGGTACCAATTGGCTGGTGTGTCATCAGGCAGTGACCTAACTGGCCAAGGAGTCTGTCAGATAGTGTTATGGTAGCTGAGGTTTATTGTTAGCTGTTTAAAGTTTGGGATGTGCCAAGGACTTTGTCTGTGAGACAAGAAGAGTAAAGTGTTTCATTGTCAGTTGGTTTAATGTTTGGAATGTGTTATTAGTACTGTAATGTAAATAAAAGATTGTTATTGTAGTAAACTCTATTTTGGTTGTTAGCATATTCTTAATTGGCACCCCCCAATTGTCGCATTTATAGAGATTACCTCTACGACAGTATTAGTCCAACAATTATATCTGCATTTAAAAGCATTTGAAATTGGTTGGGCATTTGAAAAATCAAATGTCTAGAGGTTGCATTCAAATGCAAATGTTTAGATATACATACAAATTTAAATGCACAGAAAATATGACAGCTGCATGTGAATGAGCATTTAAATGTCAACATTCAAATACATTTGTCGCCAAGTTTGATGCACACAAAATAAGGTAGTCTCAGTCATCATACCACCCTCGAAAACAATTTAAGGAATTTAAAGGAAATTTATAAAGGTGAACAAATTATTGTCAAAAAACTTTATCGAAAATGTATTTTGGTGGATATATTATTTTTTTCAAGCAATTTACTTTAAATTGTGTATACTAATTCACATTACCAGCGTTTTTGTGTGACCTGCAGCTAGCGTACGTTCCGCGGGTCCCCAAACCAATCGAATTACACTAAGGCAAACAGAATATGTGCGTGCGTGCGTGCGTGCGTGCGTGCGTGCGTGCGTGCGAGCGAGCGAGCGAGTGAGTGTGTATGTATACATATATGGTTTATTCACACAGAAGAACGATTAACCGAGGCATAACGTTATATGGCAACTAACTAAAATTTTCTTAATTTCTGTGAAGAACCGTTTAACTTAACCAAAATGAAATACGTCCGAAACGGAAACTACGGCGGAAAAGGCAACTGCTACTCAGAACTATGATATGGGTAAGTCAGATGTGATTTCTGACCCAGACAGAAGAACAACTGTTACGCGGGAAAATATGATAACGCGCATTCCCGTTTGCGCATGCGTTCTTGCGCACAGTTATTACCGTAAATTGGGAAATGTCAATGCAGCGCCCTAAAAGCCAGATTATACCAGCGACTCTACAAAGGGTTATAACTGTCAGCGTATATTCACTGCATACCGTTATAATGGAGGATAAATGTAAAAGCGTGGGCCTAATGCCAGATACATAAAAAGTCAAAGGGTCACATATCATGAAGTTATGGTTGAATAAAATTCTTAATTCTATGAAAAAATTTGCATTAATTTGTATTGCTATCAAACATAAATTATATGAAGTAGGAAATTAAGCCTATAACATACGATAGATAAATTGTAAAAGAACTGCGTGCAAAAATGAGACATCTATGGGAAAGACCTGAGAAGATATAAGCCATATAGTGTGGACATATTTTCGAACATTAAAAAAATATGTTTCATTTAAATAATGCTTGCATCAAAACACTTACATGACACAATATAATACAAGTTTTTCAAAGTAGGATGTTTTTCTTAATTACATGTCAAATTTTGACAGGTATATGTCAATATTTAGATGTTGACAAATCCAAATAAAAATGCACCCCCACTAGGTAGTACAGTCCCTTAGATTGAAACAACTATCAGCAGAACAAGCCGCAGAAATAAATGGTTCTTTGACATTTGAGGCCATGCTGCCCTTATAAAAATATACCATGGTATTCCATAGTATACCATGGTATAGCATGGTATTTACCATGATTTACCATGGTTTACCTGTTTCAAAACACTATGGTATACCATGCATTTACCTTGGTATATTTTCATAAGGGAAAAACTGCTGAAGACATTTAACCATTTATGTAACATTATGTACCATGCAATAAATTTGAGTTGGAAGATCTACTAGTAAAATATGTTAGGTGTTTTACGATTCACAGAACTAAGGTATACATTGTTCAGTATAACCAAACAATTTGCCTTCAGAATGTTGCCACCAGGTAATATATCAGATTGCATAGATCAAGGGTCTGTGTTTATGTTGATACATGTCAATCGATTAAACAAGCTAATTTGAAACCGCTCACTGTGACAAAATATCGGTTTGCAACATGATCGCTAGGTGGCGCCGTTTTAGGCATCATGCTATACTATGTAAATATATCAATAAAATGTAGACATGTATTTGTGTTTGTAAATCAAAGTTCACCCTCAACTGGGCGCTAAATATTAAACGTTAGTGCCGTAAATCATTATTTATGTAGTAGAAATTTATCACTGCGCAGGCGGCGCCATCTAGCGGCCCGAGTGATGTACGTTACTAGCCAGAGCTAGCCAAGCCCACATAATTGTCTAGTAATGTTAATAAATGATCAATGAAAGACGTACAATTGTTTTTTCCGTGAATCAAGGTAAATCTCAGATTTGCAAGAATCATGAAATTGTCATAACAAAAACTGCCCTCCCCCCCCCCGTTCATTGTGTGGTTGTCCATTAGGTGCATCATGGTTGAAAAACGTGACCATATATGAAACTGGACTCGTTTTTGAAAAACGTAGAAAGTAATACGTTTTTATAATAAAGTACAAATACCTTACCTTGATGAGTGCTTGAATGAAATGGAATAATTTATGATGTGTGCTAAATAATTGTATTATTATTAAAGATTGTAATTTGTACTTTGACACCTCATCTTGTAGCATTTTTCTTTGCAAATTAGTGGCCAGAAATAAATGCGTGGGTGTAATTTGCTGCCTTATTAAGTATGCGACAGTGTATAGCCAATTTCCGTTTTTAAACTTAATCATAGTTTATTTAATCATTGAATATTATAAATGACATTATTTGAATTGCAATTCTACAAACTTGTTTTTGGCGATGCTACTCTACGGTGATCTGACAGCTATGGAGATGTTTCAGTTTATAAATCGTCGTGCTACGTTCCAAGTATGCGAAAAACGATATTTTATTTCCAATTTTAACAGGTGCAGTGGTCAAGAAGCGTGGCGTCTAGCAAGAAACCTATCTATCTGGACAACTACTTGAATTTCGGTTTTACAAGCATAAATGACAGAGGAGTTGTAAAACCCCAATGTGTGAGTACTGGCAGCTTAAGCGCTGAAGCCTAGCAAGTTTAAATCACACCTGCAATCAAAGCATCCTGAACATGCTGGAAAGGATCGTTAATTTTTTTATTTGCAGCAACACTAGCTGAAGAAGCAGCGCCTTTATTCTGATGGATCCATCAATCAACAGAACGCTGCAAGAGTGGAGGCATCATTTCTTGTCTCCCTGAAAAAAAAACAATGAAAAGAAACCTCACACTACCGGGGAGCAGCTGATTGTATCAGACTTTTTTTTGGGAGGAGTAGTGTGCGGAAAAAACTTTTTGTCATTTCCCTTTCGAACGATACTGTAAGCCAGGCTTGTTAACAAATGCATGCCAAAGCATTTGAATGCAAATGAAAATGTTTCACTTGAGGCAAATGCGAATGCAATTGCCATTTTCCAGGAACACATTCAAATGAAATTAAAATGTTTGGGGGTCGCATTCAAATGCAAACGTTTGGGGGTCGCATTCAAATGCAAATGCAAACGTTTTGATTACACATTTGCAAATACATGTGAATTAATTTCAAATGTTTTGGCTTTATTTTAATGATTTGTTTTATTTGGAGAAAAAATACGTAATGTATACAAACACATTATTGATTTATTTAATAAATACAGTAGTACATTAATGTAACAACTAAGTACCACTACATACCAGTCCCACTACATGAACATGTCTGTAGAGCCATACACTGAGTCACACAGTTCCAGGCCTGCAGAGGTGGTGGAAATGGGAGGGAGGAATAGACAAATGACAGTTAACTGCGAAGTATGGCAGGGAATGAAAGGTTAATCATTCAGGTAGGCCAGAATGGTAGGGGAATCCAAGACAATTGACTGTCCACTGCTGGGGTCACTACGAAGATAACCTGGTGGATAATTACAGCTACCACTAATCACTCTCTCTAGCTGTAAATATTTAGAGCTGCCACTCCAACCCAACCCAACAGTGCCAACACAACACAAGGGAGTCATTTGTCTGCATTGTTTGATTTGGATTCACAGGCCAGACAATGATTTCATAATCTGCTGAGGGTACTACTCACTACAGAGCAATTTTTCCAATGGCATGTTGTGAACTTGTGAAAGTGAATCTAACAATAATAATTATCCAAAGAATTACGCATGCATTTGATTGTGCATTTGGTTGTGCATTTGACAGATCAAATGTTTGTGGGTCGCATTCAATTGCAAATGCAAATGTTTAGGGTACGCATGCAAATGCATTAGAAATGTTATAGAGGCATCTGAATGCGCATTCAAATGCTCAACATTCAATTGCGCATTCAAATGCATTTGCATTTGTTAACGAGCCTGCTGTCCGCCACAGAATATGTGAGCTTTCTCTGGATATCAAAGAACAGGTGATACAGGAAATGAAAAATGCTGGTTTGTTCAGCATCCAACTCGATGAATCTACCTATGTTCAATCTTGCTCTCAACTGATGATGTTCGTCAGATACGTTCACAGGGGCAACTTGAAGGAAGAATTCCTATTTTGTGATGACCTCGAGCTAATAACCAAAGGCGAAGGTGAATTATTTGAAGCCGAAGGTTTTTATTGGCGCAATCTGTGCGGAGTATATACCGATGGGGCCCCATGTAATGCTTGGGTTTAAATCAGGCTTCGAAACCCTCATCAATGGGAAAATTCCAGATGCCTGTTCTCTTCACTGCATGGTTCATAGGCAGGTCCTTGCATCCAAGACACTACCCCAGGCACTTCTGGAAATTCTTGATACCGTCATAAGAACTGTTAACTTTGTGAAAACAAGTGCCCTCAACTCGCTCCTGTTTAAGAAACTACGCCAGGACATGGACTCTGTTCACGAAACACTTCTATTCTACACTCAAGTCCACTGACTGTCCAAGGGTAATGTTGTCCGACGTGTTTTCCCATTCAGAGAAAAATGAAGCTCTTTCTCATTATCCAAAACAAATGGATCTGCTCTCAGCTTGGACCGAAGATGGTTGGGAATTAGGACTAGCCTACCTCGTGGACATTTTCAGACAGTTGAATTCTCTGAATGTTGAACTCTAAGGGAAAGAAAGCTTGATCATCGAGTTTGTTGAGAATATAAAAGCATTCGTTCGCAAGTTGGAACACTGGGGGCGCAAAATTAGCTTGGGTAACTTTGCTATGCTGGAAACAGCATCAGAAGTTACAGATGAATACGATGGCGCCACGCAGACTTCGATCACAGAGCATCTGGCAGCCTTGGAACTGAGTTCACAATATACTTCCCAGAAATATTGAGTCAAACATCTTGGCTACTAAGGAACCCGTTCACTGCCCTTGTGAAATCTATGCCTGATTACAATGATGCTGCTCACACAGAGCTTTTTTGGGACTCCAAGGAGATTCAGGCGCCAATATGAAGTTCGACACTGAACCTCTCACAGTGTCAACAATGGCAGCTACCTACACTAACTTGTGTGATCTGGCCTTCCGTCACCTCCTGCCATTCGCCTCAACCTACCGTCGTGAGGCTACCTACCCTAACTTGTGTGGTCTGGCCTTCCGTCACCTCCTGCCATTCGCCCCAACCTACCGTCGTGAGGCTACCTACCCTAACTTGTGTGATCTGGCCTTCCGTCACCTCCTGCCATTCGCCTCAACCTACCGTCGTGAGGCTACCTACCCTAACTTGTGTGGTCTGTCCTTCCGTCACCTCCTATCACTCGCCTCAACCTACCGTCGTGAGGCTACCTACCCTAACTTGTGTGATCTGGCCTTCCGTCACCTCCTGCCGTTCGCCTCAACCTACCGTCGTGAGGCTACCTACCCTAACTTGTGTGATCTGGCCTTCCGTCACCTCCTGCCATTCGCCTCAACCTACCGTCGTGAGGCTACCTACCCTAACTTCTGTGGTCTGTCCTTCCGTCACCTCCTATCACTCGCCTCAACCTACCGTCGTGAGGCTACCTACCCTAACTTGTGTGATCTGGCCTTCCTTCACCTCCTGCCATTCGCCTCAACCTACCGTCGTGAGGCTACCTACCCTAACTTGTGTGGTCTGTCCTTCCGTCACCTCCTATCACTCGCCTCAACCTACCGTCGTGAGGCTACCTACCCTAACTTGTGTGATCTGGCCTTCCGTCACCTCCTGCCATTCGCCTCAACCTACCGTCGTGAGGCTACCTACCCTAACTTGTGTGGTCTGTCCTTCCGTCACCTCCTACCACTCGCCTCAACCTACCGTCGTGAGGCTACCTACCCTAACTTGTGTGATCTGGCCTTCCGTCACCTCCTACAACTCGCCTCAACCTACCGTCGTGAGGCTACCTACCCTAACTTGTGTGATCTGGCCTTCCGTCACCTCCTACCACTCGCCTCAACCTACCGTCGTGAGGCTACCTACCCTAACTTGTGTGATCTGGCCTTCCGTCACCTCCTACCACTCGCCTCAACCTACCGTCGTGAGGCTACCTACCTTAACTTGTGTGATCTGGCCTTCCGTCACCTCCTACCACTCGCCTCAACCTACCGTCGTGAGGCTTTCTCCGATCTCTTACACATCAAGACGAAATTTCGAAACAAGCCGCGGGTGAAGCGTCACCTCCGATGTGCTCTCGCAGTAACAAGACCCAGAATCAAGAAGCTTGTCGATGTCATGCAGCATCACCCATCTCATTGAACTGATTAAAACTGACATTTCTTTTCGCTACGTCTGTAAAATATGACTTCAAATAACCCAGAATCAAGAAGCTTGTCGATATTGTGCAGCATCACTCATATCATTGAATCAATGCAACGTCTGTAAAATATGACTTCAAGTAACCCAGAATCAAGAAACTTTGCGATGTTACGCAGCATCACTCTTATCGTTGAATTTATACAAACTGACATTTCTTTGTATAACGTCTGTAAAATATTTTAATAATTTTTAAATAATCCAGAATCAAGAATAGACACACGATAATACTCCTCCACCGTCTTGCTCTGGTAGTTCGGCCGCTGAGTTAGACGTCCACACTGGCGAGTTAGACGTCCACACTGGCGAGTTAGACGTCCACACTGGCGAGTTAGACGTCCACACTGGCGAGTTAGACGTCCACACTGGCGAGTTAGACGTCCACACTGGCGAGTTAGGCGTCCACACTGGTGTACGTAACTCAATTCCAACGCCTTTGCTATCTTGTCAGCTTGCACCATTATATCCACCTTAAAGCGTACTTCAGCTTCTCTTCTGTGTGTTTCAAATATGACCAACAGCTGCTGGATGTAGTCGTGAACCATGAACACATCAAGTCGAACAGCTTGTAAAAATTGTGTCACTGGCCCTAATATCACTTAATATTTTGCCATGACAACCAGGCACGACAAGAATGTCGACGTTCCAGATGCGTATTGCAACTGGTGTGCATCTTGGCTGGTCTTGCCAGAAGGTATAGCAGTAGATGTTTGTAGATATCTTCGAAGTGGTTGGTGAAGATTATGTTGCTTTGGTACTTGGCCGTCCATCGTGTTTCACATTGCATTGGGACATTTGGTACCAGGCTGCGTCTTTTGGGGCTCTCTCGGGAAAAAAACTTTATAAGGGTCTTGACTACCAATCGCATTGCGGACCTCTACAACGGAATTGATATTGTTCACCACCAGGCTAAGTCTGTCGGCTGCGCAGCGGACGAAAGCAGCTTTGGGGTACTTCTCCTTGATCTTAGCTTGTGCGACCATATGTGTGTGTGTGTGTGTGTGTGTGTGTGTGTGTGTGTGTGTGTGTGTGTGTGTGTGTGTGTGTGTGTGTGTGTGTGTGTGTGTGTGTGTGTGTGTGTGTGTGTGTGTGTGTGTGTGTGTGTGTGTGTGTGTGTGTGTGTGTGTGTGTGTGTGTGTGTGTGTGTGTGTGTGTGTGTGTGTGTGTGTGTGTGTGTGTGTGTGTGTGTGTGTGTGTGTGTGTGTGTGTGTGTGTGTGTGTGTGTGTGTGTGTGTGTGTGTGTGTGTGTGTGTGTGTGTGTGTGTGTGTGTGTGTGTGTGTGTGTGTGTGTGTGTGTGTGTGTGTGTGTGTGTGTGTGTGTGTGTGTGTGTGTGTGTGTGTGTGTGTGTGTGTGTGTGTGTGTGTGTGTGTGTGTGTGTGTGTGTGTGTGTGTGTGTGTGTGTGTGTGTGTGTGTGTGTGTGTGTGTGTGTGTGTGTGTGTGTGTGTGTGTGTGTGTGTGTGTGTGTGTGTGTGTGTGTGTGTGTGTGTGTGTATAAGACGTAAAGTTAACATATACTTTGAACTCACGAATATACGTCCGAACAAAATTTCAAATCCAGGGGGCAAGTGCCCCCCCCCCCGCCCCCCTGCGGACACCCATGCAAATACCGTATTATAATGATATCCATATACAGAAAAGACTAACAACCGTATTGCCAAGTACAGTAAGAATGTAGGATGTATACGTGCCGACTGTTGAAAGCCAAACAAATGCCTACGAAAGCCAAACAGATCTATTCTCCTCTTCAGCAGCAGAAACCCGTACGAATGTTAGTTTACTCACCAAATTGGACAGACAGCGAAATGGTCATCTCTACGTGGAAAGCAAGATCACCCAAACTGTAGAAGTGGTTGAGATGGTACGGCATTGTTACCAAGAATAGAACACGATTATGTTAACGGTGGCATTAAGCCCGAACATTACTGGAAAGAGATTTAGATGAAGGCCTGGGGTTGAACAATATCAGCAGCTACCTGGTGGAAATGAACAACAGCCTCACGCTGTAATAGCCTCACGCTGTAACAGCCTCACGCTGTAATAGCCTCATGCTGTAACAGCCTCACGCTGTAACAGCCTCATGCTGTAACAGGCGGAACGGTACAAGAACCGGACAGAATTTCTCGCCACACTTGAAGTACAGGAGTTTACTTGAATTCCTAACTGGAAAATGGTGATCAGTCTCGCCTCCCTATAACGCGGCGTTCTGGATTCAAACATTGGACAGCGTTATAGCAATGTCTTCCACCAGAGAAGCCAACAAGCGGAGGGCAACGACGCGTGGATGGTTTACACAGCTGATTAATTTCAAATTAAATTTTTGTCACGACACAATTATGAACTCGCCGAACCTTTGTCGACGCAGCATGACGCAGCTATATGTGGTGCCTCGATTACATGACGCAGCTATATGTGCTGCCTCAATTACATCGAAACAAAACTTGATATAACAAAACCACATAATTGTTCTTCGCCATGTGTCAAAATACAAAAACCCGTACTCAGTTAGAATTGGTCACCCGCATATCGTGTACGGTGAATTAGTCACAGGGGCCTACTAATATCGATTCATATCCCACGCCTGTTAGTCAAGGAACATTAGGATTGAACATGGACATATATAGTACAAAGCTATTTTTAAGGATAATTGCAAAATACCAGATTGAACAACATATCAAAAGTCCCATAGTTTCCCCTGTGTGCGGTTGTCACAACGAGGTTAGATGCGTGAGAACTATTATAGCCTAGCATAGGCGGATCCAAAAGGGGGGTCCAGGGGGTCCTTTTTTGAGTACTAAAAAATCCATTGCAATAGCATGCCAACGGGGGACAAACGCATTGCCATGTAACAATACAAGCTAAAAATAGCACAGGCAGGGGCGTCCGCATGATTTTTTCCAGGAAGGGGCAAGAAAGAAGATATATATATATATATATATATATACTGCTTGGATCGTCAATGACTAAACAATTAGAAAAGAACATAGAAGCAACATAAATGTGTTTTTTGAGAGTACTTAAAAAAGAATGCTTTGAGAAGAAGCTTGTTAGCATGGGGGAGGGGTGCGCATGGGGGAGGGGTGCGCATGGGGGAGTGGTGCGCATGGGGGAGGGGTGCGCATGGGGGAGGGGTGCACATGGGGGGGTGCACATGGGGGAGAAGGCTAACAGCTGTTTCGTTCAGCGTCGTACGTCGATGTAGTTTTTGCTCTTATCTGTATCCCTGACGTCCGGGTGAGGCTGGAACCGATACACTGGTCTTCGATTTTTGTTCTTCTCTTTCCCTCGCTGATGCAGTTTCACTGCCGTCTCCACCACCAGTATCCAACCCCACTTCATCCCTCACTTTCGTTCTAGTCCCCTCCCACTCCCGCCAAATCTCTCCCCTCGCAATCCTCCCTTCTGCGTCTACCCTCCACTGTGAGCGCATCTACTCTCTTCGTCAACCGGTCCCCTTCCGTTCGTGTCACGTGTCCCGCTCACTGTAACCAACTCCTCACAAGCATCCTCTTGGAAGTCTCTTTCGCACTAACAATACACAGTAACTATTCTTCGTTTGGTGGTATCTAAGGCCGTATAGTTAGGATGGTGTAACGCGCACCTTTACTTAGAGTTTCCGTGCGTGCGTGCGTGCGTGCGTGCGTGCGTGCGTGCGTGCGTGCGTGCGTGCGTGCGTGCGTGCGTGCGTGCGTGCGTGGGTTACCAAAGGTAAAGGTACGTCCTTATATATTGCGGTGTCCAATCCTTAGGACTGTTCAAAGCGCTTTACACACCGGCAGACATATTAATTCCAACGCCATCCTGACGTCTCTTGGAAGCATTCAGCCACGCTCCAATTACTGCGCGAAGACCATTCGTTCACAAATCAATGACTGCCTATAGCCAGGTACTCCCTTATACGACTGAGTGAATTGGAGCAACGTGGAGTTAACGAAATTGCCCAAGCTTCGAAACGGCAGCAAGACGATTCGAACCCGGATTCTCTCAACTGTCAGTCCAGCGATCTAACCGCCGCGCCACCTAGTCAACCAGGTGCTAAATGTGGACCACGTACTACAAGATCAGACACGTCGTCGTCTTTGTCTCGCTCCGTGACGCGGAAGTATGTTTTGTCTACCGCGTCCATGCGTTGTGTGAACGGGGTAGGTGTTCTTACCCTGGAGGTACTTAGTAACGCTTGTCCAAAGCAGTTTGTCTGTACATATCTGGACGGCAATTATAACATTATGCCTTGATAACGATTACAAGATAGCAGGGTGAATATATATATATATATATATATATATATATATATATATATATATATATATATATATATATATATATATATATATATATATATATATATATATATATATGTTCAAAAATAAAACTTATAGATATATGAAAAGGGAGGGTTACACATAGAAGAAACATTGTTGGACTCTCGATAAGCCAGTAACTTCCTTGTCCACTTGCCATCTGGGCCTTTGCTTTGGCAATCTTGTTAAATCTAAAGATTGTGGTTCTGCTACAATTCATGCCAAAAATAGGATCTGTTCGATATTCATGGGCCTCGACAGTACAAAATTATGATGTTTTCAGATCGGAGCGAATGTCAAATACTCCCGTAAACATTAAATTGAGACGACTCGTTTAGCCTTGAGCCCGCAGCACACTAGCCGATTTTTCGTCGGGGGGAAAACAAAGGTAGCTTCTGTCTTTTTCTCCGCATCGCCGCCACGTGTGGTGTGAGCGCCGCTATGTTTGCTTAATTCCAAATTCGCCACTAGAGGCGTGCTAGTTGCGACAAAATATCGACTAGTGTGCTGCGATTTGCTGGCCCGACAAATTTTACCCCGACCAAAAAATCTACAAACCCCCGACGAAAAATTGGTTAGTGTGCTGCGGGCTTTATGACCTACCTTTAAATTGTTATCCCAAAATCGAATTTTACCTGATATCCAGCCTTCAGATTATCGAGTTACCGGTCTATCGATAACCATCGCATCGCGACGTCCATGGAGCACACTACATAGTTCTACAGAAAGGTACGACCAAAACGGAAGTTGACTGATAAGTACTTTCTAATCGCATTAGGGGCTGTACCTACTACCTACACATTAGGGGCTGTACCTACTACTTACACATTAGGGGCTGTACCTACTACTTACACATTAGGGGCTCTACCTACTACCTACACATTAGGGGCTGTACCTACTACCTACACATTAGGGGCTGTACCTACTACCTACACATTAGGGGCTGTACCTACTACTTACACATTAGGGGCTGTACCTACTACTTACACATTAGGGGCTGTACCTACTACCTACACATTAGGGGCTGTACCTACTACCTACACATTAGGGGCTGTACCTACTACTTACACATTAGGGGCTGTACCTACTACTTACACATTAGGGGCTGTACCTACTACCTACACATTAGGGGCTGTACCTACTACCTACACATTAGGGGCTGTACCTACTACCTACACATTAGGGGCTGTACCTACTACCTACACATTAGGGGCTGTACCTACTACCTACACATTAGGGGCTGTACCTACTACCTACACATTAGGGGCTGTACCTACTACCTACACATTAGGGGCTGTACCTACTACCTACACATTAGGGGCTGTACCTACTACCTACACATTAGGGGCTGTACCTACTACCTACACATTAGGGGCTGTACCTACACATTGCCCAATGTTAGGATGAGTCCACTATTAGGCTTTTTGGTAACCAGTATAGCGTGTCTTTGTCTATCTCATGTCAAATAGCTTACTTCCTTTTTGGAATTCGTGACAATGACACATCCTTGTAACTATTATTTCGACACAACCGGATGCCTAGTACTGAATGTCAGCGTGTCTGCACTACCTGCATATCTCCTCGAGGTCACCGATATAGTAACGTATGCAAAAATATATCTGCACTACGCCGGGCCATTTGTTCTACGTAAGATAGTGTGCTGTTTTCACAAAAAAAATCAGAAGACATATTTGCGGAAGAGATGCATTTTCTGAATTTCTAACATTTATGTCATCGTTACAATGCAAGTTGTTTTTAGTGACAACCTTACGATTATCGAACGACACAAATACATTACGTATAGCCACAAAGCAGTGTAATTAACACCAGAAACTGTTTTATGCCCAAACACGTGTTTTTAATCAACTGTTAATCAGTTAAGTGTTTAGTTTCTACCATAATTTAACAATATAGGCGTATGTTTATCGTGAGAGTAATGAGCCAGAGAAAAATAATGTAAATAAATGTGTTCCTATATAGGTAGGATTCAGGGCCTAGGATCATTGATAATTTTCCGGACGAATCTCGTAAGTGGCCTTTCGCAAGACTGCATACGGGTAAACTGCTATATTGACCATTAGTTTACCTACAGTGCCAGAGGTGCCAACCCTGAGTGATGCACACCTGTTGTAAGACTAAGATAAACCCGTAAGACCACAAACGAACCCATATTATTAGCAACATCCGCTGGTTGTATCGCGCATGCTCAACAGGAGCTCCTCGTGAAAACTTGGATATATTGATTGGACCTGGCGAGACATTGGCACAGTTGACTGTACACAGCTGATATAGTCGCAAGAGTCGATCTTCCGTCGTGTTTTGACCTGATGATCTGGTATTCGCCTGACATTTGACAAACGTGGCCCGTATATGTCCCGTAATACAAAAAGCCTTGTTCAATTAAAATGTACAACACCGTACGGAATGTCTCATACGCCCGTAAGACCGTCACATCTAAAGAACTCTGTGAGACAGTGGCGTATTTTTTTTTAGGGGGAGGCATTGGCCTTTGGCTGAATTTGTCCCGTATGTACATATATATATATATATATATATATATATATATATATATATATATATATATATATATACATATATATATATGTATATATATATATATATATATATATATATATATATACATATATATATATATATATATATATACATATATATATACATATATATATATATAGATATATATATATATATATATATATATATATATATATATATATATATATATATATATATATATATATA
Source organism: Lamellibrachia columna (assembly GCA_963662155.1). Lineage (NCBI taxonomy): Eukaryota > Metazoa > Annelida > Polychaeta > Sabellida > Siboglinidae > Lamellibrachia > Lamellibrachia columna. Next base: position 48,703,206 of record OY759269.1, on the reverse strand, counting down.
TATATATATATATATACATATATATACATGTTGCGCCGCTACATCTTAGCAAGGGAGACTAAGTTTGCCTCCCTTTGTCCTCCCCCTTTGCGAGATCATAGATATGCCACTGGAGACGTAGACCTCTACGGTAACCTGTACCAGTCGACACTCGAGCCACCCATGATCACGGCTGTTATGCCGCGTCAACTCGGAGAGACTCAGGCGTAACGTTGGTGGGTTGAATGAATGTCTTGCTTAGTGCGCACGCACGCACACACGCACGAGCGCACGCACAGCACGACAATTGAGAACAATCACATAATAATAAAATAATAATAGCAACATTGGTTTATTAATCATGAAGTGTATTAATACGTTGTTTTCTCTGATTAAGCGTACATTTGTACGTTTATGTTAGTCTATGCGTCAATCTCACGTGCGTTATTAATTTTTTTACTAACTAGGCCTATATTGTATGCACGCAATCACGGCGTAGTTTGATGCCCTTTGTGGCAGTTTTAACAGAGATGTTAATTCCAACGCCATCTCGACTTCTCTTGGAAGCATTCGTTCACATATCCACCAGTCTGTAACCATACGTTTGTCTGTACATATCTGGACGGTAATTATAACATTATGCACCGATAACGATTACAAGATAGCAGTGTGAATAAAATTTACAGATATCTGATAAGGGCGGGATACAAATAGAAGAAACATTGTTGGACTCTCGATAAGCCAGTAACTTCCTTGTCCACTTGCCATCTGGGCCTTTACTTTGGGTGGCAATCTTGTTAAATCTAAAGACTGTGGTTCTGCTACAATTCATGCCAAAAATAGGATCTGTTCGATATTCATGGGCTTCGACAGTACACAATTCTGATGTTTTCAGACTCGGAGCGAATGTCAGATATACTCCCGTAAACATTAAATTGAGACGACTCGTTTAGCAGCCTGCAGCACACTAGCCGATTTTTCGTCGGTGGGACAAATAATCTCCAGTTGTCGGCTAGTGGGCTGCGAATTCCGACAAGATCGGGGCTTGTCGGATAATATCTGACAGTGCTAGATCTCAGGACGTCCTGACAGGCCTTGTCGGCTAGTGTGCTGCAGACTCCGACAAAGTGTCGGGGCTCGCGCGATTAGCGACCAATAGGAAGCGTGATTGCAGCTACGCACACAAACATCATTGTAAACATGACGGCCCCAGCACACGAAGACAAATGGGATCATGCCTCAGTTAGACTTCCTGGTGTCTTATACACGAATGTAGGGCACAGTAATTTTAGATGCGTAATTTTTTTTAATCATATCATCTGACACAACTACATTTGAGCAGGCACATTGGTAAGTTTGCTGGTAGAACATGTTGACAGTGTAACTGTGGATTTTTTAGATGATTTCAATAGACGGAAGGATTTTGTTTGTTCGCTTTTCTGCGTCTCCTTATCCTCCGTAGCATAATTAAGACGAACAAAGCTAGCTTCTGTCTTCCGCATCGCCGCCACGTGTGGTGTGACCGCCGCCATGTTTGTTTAATTGAAGTAGTCAGGTAGTTGATTATTAACTGATTTGTAATAAAAGTTTAGTTGCATTCATTGAACTGTTCTTACGTGTGAATCATATGTTATTTGCAACAATTTATAGTCAGTGCACACATGACACATGTCACTGGTGTGTGCATATATAAAATTATATAATTGCACATTACGCACACACGCACGCACGCACGCACGCACGCACGCACGCACGCACGCACGAGAGAGAGAGAGAGAGAGAGAGAGAGAGAGAGAGAGAGAGAGAGAGAGAGAGAGAGAGAGAGGGGGGTACATCATCCCGGCAATATCGCAGGTTCTAGCCAAGCTCACTGGTTCAGTCTGCTTCTCAAAGCTGGATGCCTCAGGAGGACACTGGCAACTTGCATTGGACAAGGAAAGTTCGAAACTAACTACGTTCGTCATTCCTCTGGGCCGCTTCTGCATGACGCGGGTCCCGTTCGGGAGATCGAGCGCAAGCGACATTTTCCAGAGGAAGATGGAGGAACGTCAAGAAGGCCTGAGGGGAGTCGAGTGCTATCAGGACGACATCATCGTTCACGGACGTACGGACGAAGAGCACAACTCCGTACTGCAGAAAGTGCTACAAAAAATCAAACAGCCGCGACAGCGTCGAACGTATTGGCGTAACCTGAAACAGAAGCACCAGCAGATGCCGATGGTGCTAACGCCACCTCTTCTACACAGCGAGAAAACTTTCGTTGAAGACATCCCCGAAGGAGTCTCTCGTGAGACGTCAGCAGACAAAACGCCGCTTCGGCGCTCTTCACGTGCTTCGAGACCAATCAACCGTCTCATCAGTGAAATGTAGCCTGCAACAATGCAGAGCGCGCACGGGGCGTAATAATCCCCTATCGTGTTCATAATGCTTTAGCATTTAAGAGTGTTGTGTTATCAGAGTTTGGCACTGTTGAGCCTTTGCACGTAGTTTAGTCGTTGTATTGTTGATCATAAACTGAACGTTTCACCGTACAGTAAAAATATTGTTTAAACTTAAGAAGGGAGATGTCATGTTAGCTGGTGCCGCCCTCTATTATGTGAACACTAAACAAGCATTTTAGTGGGAGGCACTTCCGACCGACGACACCGACCCGATGCTCCTGGAACGTGCCAGATCGCGTCTCAACTACCACTGCTTGTAACACAATAAAGACAATTATTAAACACGTGTTTTACTAATGTAGTTACTTGACAGTCGCGACAAAATATCGGCTAGCATGCTGCGAGTTGATGGCCCGACAAATTTAACCCCGATAAAAATCTGCAGTCCCCCGACGAAAAATCGGCTAGTGTGCTGCGCCTGCGCCTGCGCCGCGGGCTTTAGGGTCTACTTTTAAATTGTTATCCCAAAATCGAATCTAGCCTGATACCCAGCCTTCAGATTATCGAGTTCGCGGTCTATCGATAACCATCGCAGCGTGACGTCCATACTACATAGTCCAACAGAAAAGTACGACCAAAACGGAAGTTGACTAATAAGTAATTTCTAATCGCATTAGGGGCAGTACCTACTACCTACACATTGCCCAATGCTAGGATGAATCCACTATTATTATTAGGCTTTATGGTGACCATTATAGCGTGTCTTTGTCTATCTCGTGTCTGCGTCAAATAGCTTACTTCCTTTTTGGAATTCGTGACAATGACACATCCTTGTAACTATTATTTCGACACAACCGGATGCCTAGTATTGAATGTCAGCGTGTCTGCACTACCTGCATATCTCCTCGAGGTCACCGATATAGTAACGTATGCAAAAATATATCTACAATACGCCGGGCCATTTGTTCTACGTAAGATAGTATGCTGTTTTCACACAACAAATCAGAAGACATATTTGCGGGAGAGAAGCAATTTCTAACATTTATGTCATCGATATCGTTACAATGCAATTTTTTTTAGAAAAGTTGTTTTTAGTGACAACCTTACGATTATCAAACGACACAAATATATTACTTATAGCCACAAAGCAGTGTAATTAACACCAGAAACTGTTTTATGCCCAAACACGTGTTTTAATCAACTGTTAATCATTTTAGTTTACAGGTTCTACCATAATTTAACAATATAGGCGTATGTTTATCGTGAGCGTAATGGGCTAGTGAACATTACTTAAATAAATATGTTCGTATGTAGGTAGTAGCCTTTCGCAAGACTGCATACAGGTAAACGCTACTAAACTGCTATATTGACTATTAGTTTACCTACTGTACCACATGTGCCAACCCTGAGTTATGTACACCTGTTGTAAGACAGGTAAGATAAATCCGTAAGACTACAAACGAATTCATATGATTAGCTACATTAGCTGGTTGTGCCGTGCATGCTCAAACGGAGCTCCTCGTAAAAATTGGATATATTGATTGGACCTGGCGAGACATCTACGGGTAAACAGCATGAGTCGATATCTAAGCCACCCATGTTCGTGGCTGTTATATCGCATCAACTCGGAGCGATTCAGGCGTAACGTTGGTGGGTTGAATGACCGTCTTGCTTAGTGCACGAAGCGAGAAACAACACCGAAACTGTGTGGTTATTATGCTCAAACGGAGCTCCTCGTAAAAATTTGATATATTGATTGGACCTGGCGAGACATCTACGGGTAAACAGCATGAGTCGATATCTAAGCCACCCATGTTCGTGGCTGTTATATCGCATCAACTCGGAGCGATTCAGGCGTAACGTTGGTGGGTTGAATGACCGTCTTGCTTAGTGCACGAAGCGAGAAACAACACCGAAACTGTGTGGTTATTATGCTCAAACGGAGCTCCTCGTAAAAATTGGATATATTGATTGGACCTGGCGAGACATCTACGGGTAAACAGCATGAGTCGATATCTAAGCCACCCATGTTCGTGGCTGTTATATCGCATCAACTCGGAGCGATTCAGGCGTAACGTTGGTGGGTTGAATGACCGTCTTGCTTAGTGCACGAAGCGAGAAACAACACCGAAACTGTGTGGTTATTATGTGGCAATGCCATTTTAGTAACGCACGCTCGCGAACGCTCGCACGCACGCTCGCACGCACGCACGCACGCACGCACAACGTGACAAGTGAGAACAATCACATTATAATATTAATAAAACAATAATAATAACAACATTGGTTTATTAATTATGACGTGTATTAATACGTTGTTTTCTCTGGTTAAGCGTACGTATTATGTTAGAGTCTACGCGTTAATCTCATGTGCGTCATTCAATTATTGTATTAACACCTAGGCCTATATTGTAAGCATGCTATCACGGCATAGTTTGACGCACTTCGTGGCCGTCTTAATACTGTTTATAATGAAACAATTATGCTAATTGCTCGGAATCCGGATAAGAATAAGAAACAGCATACCCACGTGTTAGCGACTACCTGCGGATACGGAAGTTACTTACACGTACCTAGTTCCTACCGCAGAAAAAAACGGATGGGGAGTTCGGTGAGTTCTTAGTACGCTGTGTGAACGTTTCCCATACAGTTAAGTTCTCAGACTGAGTGCGCTGCTAACCTGTGACTATATGGTTCCAATATATCATTTTAGCCTCATTCTAATAATAACATCGCATGTTATTGATATATAAAAGTTAGACTTAGAGCAGGTACACAGCGCCATCACCCGGAACAAATTACCGTACGCTCTGACGAGACGTTGCCGCTCCTACCCCGCGCTTAGTTCGCGGACGTGCAGTGTGTCGTGTTGCGCTGCGGCCGTAAATTGCCCAAATAGGCGGCAAGCGGACTTAGAAGACAAAAGGTACCAGTCACCACCGCGGCTGTTGTGTGGTTATATTACAGACGTTTTGGCGGAGAAACCATTCATACCTTTGACTGCCAGTACAACGGGACGCACTCGAGATGTTAGACACGGACGTAGAGAGAAGGCTTCAGCATGTCGAGGTTCTCGGTAGACGCGAGCGAGGCGCCAGAAACACTTACCACGTGAGCTTGACAATGTCCATTATTAATTCTCCACGGTTTTAAGTCATTAGAATATATAAGATTTTAGGTAGAACTGCGGACGTGATGTGAAGTAACACCAGGCTATTGACTAGACTCTAAATCAGTGTAATATGATTATTCACCTGGCAGATATGTGTTTAGATAAATATAACATATTCAACTCTTGACAGGCATGGAATCAAATAAATATTTTAATATTATTATAAATGAATACAATTGGTACCAGCAATATCTTTCCTGATCCTATAATTTTAAAAAACATTTGTAATTAACTTTCACAGTTTGTATACAATTTCGGAGTATTAAAAATTTGACTCTTCTCTCTTTATGGGCCATTCCACGGTTACCTGCTTTACATTTTTTCCTTTTAACTGGTGTAGTTTTAATAATTATACATTGTAAAGTATTTTCTTTGTTAATGTACTAGATAAATGATCAAAGTATGTGATAGAATAGAGAAAACGAAAATTAAATTATTACTTTTCATATTGTGAGTTGTGAATTATAAAAAAAAAAAAACAATCTCGTCAGAGGAAAATCCACCCTTAGAACTTTTATTTCTTTTGAAACAGTAATAATAAAACGTATTTCATTATTACAATAATATTATAATAACATTGTGACCATATTTTCTTAAATTTTACTACATTTAAATATATTTTATTTTACGAAGTTGCATTTTAATATCTTCAATCAATTTAGTTGCATGCTAAAGACTTAAAATGGTTCATGTAATATTAAGTTTTGCAAATAATTAACTAATTTTAACTTTATTTCCTTTATTACTTGTATGCCATGACAGTGATGTACGCTGGTGTATGTGCATTTGGTGAAATATGGAGAATATATATTTGGATGTAAACACTTACAAGGTCTCCCCTTATTTTTTAAGGAAAAGTATCCCAATCTGTGGTTTTACCCCAACTAATTTATTTCTGCATTAGCTAAAAATGCAATCTTTTAAAAGAGAAACTTCTGTACAAGGGGATTTTTCTTACACAAAATTGAGATGCTCCCCACAAGACAACCCCCTCCCTTCCTGTTTCAGCTGTTCACGCTCCAAGTGTGGTGGTCGGATGGCTTCAAACATACAGTTGATCGAACCTACACAGAGTTCTTTGACTTCAGAGTATGTACAACAACAACAATAACAACATGAACATTTTAATTTATTTATTATGCATATTTATTTATTTAATATTTGTTTATTATGATATTGCTATAAATTATTGTGTTATAAAAGGTATTTATTTTACATTAATGTTTTATCACTTATTTTACAATAATGTTTAATCGATTTATTTAGTTATTTGTTTATTTAGCAATTATATATCTTATTGTGCGTGCTATGTTTATTTTTTAATAATTCTTATATTATTTTAATGTATTTTTATTTATTTATAAATTCTTATTTATTAATTTTTAATATGTTGTGAAGCGCCGTGAACAATTTTGGATATGGTGCTTAACCAAATAAAATTTATTATTAACAATAAGAATAAACATTTGAAAGACGAACAATGCCATTTTTTACTTGAAATTCTGTATAAATCCATACGTATAATTTTTGGTTAATCTGCCTGTTGCATTCCAATTTCTGTTCGAGTATTGCCATCTATCAGGCTATGAAATGTTCGTCCATCAAACAAAATCTAGCTTTTGCCGGAAATCTGCCTTGACTCCAAAATAGTTGTGTTTCGACTGCGATAAGTTTGTCATTGAATGTTATTGGATGTTATACTGTCGTGACGAACACAAGAAAATGTGTACTTTATCACTATTTTTCCAGAAAATTATAGACATGATATAATTCCTTGTAAAACATAAATTAATAAATACATCTCAACATGGGTTCCTAAAAGCAAGGTCATGTCTAACCAATCGCTTATGTTTTTTGGAAGAAATTACACAGTGGGTAGATGACGGGTCACCAGTGGATGTTGTCTACTTAGATTTTCAGAAAGCTTTCGAGAAAGAGCCACATCAAAGATTGTTATCTAAACTAAAAGCCCATGGTATAGGTAATGATGTAATCAACTGGATAGAAAAGTGGCTTTCACACAGAAGACAGAGAGTAATAGTATATGGTGCGATTTCAAACAGTATTAAGCCCTATACTGTTTTTAATATATATAAATGATTTGGAAGATGACATATCTAGCAAAGTACTGAAATTTGCAGATGACACAGAAGTATTCAGAAAGGTTACTAATAATACAGATAAACAAAGTTTACAAGATGATCTAGATAAATTAGTTAAATGGTCAGAAAAATGGCAACTGTTATCTAATTTTGGGAAGTGTAAATGCATACACATAGGACATGGAAACATGGACGAAGAATATAAAACGGGGGATGCTGTACTAGGTAGAACCACACAAGAAAAGGACTTAGGAGTAACATTTAGAGCAATGTCGGATTGCTGCTTCGAAAGGAAATCAAATTCTAGGGCTAATTAGGAGAACTGTCACGTATAAGGAGAAACAGCTAATTGTACCCCTGTACAAAGCAGTAGTTAGACCACATTTGGAATATTGTATTCAAGCATGGAGGCCGTATCGTAAAAAGGACATAGACAAGCTAGAAAGAATACAACGAAGAGCAACTAAAATGATTCCAGAATTGAGAGACCATATTTACGAAAGCTGCTTATTACAATGTGGTTTGACAACACTAAAATAGTGAACGGTTATGAGGATGTTGATAGGAATATGTTCTTCAAACTTAAAGAAGGCAGTAGAACCAGAGGACACAAAGCAGCATTAGTTAAGGAACAGTGTAGGTTGGACATGAGAAAGTACTCTTTCTCACAGAGGGTGATAATTGAATGGAACAAACTACCAAATGATTGTGTTAATGCTAGTAGTGTGAATATGTTTAAAAATAGAATTGACAAATATCTGATAAGGGCAGGCTACACATAGATGAGAAAATTGTTGGACTCTCGATAAGCCAATGGCTTCCTTGTCCACTTGCCATCTGGAACTTGTTGTTTGGGATGGCAATCTTGTTAAAATCTTGTTAAATTGTGCATTTGACAAATCAAATGTTTGTAGGTCACATGCAAATGTTTAAGGTATGCATTCATATGCAAATGCATTTACAATTTCACAGAGGCATTTGAATGCGCATTCAAATGCTAAACATTAAAATGCATTTGCATTTGTTAACAAGCTTGATGCACCATTCTGGGAGTTTCAGTGGAACACTATTTATGTATTTCATAGAACACAAACATTGTGTTCAGAAGTGTAACGGTGCATCCAAGAACACACATAAACCAAATAGAGGAAGAACTTTTTTCAGTTTATGTGACATGTCATGCTAAAAAAAACCTGCTCCTTCTGCCTAAAGTCTTTATGCTATCTGATTTATCTTTTTTTTATATTTGGAAACAAACAGTATGCACGAGTGAGTTTTGTTGTGATTGTTATGTTATTTAGCTACCAAGTAGTTTACTGTGTTAATTTCAGTTGCGCAACTTATGATGTATTCATCAGAAATAAATGTTAGAAAGATAACTGGTGTACTTTATATTTATTTGTGGTGTAAATAGAAGAAAACACTGCACCACAGGTCATTATTGACCCAGAATAAAACAAATTGTAATTGTTTTTTATTTATATAAGCATGTTGGATTGAGTTACCAAAAGAAACAATAAACGACAAATGTTAAAACACACCATATTGATCACAATTAGTGAACTATTTTATATTTTTTTGTAATCCTTTGAAAAAATGTAGATATTTTGTTAATGAAAAAATAATAGCAGGGAAGACAAATACATTTATAAATATGTTTACAGACAATCATGTAAATCATGTTTATATGCAAAAAGTTTGATATTTCTGACACTGTGTGTCATGAAAGACTGACACTTTCATGGGTATTGGGGCAAAATTTTCCCACCGGTCCAGTTGTGCATTTGTTTCTATCTGTCCTGATAAGGGTTACGCAGTGGGGCATTTATATCTTACTAAAAGGGTCAGAAATAATCACCCAGAAATCAGTCCCAACAAGAGTAGGCATGGCCACCTGACAGTAGTCACATTTCAAAAGTACAGGGGTCCAATCAATTTCACAAACCCCAGCTGTTGCCGGATCATGGGACATCAAGTGGAGTTTAAGTTTCCCTTTCTCTTGTGATCTAGGAATGCCTTGTGGAAGAATGTAAGAAACTCAGTGATCCTTCCCAGTGCCCACTTCCAGGTAAGACTTCCAGTTTCTCCGTCTGTTTGATATTACGTCAGTAGATTTTAACAAGAGTATGCATTCTTTAAATAAACTGACTGCGCACACTGTTCACACGCTACAGAGTTGAATGTCAATTAACCTGATTCGCGATAGACAAAGATGAATAGAGGAAGCAACTTTCAGCAACTTGTGTTGCAGGTTGAGTAATGTTTGGCAGTGTCGTGAATTAAGGTCATTTTATCCTATTTAAACCAGAGCACAGGGCTGAAAACGTGTACTATTCATCGCAGCACGACCGCAACGCTCCAATAAAATGTTTACAAATAGGTGACCAAAAAGTTATAACTCAAATGTTAAGCATTAAGCGATGCAAGAAGGAAGTTATTTGGTTTAGGGAGAGGCAAATAAATTGTGTAAATGGTCAAATGTTAACTGCTAAGAGATGCAAGAAGGAAGTTAAATGGTTTAGAAAGAAGCCAATAAATTGTGCAAATGGTCAGGTTTGGTCAGTGTGGGAAGATTGATAACATAGCCAAGTGAAGTAAATGTCAAAGGTGCTGGACAGGAATGGTTGGGTGTCACATAAATCAGGGTGGATGTTTCTAAAACCCGTCCTTTTCATGTATGTGAAGGTTCTTTCTCAGTTAAATTTTTTCTTTCATCTTATTAAAAAAGGTAAGTTCTTTTATAGCGCGGTATCCAGTCTTTGGGACTGTTCAAGGTGCATTACACTTCACCCCCTGGCAGACCTGTTCATTCCAACACCAGTTTGACTTCTCTGGGAAGCATTCAGCCATGCAGCAATTACTGCGTGAAGACTATTCACTCCGATATCCATCTCTGTCTGTAGCCAGGTACTCATTTATACAGCTGAGTGAACTGTGGCAATATGGGGTGAGCAAAATTTCACAGCTTACCTGATCTAATGAACGAAGCCAATTCTTTTCACAAAATTACCAGGTACCAATCTCTGGGACCATGTTTAACTACACACAACTACCAAGTACCAATAATTTTCACTATGTTTACTTACACAAATCTACCAAGTATCTATCACTGACAACATGTCAAAACCATGTGCACATTAAAAAGATAAATGAATCGTGACTTTGTGCTTTCACACAATGACTTGCTGTGGTTATGCCAAGAATCATTATATACATGTCTGTGCTTCATATGAAACCTCGTGTGAGGCAGCAATGTTTCTGTTAGATAAATAATCCACATCAGTTAACATGACATTTGTCTTTCATTGTGATGTAATTTAAGATTGTGTATTGGGTTGCTGGGTGACCATCTTTGTATTGGTATTGTGTCGGATTCACAATGGCACCCATAAAACATGAACTGTCGAGGCTTCAAATTTTCTTTGACGATAATTGTGACTGTCTGTTAGCTTTTGCAAGAAATATATTATATCCAGGTGGAGAATAGTTGCTTGGAATTTTTTTTAACAAAATCAAACTTCTTGATTATTAGCTGCCAGGATGACTTGCTAGATTCAGTGTATGAAGATTATTTATAGACAACTTGTTTAAATCAAGGTATTCCTGAAGAATTGGTGTTTACTTTTGAGCATGGGCACTATCACATACCTCACCTGATAATTGGTGTTTACTTTTGAGCATGGGCACTATCACATACCTCACCTGATAATTGGTGTTTACTTTTGAGCATGGGCACTATCACGTACCTCACCTGATAATCTTTCAGAAAAAAAGATTTTCCCACAGAACTAAAGGATAAGATTGGATTACTCAGCTAAATGAAGAAATCAGGGCTAACATCAGGGCCAACTAGGCACAGCCCACCCACCTGCAGAAAAAAATATGTAGAAAAAATTAATGTAGTATTTTTAAAAAGCACAACATTGACATGTAGGACCCATACAGCTATGATCAGTGCATCAATTTGTCACTTGTGCCTTTGGGGCTGTTGACAGAAAAAAATGTATACTTTGGTTGTTCAGCTTTTTATGACAACTGATATACTCCATTACAAAATAACATCAAGTTTAACTATTCAGAAAATATCTCCAAAGAGTGGAAATTAAGAACGTTTTAATGTTATTCGTTTTATATCCTATTTTAGGTGGATATGTAAATGACGACTAATCAATGTATTAAATACAGTGGAACCTCATTAAACTGGACACCGATAATCCAGAAACCTCGGCAACCGGACATGATTTCACAGGAATGGAATTTCAAAATGCTAATATACCCTGTTAATTGCAAGATTTATCTGGAACACTTATTAATCTGGACACATTAACTGGGGACCGAGGTATCAAGGTGTCAGCCCCTTATTTGTTTTCCCACTAATTTTAATGTTATGCTTTCTGATTAAAATTTTACTTTTCGTGTATGTTCTATAATTTACATTAATACTGTGTAAAATAAAAATAACATTTATTAAATGTAATGATAACGTCTGTTCTAACAGTAACAACATTTAAATGTGTTTATCAAGAAAAGACAAGCTGAGAAATGTAAACAGCAATAGAAATTTAGGTAACTCTATTCACCTCTTAAGACACAGAAATTTGGGCACAGTTTGGGCACATTTCCCGAATGCCAAGAGAGAACATTGTTAGTTAAGTTCTCAAGCAACATTTCAAAGGACAGCGGAAGAAAGAAAGACCACTGAAGAGAGAAAGACCACTGAAGAGAGAAAGACCACTGAAGGGGCGGAGTAACCAGATCAGAAATGATACTCGATTCCTGCTGTTGACGGCAGAGCGGCATGCAGTAAATATATCAGGATTTAGAATGCAAACTCCTAGAGGACAGCGAGGGGTTGATGTAACCTATATATTTAAGTCAAGTCTTTATTCAATGACATATTTATTCGGGTAATTTCATTTATTGGATGCCACTAATGTTCGTATTTTTCTCAACACTTCCTGTTTGGCCAGTGAGGAAATGACATTGACTTGACAGTGAAGGTCATTGAAGCAGACGACATTGAATGTATGTTTGCAGTGTTCCAATATTGGAAAGCATCCAGTTTTTTCCATGTATAATATATAATAACTGTCAGAATGTGTAAATATAAAAGGTAGAAGGGCAGATGTAGCGTGGCAAGCATGAGTTGGCAAAATAGCATCCGCTGATGAATGAATGTTGTTGTTATTACTCCTTAACTGTGCACAGTCTTGGGAACTTTTTATAAGCCATTTTTTCAGGGTAATTTATTATGACAACCATAAATTTTTTTTTAAATAGAGCCCACATAATTTGGTGTGCAATTTTTTTTATCCTTATGCCTATTCAGTTGGATGTAATTTAGGCTCCTGCCACATTGCAGGTATTTAGTAATGAATTACCACATTGTGTACAGCACTGAACAATATATGATTGTAAAATGGTTGATGTAAAAATTGGATGTTTTTTTACTGGGGACCTTAATATGTATGCATTGCCAGTTTGTCTGGGGCTGTATGGAACTAATGAATACAGGACATTTCCATAAGTGATTGACTGCTATTTAAGCTGCAGTTTTTACTCATGATTTCATGACTTGCAACCCTTGTTAGGAGAGAAAATCACAGGAAATGAAATCACCCAATATATTATCGTAGAAAATAGTTTTGAGATGAAGCATACTTGCTTGCATTTATCCATATTTACTACATGTATCAAGCTGCAACAAGTCCCTCCTCGATTGATTAACTCATCGCGAATCAGGTTCATTCTGTAGTGTGTGAGTAATTTAAGTAATCTGTTCAGACGGTTAAAGGTTCCTCCTCCATTCGATTTATTTGCTTGTCTCATATCAAGTTCATTTTGTGAAATATCAAACCTACCTAGTATCCAATGCCACATGCTACGTCGGTTGTGCAACTTTTGTATGTAGTTTTTGTGAAATCTTCAGACAAACTATTAAAGTACCTAATGTATTTTCACTTCACAACAAGTGAAGTGAAAATGGAAACACTGAAAACTTTCTCATGTGATCGGCAAGAGGATGAAAGTCACGTCCATGATTAGCATTTACCCGCAACATGTTTACAATTTTGGATATCCAGTATTTTTAGCCTTACCAGATCTAACGACTAAAGTAAATTCTTTCGATGATTGGAACAAAACGGACCGAATTTGCGATAGGCTAAATCAGTTGAGGATGAAGTTTTAATAAAAGAGCACATATTTTGTTAAAATCAGAATTAACTTTTATTGTTAGAATGAGTATCTTATGAAAGTGGGAATAGCTTTTTGACATAGCGTATATGTTATATAGAGCTGGACCACTTTTGCCATTTTGTTGCAAAATTTTACTGGATCTGGTCAAAATTCATTTAATACTTTGGCTTTCACCAAAGCTAAAAAACTAATTTGTACAAACGCACATTGTAGTTAATATTAGATAGATTAGATTTTGCATGAAACGAGACGAGCAGAAAATTTAATCGAGGAGGGACCTTTAATTGAAACAATAACAAATTCTGACCAACAATAAATTCACTGAGTAAACCAGGAGCACTTGGCAATAAAACCCTCAAACATGATGACGATGTGTGCTGCACCAGCTTACCACTGATTTACTTTTTATTCTTTTTAGAGTGAACTAATCGTATTAACCCTTGTCAAATCGGTTGGCAACAAAAGTTAACTTTCATTTTCACGTTTACTGAACTGCACAAGCTTAGTGTAATTTTTACACAAGTTTTTTGTAGATTTAACTAATCACAGTTCATTCATTCATACTATCGTTCATGACAGGGTGCACATTTACCCCCTGTGTGGGAACTTTTACTTCACCTGGCATAGACAACAGGTAGAATCAGAGTTCTTAGCTACCAGGAGTTGCCAGTTAGATGACCTAGACTGTTTGACAAGTTGTAGCTAATTAACTAACTCTGTCCTCTGCATGGTACTAGGGTAATATGCCTATATATGTCATACCCGTCAATGTTTACCAATGTTGGCATGAATTACGGCGCACACGTGTCTAGTGGCCAAAAAAATCCCAAATATCCTTCCGCCTTTTAAAATCATCTAAAAAAAATCTACCAGGAAGTCTAACAGAGGCATGACCACACTAACTGTCCCACGAGGCCTTGATGTATAGTGGTTCCCTCTACTGGATAATGAGGTAATCACATCTACAGTGTGACATGCTTGTAACAGACAGGCAGAGACTTCGTAACAACCACACAGGTTGCACCTAAATTAATGGTATTGTAAAATTTATTGTTCAGATTGAAACAAGTGTTCTATTAGTTTGAGAGTTTATTCAGCACACACGCAACATGAGAGAGAGGGAGGGGGGAGGGAGGGAGGGAGGGCAAATGCAAAGTAACATTCACAATTATGTGTTCATGAATTCAATCACTATAATGATGCTAAGTGTTTAAAAATTAGCTTGATATAATATCACTCTTGAAAAATTCATGGTTTTCATTATACACTTAATTAAAACGTCATACAAATATATAATGAGTATATTAGTATAACTAATTAGTATAACTTTATGAGAAAAGAACTGTGTGAAGGAAGTTTCAGTGAACCGTGACAACATGCAGAGATCTGAGTTGACTCTGTGACCGGACATTGAATATTTACTCTGCACACAGTTTTATGCATGTGTTGGTTAAGGAAAGTTTTATGGCACATGCACGGTCAACAGTGGTCAAGTCACTCGGGAACATTCCGTGTATCAGAGTACAAGTTTGGAATGAGACACTGGGAGTCCGAGGCTCATTACATTGCAGCCACAAATAGACCATTGTTCAAAGGCTTTTATGTAGTTTGTTCATTTTAAATACCTTACTGTTATCTATCTTATTTATGCATTGCACATAATTGGTTGGATTGCACCTTTTACATCTAGATTCAGGTGAGATGCCTTGGGGGGGCTACAAAAGATAATCACCCCTGATCAAGCAGGACAATTCCTAGTGGACGTTATCCTAAATTTATATTTCCTTTTGTTTTTGATATTTTTTTATTACATTACGTCAGATGATTCCCTTTACATAGACAAGTTGGGTTCCTTTGTCAGCTACATCAAGTCTCCCTTTGAACCTGATATGGCATCAACAAAACAAAACTTGATTTAACTGACTCATAATCAACATCATAGAAACCATGTTTACTGCCAACTTATAATACAGCGGCTACTTTTTTCACTTTCTCTTTAGAATTTTCATCATCTGTGTGTGGGGCGTGTGGAGCGTGTGGAGTGTGGGGCGTGTGTAGTGTCAGGTGTATGGAGTGTGGGGCATGTGGAGTGTGAGGCATGTGGAGTGTGGGGCATGTGGAGTGTGGGGCATGTGGAATGGCAGGTGTGTGGAGTGTGGGGCATGTGGAGTGTGGGGCGTGTGGAATGGGGCATGTGGAGTGTAGGGCATGTGGAGTGTAGGGCATGTGGAGTGTGGGGCATGTGGAGTGTGGGGCTTGTGGAGTGTGGGGCATGTGGAGTGTGGGGCATGTGGAGTGTGGGGCGTGTGGAATGTGGGGCATGTGGAGTGTGGGGCACGTGAAGTGTGGGGAGTGTGGGGCGTGTGGAGTGTGGGGCGTGTGGAGTGTGAGGCATGGTAACATAGCAATTAGAACGTTGGGCTGCTGTTTCAAAGCATTAGCATTTTCGTTCATCCCACATTGCCACAGTTCGCATGTGGAGTATGGGGCATGTGGAGTGTGGGGCGGGTGGAGTGTGGGACATGTGGAGCGTGTGGAGTGTGGGGCATGTGGAGTGTGGGGCACGTGAAGTGTGGGGCGTGTGGAGTGTGGAGCGTGTGGAGTGTGAGGCATGGTAACATAGCAATTAGAACGTTGTGCTGCTGTTTCAAAGCATTGGCATTTTCGTTCATCCCACATTGCCACAGTTCACTCAGCTGCATAAATGAGTACCTGGCTACAGGTGGAGATGGATATCGGAACAAATAGTCTTTGTGCAGTAATTGCAGTGTGGCTGAATGCTTCCCAGAGAAGTCGAGATGACGTTGGAATGAACAGGTCTTCCAGGGGGTGAAGTGTAAAGCGCTTTGATCAGTCCCAACGACTGGATACAGCTCTATATAAGATCATACTTTTTACCTTTATCTGTGCCAGTTAAGCCTCTGGGGTAAGATCACTATATATTTTCCCACTGGCGACAATGTTAATGGTTTTGCTCACAAATTTGTATTCTTTCATCAACCTGCTGTAAAAATCAACATACAAAATGGTCCCCATCAAATAGCACTCAAAACAACTACACCATGTCTTCATGTGCAAGGGATCCTACAGTCACTGACGCGAGCGATCCTACAGTCATTGGCGCAAGGGATCCTACAGTCACTGACACAAGGGATCCTACAGTCACTGACACAAGGGATCCTACAGTCACTGATGCAAGGGATCCTACAGTCACTGACGCGAGCGATCCTACAGTCATTGGCGCAAGGGATCCTACAGTCATTGGCACAAGGGATCCTACAGTCACTGACACAAGGGATCCTACAGTCACTGACACAAGGGATCCTACAGTCACTGGCACATGCATAAGTTGCTGGCCATACAGTAGAAAGTTTAATCTGGGCCCAGCGTAAGTGCCGTAGTCCTCAAATATGGCCAAATATTCCTGTTCAAAAACAATGTTCAAGGGAGCAAAATATTGTCAAAAGGGGTACTGTCTAAAAATCACTGGCACTTGATTCATATGACATGAACCATGAAATAAAATAATGATCTGGCCCCTCTATTCCAAGCCACAGCCAATCACATTTAAATGCCCCTGGTCGCTGCAACAGGTGACTAGGGTACCTTTGATACTCTGTCGGGACTGCTGCAGGGTGATCTAAATTAAGCTGTCAATATTTATTCTACACTCTCAGTAAGTGTCATTTGATAGCTGGAGGGGCAACTGTGTCTAGTAGCCATGGATGACCCACTTGTGGTCAGCTGGTCAGTGGGTGTGCACTGTGAACTGGCTTGATGGTTTGATGATGCTGATGAGATTACTTGTGGTGCATCATCATGGCACTGCTGCACTGGCAGCGTTACAAGTGTGTACATATTAGTGCATTACTTGCGGTGCATCAGTAACTTGGCACTGTTATACTGGCACCATTGGCATTACAAGTGTGCATATTGCAGTCTTCTTGATCACACCGTGCAGCCTGCTTAGCAACACAGTGCAGTCTGTTCTTGTAAGCACAGTACAGTCTACTTGGCAACACAGTGCAATCTACTTGGCAACACAGTGCAGTCTATTCTTGGAAGCACAGTACCATCTACTTGGAAGCACAGTACCATCTACTTGGAAATACGCACAGTACCATCTACTTGACAACACAGTGCAATCTACTTCAGTGCATTTTACTTGGCAGCCCAGTTCAGTCTACTTTGCTGGGCTTTATACTTGCAATGATCATTGAAAGAACTACAGTGCATTATCTACTTGACGTTGCTATATTGGCATTACTGGAGGCACCAAGATTACTTTTATGACAAATGGTGCAAACAGTTGCTACTGCAACACATACAACCTGAGTTAGAAGCAGTGCTATCTCAGTGCAACACATACAACCTGAGTTAGAAGCAGTGCTATCTCAGTGCAACACATACAACCTGAGTTAGAAGCAGTGCTATCTCAGTGCATGTATTTCACAAGAGGACAAAGTCCACTGCTGGGCCAGTGCAGGCCACTGATGCACCACTGGTGGCTGTATAGGGCAGTAGTCAACAGGTTGTAGGCAGTGTTGACTCATCTAGCCGGATCACTCGCTATCAGGACTTAAAACTTGTTGACATCTCATGCACTGTGCAGTTTGTCACAGTCGAGGTTGACACAGGCAGTCAGGCATCCGCTTGGAGACTGGTCACAGTGTGGTAAGTTTCAGTTTTGAGATCATGATCTATTTCACTGCATTGTTGAGATGACCTGCCATTATATACAGCAGGGCATGTTATACTGCTGGAAACTAGGAAAACACGGATTCAGTTCTTTGTAATATGTTCATTATTCATTATATTAAGTCAAAATTTAATCAAAACCTGTTTATTATCACTGTTTACTGTTAATTATTCACTATTGATACAGTGACACAGAGCAAACTTACAATACGGTGGACACTTCTTAATAGAACCACTTCAGGCCAGATCAGTTTGATGCTGTTAAGTGGCAAATTCTCTTAAACAGCACATTTTATTACAGCGTGAATAGGGAATGGTTAAGTTCCAGTCACAATGGCACATTTTGTTATCCGCAATTCTGCTAACAAAGTCCACTGTCATGCCCGTCCTCGGGGGGGGGGGGGGTTGGGGGTTTATTTGAACCCCCTCTGAGAGAATTTGTTTACCTGTAAAATTTTTCAGAAATCCTGGCTGACTGTATGCGTGAAACCCCCTTTTCAAAACAACAATGATGGGCTTGACTGTAATATTGATAGAGAACAATTTACCCAAGAAAATATGTAATTTTTTTGTGTTTACTTTACATAACATAGCAGAAGAATTGGGTTTTGACAGGACTATAACAGTCTGAGTGATAACATGACCATTGGTCCTAGCTAGGAGGATGGGCTGTTTTGACAGGACTATAGCAGTCTGAGTGATAACATGACCATTGGTCCTAACTAGGAGGATGGGCTGTTTTGACAGGACTATAGCAGTCTGAGTGATAACATGACCATTGGTCCTATCTAGGGGGATGGGCTGTTTTGACAGGACTATGACAGTCTGAGTGATAACATGACCATTGGTCCTATCTAGGAGGATGGGCTGTTTTGACAGGACTATAGCAGTCTGAGTGATAACATGACCATTGGTCCCAGCTAGGAGGATGGGCTGTTTTGACAGGACTATAGCAGTCAGAGTGATAACATGACCATTGGTCCTATCTAGGGGGATGGGCTGTTTTGACAGGACTATGACAGTCTGAGTGATAACATGACCATTGGTCCTATCTAGGAGGATGGGCTGTTTTGACAGGACTATAGCAGTCTGAGTGATAACATGACCATTGGTCCCAGCTAGGAGGATGGGCTGTTTTGACAGGACTATAGCAGTCAGAGTGATAACATGACCATTGGTCCTATCTAGGGGGATGGGCTGTTTTGACAGGACTATAGCAGTCAGAGTGATAACATGACCATTGGTCCTATCTAGGGGGATGGGCTGTTTTGACAGGACTATGACAGTCTGAGTGATAACATGACCATTGGTCCTATCTAGGAGGATAGGCTGTTTTGACAGGACTATAGCAGTCTGAGTGATAACATGACCATTGGTCCCAGCTAGGAGGATGGGCTGTTTTGACAGGACTATGACAGTCTGAGTGATAACATGACCATTGGTTCTATCTAGGGGGATGGGCTGTTTTGACAGGACTATAGCAGTCAGAGTGATAACATGACCATTGGTCCTATCTAGGGGGATGGGCTGTTTTGACAGGACTATAGCAGTCAGAGTGATAACATGACCATTGGTCCTATCTAGGGGGATGGGCTGTTTTGATTAATATATGACCAGTTTTAACTGTGTTTTTGTAACAGGATATAATTATGGTTCGAGTCAAGCTGTGGAGGTGGAAGTAAATGGGATGATTTTGAGAGAATTAATAAATGTTAACACAGGCAAACTACAGTTCTTTATGAGTTGGGATGCTTGTGATAATTTGACTTTAGCACTAGTGGATAACAATTTTTTTCACGCTATGTTGCCTTAGTTCATTCAGCTGTATTAATGAGTACCTGGTTATAGACAGTGGTAGATATAAAAGAATGAGCAGTCTTTGTGCAGTAATTGCAACATGGCTGAATGCTTCCCAGAGGAGTTGGTGTTGGAAATGAACAGGTCTGCCGGGGGTAAAGTGTAAAGCGATAATTTGAATGGTCCCAAGGACCGGATATTACTATAATAACTCGTCTTTTTTTTAACTTTATGGTACAGTAAGCTTTAAGACTGATGTGTTTGTGTGTGTGTGTGTGTGTGTGTGTGTGTGTGTGTGTGTGTGTGTGTGTGTGTGTGTGTGTGTGTGTGTGTGTGTGTGTGTGTGTGTGTGTGTGTGTGTGTGTGTGTGTGTGTGTGTGTGTGTGTGTGTGTGTGTGTGTGTGTGTGTGTGTGTGTGTGTGTTGCATGCATGCATGCATGCATACATACATACGTGCGTGCATACGTACATGTGTACATGCATAGATATGCATGAGCCAGCTGTGTAGGTTTACGCACACTTGCCAGAACAGGTCACAACAACAATTAGGTGCATGTACGTTAATTGCATACTTGCCAGAATCACTATGCATGGCTAGCCATCAAACACGCCAATTTAAAACGGAAGTGTCTACCCTTGACAGCTGATCAGACGATACATTATGCATGGGTGCTACAGGCATAAACATGCAATTGACACTGGTGAATGTGAGCTGTCTACAAAGCACTTTTGGTTAGTTGTGTGCTAGAGGAAGCGCATTTGTGTGTGCACGCTAGGGATGGTATCAAAACACCACGTACATGAAACTGGTGTAATGGAAAATATTCTCAATTTGTGCACGTTAGCCCTGTGTTTTTTATGTCCCACAATGCTTTTGGGAATTGCAATTAAAAATATAAAACATTTGAATGACCAATTTCAAAATCTACTAGTTTCAGGCATTGCAGTGACGTCACAAATACATTAATATATGACGCTAAATGAAACACCTTTTGAACCCTCCCCCATGAAACCAATTTAGTGTAGTGTCTGACGTTGATGTTTTGAATTCATCCCTTACCAGGCCCAAACGTAATCTGAGCCAGACTCCTACAGAATAAACTTGATGTAGAACCATTGCAAGAATGCACAGAGGAGAGTGGCTGCGTGTGTTCTCGGTCAACTTCCAACACTCATAATTGATGTGTTTTTATATAATTAAGCTGACTGTGTTTATTTACTCGCTGTAGACGCACACATTTTATGACATGGACTTTAGAATTTTGGAATACCAGTATATTGAAATGACGGCTGTATCTGATGATAAACTGAGTGGTATGTCTAGTGATAAGGTAAGACTTTTATATCTCTCAAATCACAATAATTATATTGATAATACATTATAAGCTCAAAATGATAGTGCATGCTCAAAAATAGAACATTGTATTAGCTAGATGGCTGATGTGGAGAATACACAAAAATGTAAAATCAAACACTTTTCAAACACTTACTCAAATAGTGCATAGAAAATGTTGCTCAAGTAGAGCACAGGGGTTAGAGTGAATCACTGTTAGAAAACAGTAGTTAGAGTGAATCATTGTTAGAGCACAGTAGTTAGAATGAATCATTGTTAGAGCACAGTGGTAAGAGTGAATCACTGTTAGAGCACAGTGGTTAGAGTGAATCATTGTTAGAGCACAGTGGTAAGAGTGAATCACTGTTAGAGCACAGTGGTTAGAGTGAATCACTGTTAGAGCACAGTGGTTAGAATGAATCATTGTTAGAGCACAGTGGTAAGAGTGAATCACTGTTAGAGCACAGTGGTTAGAATGAATCATTGTTAGAGCACAGTGGTAAGAGTGAATCACTGTTAGAGCACAGTGGTTAGAATGAATCATTGTTAGAGCACAGTGGTAAGAGTGAATCACTGTTAGAGCACAGTGGTTAGAGTGAATCACTGTTAGAGCACAGTGGTTAGAGTGAATCATTGTTAGAGCACAGTGGTTAGAGTGAATCATTGTTAGAGCACAGTGGTTAGAGTGAATCATTGTTAGAGCACAGTGGTAAGAGTGAATCACTGTTAGAGCACAGTGGTTAGAATGAATCATTGTTAGAGCACAGTGGTAAGAGTGAATCACTGTTAGAGCACAGTGGTTAGAGTGAATCACTGTTAGAGCACAGTGGTTAGAGTGAATCATTGTTAGAGCACAGTGGTTAGAGTGAATCATTGTTAGAGCACAGTGGTTAGAGTGAATCACTGTTAGAGCACAGTGGTTAGAGTGAATCACTG
Organism: Lamellibrachia columna; assembly: GCA_963662155.1. Taxonomy (NCBI): domain Eukaryota; kingdom Metazoa; phylum Annelida; class Polychaeta; order Sabellida; family Siboglinidae; genus Lamellibrachia; species Lamellibrachia columna. The sequence goes on along the minus strand of OY759269.1, from coordinate 48,680,609 downwards.
TTAGAGCACAGCGGTTAGAGTGAATCACTGTTAGAGCACCAGACTGTCAGTTGAGAGGTCCAGGTCGAGTCCATCTGCTATTCTTTTTAAGCTTATTTGGGTAATTTCGTCCCAGCCACTTTGCCAGTGTGTTTCGAGATACTAAAACCGTTGGTCCCTTCTACCTGGCGTCTATGCTAGGAGAAGTAAAAGATCCCACACAGGGGGTAAATGTGTAACGTGTCGTGAACTCGAAGAATGGTGGTCGCTCTCTAACCCATTGAATCTAGTTCCCGCGGTCGAAGCTGCTTCCCGCCGACATGTTAGGGCAAAAAATCAGGGATGTTGGACAATTGAATACCAAATATGGGCAATTGTGGAAACTTTCCAAATGGCACCCAGGTTTTTCCAGGGCAGCTTTCACTTTCACCAGGGGAGGGAGGGGTCAGTGGTGACATGTGACAGTTGAGCCATAGTCACCACTTTATCTTGAAAGGGTTTATTAAAATAACAAATTGCATTTCTTGGGTTTGTCTCAAAGTCCACCACTGTTAACTAAGTGGCATACGATTTATGTTTGACAGATGTACAAGGTACAATGGTTGCAATGCGTGACCCTTAAAGAATGTGGTTTAACAACCCATAAAGAGAAAGAGATTAAGCGATGATCAGATTAAAAATTTTAAGATATAAAATGGTTATGAATATATTAATAAAAGTATCTTTTTTACACTTAAGAAAGACAGTAGAACGCGAAGCACAAAGTAAAGTTAGTGAAGGAACAATGTGGATTGGATATCAGGACGTACTCATTCTCACAGATGGTGATAAATTAATGGAACCAGTTATCTACTGATTGTGTAAATGCTAGCAGTGTGAATGTTTAAAAACAAAATTAACAAATATATCAGAAGGGCGAGTTACACATTTATGAACAATTGTTGGACCCTCGACAAACCAATGGCTCCACCTGGGGTTTTGTTTTTGATGGCAATTTTTTCATTGTAAAATGTTAAATAGTGTTAAATATTGATAAACATTGTTAAATCCGATCTGTTTGTGTTAATTGAAGATGTATTTGTATGTTTGTAGCACTAAGAAGGTTGGATAGAAGACAGGGAACCCAGATAGAAGCTGAAGAAAGACTTAGTGAATCTATCCAAGGATTCTGTCAGGTACACTGTTCATTCTCACTCGCTGGATGATATTTAAAGGTGCAAAGCCTGATCATTTTTACAATAAAGTCATGTTACACCACATTAACTATATCTGTTCCAACATCTTGGCAGTCCAAATGGGTTTTACTGAGCCACAATTTTGAAATATAATTTGATCATTCAAATGATCTGTTTATGAATGCACTGCAATGTAAACATGATGTTCGAGGCAAAACATTCAAATTTAGTAGATAGTGGTCAAATTATTTTTGTGTTTCGTTAAAACACTTGACTTGTCAGGATGTGAGACTAGATGTAGTTTTTACGATACATAACATGATTTTATTAAAAAACTATCAGACTACTTTTAAAACATATATCCATGTATGTTTTTTATATATTCATGTACTAGTGTGTTAAATTATTTTGCAACATATAACTCAGAGAATTTTGTATATGTTTTAATATTTTAAATGTAGGAAAATATGTGTGTGGTTGAATAATGCATGAAGTTTGAGAAAACCTTGTTCCTTGTTCAAATTCATAATTGTTGCATAGCTTTCCTAATTTATATGGTAAATTATGTAAATAAGTAAACAATTTATTATTAAATTATTAGTTATTGTAAGTTTGAATTTTATATTTTATTTTATTTATGTGGGAGTAAACTATCGGGTTGGCTCCTTGTGAATCAAACATTTAAAAAAGGCCTAATGAAGAAGCTGGCAGATTTGTTTATTAAACACTCACCATGGATGCTCAGAGATCTCCCCAGTGAGTCTTCAGTTACCCAAACAGAACAACCACTATGTGCAGGAGAAACCCTCTTTTTGTTCCTGTTTGGGACTGAGGCAGCCACTTTATATCTTTCCCTCCAATGTGGGTGCTACTGAAGAAGTGGACAGAATTTTTGGGTCATGAATAATCAGATTTGTTAATGTTCAAATCTTAATGTGTAAATAGTTTAAGTAATATGTACAGTCAATTTAAATAATACATACAGTCAGTTTAAGTAATACGTACAGTCAGTTTAAGTAATATGTACAGTCACTTTAAGTAATATGTACAGTCACTTTAAGTAATATGTACAGTCACTTTAAGTAATACGTACAGTCAGTTTAAGTAATACGTACAGTCAGTTTAAGTAATATGTACAGTCAGTTTAAGTAATAAGTACAGTCAGTTTAAGTATTACTTACAGTCAGTTTAAGTAATACGTACAGTCAGTTTAAGTAATAAGTACAGTCAGTTTAAGTAATAAGTACAGTCAGTTTAAGTAATAAGTACAGTCAGTTTAAGTAATACGTACAGTCAGTTTAAGTAATAAGTACAGTCAGTTTAAGTAATAAGTACAGTCAGTTTAAGTAATAAGTACAGTCAGTTTAAGTAATAAGTACAGTCAGTTTAAGTAATACGTACAGCCAGTTTAAGTAATACGTACAGTCAGTTTAAGTAATACGTACAGTCAGTTTAAGTAATAAGTACAGTCAGTTTAAGTAACACGTACAGTCAGTTTAAGTATTACTTACAGTCAGTTTAAGTATTACTTACAGTCAGTTTAAGTAATAAGTACAGTCAGTTTAAGTATTACTTACAGTCAGTTTAAGTAATAAGTACAGTCAGTTTAAGTATTACTTACAGTCAGTTAAAGTAATACGTACAGTCAGTTTAAGTAATACATGCAGTCAATTTAAGTAATAAGTACAGTCAGTTTAAGTAATAAGTATAGTTTAAGTAATAAGTACAGTCAGTTTAATAAAAAAAAGTGCATACTTTTGTTAGCAATTATCAAAAGAATTTACATTGACTGTTTCGACGATGCCCTCCGGTCGAAAATAATTTAACAGTTTGTCTAATGATTTCACCAAAACTAAATAAAAATTTTTTTAGAAACAAGTTAGCATATCGTAGTCATTGGAGGCTTTTAATTCTGGTTGTGTGGATGGCTGGGTTCTAACACTTGACCTAAATAAATAGTAGCAACAGTTGTTCAAGTGTTTGTACAAGCTGGTCACTACAGTATTATTGTAGTTTATACAAAGGGGGTGTAATTACTGCTGTATCATACACAAGGTCAGGGTAGTTAACCTGGCATTTACCACTAGTTCTTGTTGGACCCTGAGTGAGAATGTGGCCATGTCAATCAAATGTGGTTTGATTGACAGGTGGGTAAACTCAACAGGGTAAAGTAATCAAGGTGTGTTATTCTGGTTTCTCAAGGATGAAATTGGTTTGTGTTGGATCCATGACAACCCTGAAAATACTTTAATTTAAAAAAGAAATATCAAAGTCATTAGACGCGTGCTTAAATTTTTTATTTTAAGCACTCGAATAATAAGTAATAATATTTAAAGGAAAACAGAAAAGTTTTGTATCTGGCTGAATGAATGTCTATACTGCCCTTATGAAAATATACCATTGTATTCCATGGTAAATACCACAATGTTTTGAAACAGGGAAACCATGGTAAAATACCATGGTGTTTTGAAACAGGTAAAACATGGTATACCATAAAATTACCATACACAATACGTGAAAAAGCAGTTTACCATGTAATGTCATATGGTATACCACAGTATACCGTGTAATACCATGTAATACCACCAAATACCATGGTATATCGTGGTATACCATGTATATTTTCATACCTGACATATTGTATATTACTAACACTGCTCACCACAAAATAACCTTTAAAAAGGCAACACTAACAATGTGATAATAAAATTATTGTGATTTTTAAAGTGCAATATTTACAAGATTGGATGAATAAAATTGATCACAAATTTGGACCTATATCTTTAAAAAAATATCATTGAGATATTTACCAGATGTTTCAAACTTGTTGATAAACTTTGCGGATGATAAAACTCCAAGAGCTTGTCGGGGTTTTCCATGTTGGGGTTTTTCATGTTGGGTTGAAGTAAATCCAGGCTTTGATCAGTATTGATACATTGCCAAGCTTGTTTATAATTGGGTTCATTTGGGGCAGACCTTTCAAGCTGGAATCCCTTTACTGTCCGAGCGGAACTTTACAGTTGGAATCTTCATGGGGAGACTGGGAGGGAAGAAACTAGAAAGTGGTGTTTAATTAGAAACTGTGGCCTTGGAAGTCGTTAATTGGCCCAGAATGTTGGCATGCCAAGGTTTTAGCTGACATGATTTAGGGACCCCACACGACTCTACAATTCTGAAAATTGTGAAAGTTGATTACAACATTCTTGGGGATGGAGAGAGGGAGGGACAAATGCAGAACTCACCCACCCACCCACCCACCCACAGTACCGCATAATGACTATAAATTACAATAAACCCCCTCAACTGATTTAATTAAATGCAACGTTTAAGGTAAAAGAAATTTATACATGTACAGTACTGCCTAATGACTATATAAGTGCCAAACAATTTGTATATAAATGACAAAATACCCCCTTCATTGGCAACACTTTGGTTCATTGCTACAATTAGCAAGTCACAGTTTGTATGCAGTAACAGCATGTGCCCCAGCAGTTGGTCTGATATAACTTTGATTTATAAACATTCATTAAACTGTGCAGTTTTGCCACTGAATCTGTAATCAGAGCTGCGGACCCTGAGGCATACAAATGTATCGTCCGGCTGGTATCATAATTATACTGTCACAAGTCACAATGGCTATAGATAAACATGTAATGTTGCAGCTGGTGGCCAAGTTGCCCAAGGCGATCGTGCGAAGTCGTGCAGTTGTTGAGTTCCTTGAGCCGTGGCCCACCGATCTAGTGACATACGTGAATGTAAATAACAGGTAAGAACTGTGGATTCATTGAAGTTCGTGTAAACAAGATGTAAACAATGTGTGGGAATGTAAGAATGCAGGACACCCAGCTTGAAGTGTTTGGAGCACCGCTGTAGTTAGACACATTAACCATTTCAGTACTACAGCCCTGATCTGCTGTGACCACTGAATACTGCATTCCCAGTGAATATGCAAGAAAATCGACTGCATCACTCACTTCAAGTCAAGATTTTGGCAACAAAAATGCATTTTATGAATAGGAATATTATATTCTGAAAGTACGATAATCAGCGGGTAAAATGAGCCATACCATTTTACATTTCATCGTCATGGTAACCAGCAATCCAAGATGGCTGCCATGATTTCAACGTTTTTGCAGTTGCCGAATGCAGTTGTATGCCAATGTACATATTTAATGTAAACTACTCATGTTGATCATGCTACAGGAGTGTACTGTAATATAAAATACAATATAAAGTACATTTTGTGGAGTGAGAAAGTGAAAAACAAGTTATTTATCTGTATTTTAAACATATATGACGTAAGTGTTCATTTGTATATTTGCTAACACATTCATCGTTACTGGACCAATTCCAATCAAACTTTGCATGTTGACGGATTCACAGCCACCTTTTTCTTCTAAAAAATTTAACTACACATCATCCAGCATTGATAGTACAGTGCGCAGCTCATCCTCAGCGTTTACACCATCACATTCATCATCACTGATGTCCGAGTAGCCATCGAAAATACTCCCGTGGTCAGTATCCGTTTTGCCTCCAGCTCAGTTGCTAAGTTCGCCAACATCATTGTTTTTTCGATCGTCAACATCCGACAAAGATTCGTCTCTAAAAATATAAAATAATCCGTCCAAAACATACAGCGGTAAATCGTCAGTTGAAGTAAAGCTGTCCGCCATTGCGGCCATAGCAGATTTTGATAATCCATCATTAAAAACTGAAAATCTCCGTAAAATAATATCGAGCGATAATAAATGATTGGCACTACGGAATAGCTAATTCATTTGCCATGACAACCATATATAACAAGTGGCTCCACTTAGTGGATAACTATGAGTAAAAGCGATTTAAATGGTGAACGTAGCCAATGCCGGTATACCGGCCTGTCGTACTATAGCGTCACACACTGCGAGGCCGATATACCGGCCTGTCGTACTGAAATGGTTAATGTCAATGGCGTACAGGAATGTGTGTGTTTGTGTGTGTGTGTGCGTGCGTGCGTGCGTGCGTGCGTGCGTGCGTGCGTGCGTGCGTGCGTGCGTGCGTGGGTGTCAAGATGCCTATGGATGGGTTGGGACAACAGCTGTAGTCCTTGGGACAGTATAATTGTCATCAATCACCTCCCCACGGGCTTTTTTAGCTAGTTATAACATGGTGGCCAGATGATAGTATGAATGTTAGCTTATAGCTAATATTTTTTCCTCCCTCCAAACCTCCTTCCTTACCTACCTACTTCTCTCCCTCCATCTGTCCCTCCCCCTTGAACTATTGTTCAGCTCCACTGTAAAAGTTGCCATGAATGTGTTCTTCCTCGTTGTTCCCTTTATAAGGGGTGAGACTAGTTCATGTACTACTGCACCTCCCCGGCTGTTATCTCTTTCCTTGCTCCCTTTATAAAGGGGTGAGACTAGTTCATGTACTACTGCACCGCCCCGGCTGTTATCTCTTTCCTTGCTCCCTTTATAAAGGGGTGAGGCTAGTTCATGTACTACTGCACTGCCCCGGCTGTTATCTCTTTCCTTGCTCCCTTTATAAAGGGGTGAGGCTAGTTCATGTACTACTGCACCGCCCCGGCTGTTATCTCTTTCCTTGCTCCCTTTATAAAGGGGTGAGGCTAGTTCATGTACTGCTGCACCACCCCGGCTGTTATCTCTTTCCTTGCTCCCTTTATAAAGGGATGAGACTAGTTCATGTACTGCTGCACTGTCCCAGCTGTTACCTCTTTCCTTGCTCCCTTTTTAAAGGGCTGAGGCTAGTTCATGTACTGCTGCACCGCCCCAGTTGTTATCTCTTTCCTTGCTCCCTTTATAAAGGGATGAGACTAGTTCATGTACTGCTGCACAGCCCCAGCTGTTATCTCTTTCCTTGCTCCCTTTATAAAGGGATGAGACTAGTTCATGTACTGCTGCACTGTCCCAGTTGTTATCTCTTTCCTTGCTCCCTTTATAAAGGGATGAGACTAGTTCATGTACTGCTGCACCGCCCCAGCTGTTATTTCTTTCCTTGCTCCCTTTATAAAGGGATGAGACTAGTTCATGTACTGCTGCACAGCCCCAGCTGTGATCTCTTTCCTTGCTCCCTTTATAAAGGGATGAGACTAGTTCATGTACTGCTGCACCGCCCCAGTTGTTATCTCTTTCCTTGCTCCCTTTATAAAGGGATGAGACTAGTTCATGTACTGCTGCACCGCCCCAGCTGTTATCCCTTTCCTTGCTCCCTTTATAAAGGGATGAGACTAGTTCATGTACTGCTGCACCGCCCCAGCTGTTATCTCTTTCCTTGCTCCCTTTATAAAGGAGTGAGACTAGTTCATGTACTGCTGCACTGTCCCTACTGTTATCTCTTTCCACTTCTCCCTATCGGCAGCCTTCTCCCTCCACCTGTCCTCCTCTCCTGCCTTTCTTACATCCCTCTTTACACAGTTTTCCCATCTTAATTTTTTTTTGTCCTACAGCCTTGTTGCTTCATTACCTCTGCTCACTTAGATAGTTGGCTCTCCTCCATCCGTACCAAGTGACCTGCCCACATCTCTTCCCTCAGGTCATTCATCCTCCTTCTATCCACCCTCTTTGCTCCTGTGATTCTCCGGACCCAGTTGTTCTCACAAACTTGAAGCTTCTATTGTTGTTGCTCTGTCAGTGCCACTGTCTCTAGACCACCGTCTCTAGACCACCGTCTCTAGACCTCCGTCTCTAGACCACCGTCTCTAGACCACAGTCTCTAGACCACCATCTCTAGACCTCCGTCTCTAGACAACTGCCTCTAGACCACCGTCTCTAGACCACTGTCTCTAGATCACCATCTCTAGACCTACGTCTCTAGACAACTGCCTCTATACCACCGTCTCTACACCACTGTCTCTAGACCACCGTCTCTAGACCACCGCCTCTAGACCACCGTCTCTAGATCACCGTCTCTAGACCACCGCCTCTAGACCACCGCCTCTAGACCACCGCCTCTAGACCACCGTCTCTAGACCACCGTCTCTAGACCACCGTCTCTAGACCACCACCTCTAGACCACCGTCTCTAGACCACTGTCTCTAGACCTCCGTCTCTAGACAACTGCCTCTAGACCACCGTCTCTAGACCACTGTCTCTAGACCACCGTCTCTAGACCACCACCTCTAGACCACCGTCTCTAGATCACCGCCTCTAGACCACCGCCTCTAGACAACCACCTCTAGACCACCGTATCTAGACCACCGCCAGAATTTAAGCTAATTCAATTCATATTGCTTGGTTATTGGGATACATTTTCTCTTTATGAAAAAGTATCGTCAAGTTGTACCAAAAAGTGAATTGTTCCCTCTGTTTCAGTTTCATACATGAGACTGAAGATGGAGATGAGGGACTGTATCAAACAGTTACTTCTGGTGATAAACTGATGCCTTCTGGGTTCACAACATGGTCATGTGAAAACATGGATGCTGGCAATATTGCAGGCAAGTTTATTGCACCAAAATATTGGATGTTTTTAGGCTAGAAAATTACCAAACTAGATTTTATTTTATTTTCATCTTCTGCTTTTATGTATAATTTTTAACTTACTATATTTTAGTGAAGTTTTGCCAAATTGCATTTTTACAAATTTACACATCATTTAAATTTTCTTGGTGGCAGACTTTAAAATACTGTTTATTGCTAACATTTCAATGTATTTGCAGGAACAATCCTTCTTGACAAATTTGTTTTATAATATCAAAGAGGAGCCTCCCTTTTGTGAATTGAGATAGGTGTAGGGTGAATAGATCTCAAATTGGCCCCAAGTCCCAAATGTAAGTGTCCATAGATTTAGAGTACATAAGGGCTTCAATACATACTCAACTTTTCCAACAGGGTTGAGACCAAAATTAGTTTGATTGCTATTGCACTATTGTTTTAGCTACTGAATACAGTAGCATAAAAATATACAAAAAATTAGTTTGATTGCTATTGCACTATTGTTTTAGCTACTGAATACAGTAGCATAAAAATATACAAAAAAATTAGTTTGATTGCTATTGCACTATTGTTTTAGCTACTGAATACAGTAGCATAAAAATATACAAAAAATTAGTTTGATTGCTATTGCACTATTGTTTTAGTTACTGAATACAGTAGCATAAAAATATACAAAAAATATACACTCCAAAACCTCATACCCCTCCATTTTGTGGTGAACATGATGACTGATTTTGTATTCAGGCCCACTAAATACTGTGTTGATGCGAAGTTGGTCAATAACTTATCCTTGCCAACACATGAAAACTGTAAATGCCTTTGTACAACAAAACATTTAACTCATTTCACCAGTACAGACGTGCTCTCTCCCTTCTGTTCAATATTTTTCACTCATGTTGTAAAAATCAAACCTATCTAATATCCATTACGACCTAGCTCATTTGTGGAAAAGTGTCACTTACTTTTCATGAAGTCATTGCACAAACTATTAAATTATCTTTGACCGGATCCAGTCCAAATTTGGCAAAAAAGATCAAAAGTGGTACAGCTGTATATACTGTGACATATGCTGATCAAACTTTTGCAAGTTACCTGATATAACGATAAAAATAAATTATTTCTTCTCTCTGGCCAACACAATTTTTCTAGGAGGCAAAATTGTTCAACAGTTGCCCAACATATTTGTTAAAGGTATTTCTCATTTTCTTTCTTTCAGAGTTGACAAATGACAAGAATAATGTTTCCAAGTCCGAGTCACTCGATTACCACCAATCAGAGTCACATGACCTGTCGGACTCGAACGAGCAACTTTACATGGCATTCTGGGAATATACAAAGCAAAAGTCTGGAGAAGTTAGCTTGAGGAAAGGTTGCGTGGTCGATGTAGTGGAGAAGCATCTGTCAGGTAGGTACTGATGAAGGCATTTATGTAAAATTAGAAGCATCTGTTATGTACGTTATCTTCACCTAATAAATGAGGAGAGATCGCTATTTTAAATGTCAGAATGTGACCATATTTTCCCAACAAGAATAAATATTAACGTAGTTGCTTGTCATGCAGAAGAATCAAAATGCAATGTTTTGAACAGCATTAAAAATGTTAAAATTGTCACCAATTGGAAAATAAATAGTGGCCTTGCCCCAAATATTTGGTTTCCGTGAGAAAAAATCTGACAGGTAGGTTGAGCCTTTGCCTATTGAATAGTTGATTGGCATGACTCACAAGGCAGTGAATGAGTCAGAAACTCAGAACATCTTCAGTTGATCAACAGTTTTCAGAGAGTGAGGGCTGGTTTGAATAACATGACACATAAGGGTGCTTGGTTTCGGAATGAAGGGACTGAATTAAATGCAACTTTCACAAATTAAAAGGTGCTCACATTATTGAACAAATACCATTTCATCGAGTGAAGCATATTTCAAGTACATTATGAGTTTGTATCAGAATCAACCCAAATGATTACTTGGCAGAAAGTGAGATTTGAGCATGTGGTGACTTTTAGAACTATTTTTTTTCATGTTAACCTAATGAATAGATGCTTCTCAATTAATTGAGTTCAACATGTTTAATTTAACATCAACACATCTGTGTATTCCATCTAAAATCTACTGTTGGCCAGTATCAGGAACAACCACTTATCATGTGTGTATATTTATAATATTTGAATGTTGATTCAAGCAGATTATAATGCAGGAAACCTTACCACAAACTTATAAATATTTATGGTAGATACAAGAAATAAATTTTTATGCTGCAACTAATTAAAATTCATGATGTGACAATAAGTAATTTGTTTTGTGGTATTGTAAGGTTATGTTTATTAGAGCACTGTGTTAAAAAACTTAATGTTTGTTACATAACCGTAGTTGTAAGATGTCTGTTTGGTTGTAGGCTGGTGGTTCGTGTATGTTGAAGAGAGCCAGGAGGAGGGGTGGGCACCAGGGGCGTATCTTTTACCCCTTCAACACCACCCAGACTCACCCTCCTGTATCACACGGACAAACAGCGCAAATGGTACACCCAGAGTACATAGTATTATTTATGATACACTTTTATATCCGTATACCTTGCAGGTGTATTTCTATTTATGCGTATATGTATCATGTACACAAATTTTACTTGATATATTAGTTGAATTATATTAGCATATTCACACACAAGAGTTAGAAACGCAGCGTGTGTCTATAGGTGGTGAGAAAGCTCGGAACACATTTTAAAATCTTAATTTTATGAGGGCCTATTGCACACTTATAATCATTGTGCATCACATTTTTTCTTGTTTTGTCTTGGCTGAATTTCAACTTGTTAAATCATAACACCAGATTAACTAAACCATAAATAGAAGCTAGGATTTTAAGGGTGGTTGCTTTATTGCTCTTGGCTTGTGTGTCCAGTTATGAAACACAGGCACGCACACACGCATGCACGCATGCATGCGCATGCACACACACACTTGACTCCTTATAAATCTGTCAACATTAGAGACTAGACTTTGGTCTGTACTACTCCTGACAGAGTCAGGGGTATTTACTCAGAACAAGCGTGGCTCAATGATTGAGTCAGCCAGTTCTGAAAGAGCACTACACAGATAAGCACATTTATCTGTCGCCACCTTCGTTGCTGTGACCATCTAACAGTATTGTTTTGTTCTTGAGCAGATTTTGTTTTGTTTCATTTTTGATGTGAAGTGATGTGCGTTTTGTTGGTGTGGTCTTCCAGGGTTGCCGTGGAAGTGTAAGGCCGTCAAGGACTACTTCGGCCGGAGCGAGGATGACATCTCGTACAGAGAGGGAGATACTGTGGAGGTGATCTCAGCCAACCTCGACGGGTGGTGGCAGGTCAGGTGAGGAGACGGAGTTGGGAAGTCCAGGGAGTTTGGGTAGTTCGGGGGTCGGGTAGTCCAGGAGGTTGGATAATCCAGGAGTTTGGGCAGTCCAGGGGATTGGGCAGTCCAAGAGGTTGGGTAGTCTAGTCTAGGGTAGTCCAGGGGCTTGGTAGCACAGGGAGTTGAGTAGTCCAGGAGTTGGGCAATCCAGGGGATCAGATAGTCCAGCAGGTCAGGTAGTCCAGGTGGTTGGGCAGTCCAGGGGGTCAGGTAGTCCAGGGCTTTGGGTAGTCAAGGGGGTTGGGCAATTCAGGGCTTTGGGCAGTCAAGGGGTCAGGCAGTCCATGAGGTCATGTAGTCCATGGGTCAGGCAGTCCAGGGGGTTTGGTATTGCATGGGTGAGGCAGTCCAAAAACATGGTGTCAGGTAGTCCTGGGATTGGGTAATCCAAGGGTCAGGTAGTCCAGGGGGTTCGTTCCATCACCATGAAGACAGGTCGGTCTCTAGGTAAAGGTGTGGTGGTTCTGTGTGTATAGTAACCAGTGGCATCATGGGCAACTTATAAACAGATCAGAATTACAAAGGTAATTACTTTGATGAGAATACAGCCGCAGTGTTTGAGTCCTCGATATTCATCAGCTTGCAATGTACGTAAAGTGTGTAGTCATTCTGACTTGTGTTTAATTATTTAAGTAAGTTTAATACTCTCCTGTTGCAGATGCCAAGGCAGGACTGGCTTTACTCCAGGAGCTTATCTGCAGCGCATCAACAGCTCGTCACGACACTCTGGAGAGGTAATTCTCAACAATGAAATACTCACCTCACCAGTTGAAAGATAAATTAATTTTCTTCCCCCATACTATAATAACACAGATTCATAATGTCCTATGGAATAAATTTTAAGACAACACAATTGGCATAGACATATTGATTGTCATAAGCATTTTATTGATGTTTGTTTTATAAGCATACACAAATGTTTATATATAAACTATTTATGAAAATAACAAAAATGTATATTAATAAAATTATCAGAAATATTTGTTTCTACTAAAGCAGAATATTAATTTTTACGTGTACAGATTATTTTGCAATTGTTTGTATGTTGTACATCCAAATGTTGTATCATCAAATGCACATCATGCAAATGTGATTAATAAAATGTTGTTGTTTCAGCCGTTGTATGATAATGTTGGAATTAATCATAACCAAAGAAGTATCTACATCAAGGGCAGCCCGCCACCCAAACAGTGAGTAGAGAACTATTTAGCCACAACAATGTATTACTACGTATGTATATTCCATGAGCAACAGCTGCCACATTTGTCGGAATTCTTGTTTTAATTTGTTATTAAATGTTTTCCCATCACTAGGTGGCAGCATTGTTGTGTAAATCAAAGAGCACTGAATTCGAGCTCCTGTTACTTGTTCTGTGTGGCTGGGCCGACACTGGAATGTCCTGTCGGCTACAGTCAGAGAAGCAAACTCTGTTCACACTTTTGTTACCAGCACTCAAACGATTACTGTGAACATTCTTTAACATATTTTTGTCAGTCGGAAACCAGAATAATTTATGCCATTTGGAATGCAAAAACAAAACAAAAACCTATTCTTTACACAGGCGTAAACACAGCCGAGGTCGCCAGTGGACTGCACAGCTAAAACTAGGTCATGAGACTGACAGGCTCTATACACTACATGGGTAGATATTTAGAAAAAAGATACCACCTTTGGCAGGGACAGGTATTATAGTGTTATTTTTATGACCAAAAGGAATTTGAACTTTTTGTGTAATATATTAACATATGCATATTGCAGGTGCAGGAGATGTGCTTAAATGTAAAGTATTGTATAATTAATATTGATTTATTTTAAAACAAAATATGTTAAACAATTGCATGATTGCACTGTGCCTTTGTTTTAGGAACCCCCCACAGAAGTTATTTCACTTTCCATCCAATGACAGCCAAGATGAGATAATGATGTCACATGACAGTGGTGAGGTAACGTCACATGACAGTGGTGTAGAAAGGTCATGTGACATAGACAGAAGTAAAGGACTGACGATGCAGCATGAAGTAAATTACACCAAGGTGTACTTTGATGACGCAAACACAAAGAGGTATGCACTATGCAGACGGTAATTAACATTTTCATTTCCATTAAACTCGACAGGCTACTTAGACTTGATGCACTAGCAGCACTATGGAACAGACCTGCCATATTTTTAGTTTGAAATCCATAATTTTTATTTGAAATTCTACACCAAATGAAACCCGCTGTGCTTCACCAGAAATCTGCCTAGCATAAAAATAATTTTTTTTTGCTTCGTTCGCTATAAGGTCATTCGATGCTACACTTGCGTGATGAACCCAAGAAAATATGTACTTTATCACAATTTTTCAATTTGAAACCACAAGCAAGTCTATGAAAAATGGGATACAGCCGTATACCTCCTAAAAATCTGTATAACACATTACTGCTTTGTGATGGGCTGGTTAAAAAGTTGATGCATGATGGGTCGGAGCAAAAAGGAGTGAATCAAAAATTAAAACAATGGATTTGTTCAAATATTTAAATGCGACCATGGGTTACATAAGAAATTATCATATTGTACTGGGCTAGGCCAAAAATGTTAATAAATATCAAGTATTATAATGATTACTCTGTGAAGCAAGGTAATAAATTTTGATGCTACAGTTACTTAAACTTTTTGATGACAAAGATGATGTAAATGTTTTCAGTGGGGGTGACACGGTGGTGAGACGCCTCGACTCGGGGGTGAAATACACGCAAGTGGTGATATGTCCCAAGGCAGCCCCTCGTACCCACATCAAGCCGGCTAATGGGGTAAGAGACAATCACCTTCTTCTGCATGGTCCTCTCCCTTCCTTTCTAAGGGAACATCTCAAAAGATCGATCTACAACACAACACAAAATTGGTTCCCTGGTGAGTGAAGGGGGGTTTAAATGTTGTTTTTTAGCATCATACATCGGTAGATTTTTCCAAAGAATTTTTTTTCCAGTCACAGTTCAAGCGGGTGCTGACTTTGTAAGCAGTTATACGTTATGACGGCAGAATATTAATGTAGGTGACGCTCACAGCCTGAAGGATGAGGACATTTTCACGGGTATCTACAGGTCGATGTAATTCAAAAGTTTCATGTAGGGGGTAGGGGAGTCCGAAGTGAAATGATATCAGATTCATGTAGTGTTGTGCATCGAAGTCTTGAGACTATCCCTTAAAGATCATATGCAAAGGTTGGATACATTTACTTGTTTTCACTTGTTCTGGATAGAACTGTATCCCCTTATTCATGTTCAATCATGAAATTGTAAAAAGTTACATTAACTTAGCCATAAAACGGGGGAAATACCTAAATTCCTGAAGGCACTTTCCAAAACTAGTTTGTGGATTTTTGCTGGTAGATGTCAGGTCGTGTGACATCATTTTGGCTAAACAAACGAACGTCGCCTACACCGGTTCATAGGCACTTTACTTTTAGCAAGATTTAGATCATACAAAATGTCAAGCAACAGCAATTCTGATGGCGCAACTGGCATAAACTTATCGGTTATAGTAATTCAGTACATGTACGAGTCAACAACGTGGTCACAGTCACAAAAACGAAGTTAGTAGCGACAGCGAGTTGTGTCAAACCAGGTCTGATTTATTGGCCGAAACCTTCAGATTCACACCGCAGTAAACAAATTCCCGGGATCAAAAACCTCAAAAATAACATAACGTAAATGTATTTACAATAGTGTTGTTTTTGGTAGTGCCATATTTGTTTATCAAACTGTTTAAAAAAATGTTTAGTTTGCACAAGCTAGTAGACACAGTCGTCGAGTCTAGCCCAGCCCTAAGCTAGGCTTGGAAGCCTACTTTGTCTTTGTGTTACTCGGTGGTTTGATTAGGAATATTGGAACACGTGGGGAAATATGTGGACACCGTATGATTTTACTGCAGAAATATCTTGATATATAATCATTTTCAATATTAAATATTTCAATATTGCAATTTCAACAACTGTGTTGATGTAACTTTTGAGTAGAGCTGTCCTGTCTTTGCATTGGCTTGCTCTTTGCGATTTTGTCATAGCACAGCTCTCGGTGTACGCTAGCTATTATTTAAAATCTATATAAGTTGCAGTGTTTTAATAGTGTTTCAAATAATGAAACTGATGTCACACCCAAATTCATTGTTTTTTTGCCCCACTGCAACATATAAGCTTTTAACGTACGTAAATGTTCTGCGTTGCTATGGAATGACAGTGTTTGTTGATGTTCGTTTGGCCAGACTGACATCGCACGCTGACTCCGTACAGACATTGCCGAGTGAAATGTCAAATCACTTGGGGTGGCTTCAAATCACTTGGGGTGGCTTCTTTGCCACTAAAATAATTAGCTTTTATTGAAGAGTAGCCAATAACATTATTTGTTAATGAATTCCAAACTACTTATACATCTGTTTGTTATCATATATCACGATTTCTGGAATATTTGCATATGATCTTTAATGTTTTCCTTTGTTTATTATAAGTTATACATGTACGAATGTATGTTCAAAATTATGTGTTTGCGGAAGCAGTTGTGTGCATATGTTCATTAAAAATACTATTACAAATTGAATAATGCTGGAAGTATTTTGTAAACAAATAGAGAATAGAATAGAATTTTTTTTTTAATATTGTTTACTTGGGATAGTAGGATTTATAATCAGTATAATTAAAAATTCATCAACATAACATTGTTTTTAATTAATTAAATATGTAATATTATGCTATAGTGCATCGTGCTCCACATAAATATAAACCCATTTTATTATTGCTTCAGGATGCAGAGGAAGCCAGTGCAGATAGCAAACAAGCAAACAAGGAGAACATAACGGGTGTGTAATGATGTTGAGATAGGACAAAACCTTCATTGTTCATTGTATAAAGCCTCCATGATTATAATATTCTGCAAGTTATTCATTTATAATAAGGAACAGTGCAACTTTGTGTATTTAAATACATGTTTGCTGGATGGTTTCAGGATGTTGTGCAACTGGTGAAAATAAATCAGTCTTTATTATATTTACCGTATTCGACCTATTAAGCGTACATGCCCTAATTAGCGTACACCCCCTTTTTTAATCGGCAGGATCCATATTTATTGTCATTTGACTAGTGTGGAACAACTGAAAAGTGTCGCCATCTGGTGTTGTACAATTGGTGCCACTTTTCAGTTGTTCTACACTATTCACCAACTGACATCACTAGTGTTAATCAGCTACGCTATTGTCTAGAGAAAAAATGTTGTAGAGATTCCTTGAAATTTTTCCATGGCCCAATTTTTTTCAAGCGTACTGTACGCTTCTTACGTCGAATATGATCAATATTTTTTGGTCGCTGAAAAAGCAGCAAATTTAAATATAATACTTTGTGTGACATAGGCTTATGTTGTGCCTAAAAATGCAGTAAGATGAGTAAAAGTTATTTTGTTTCTTTTGTCAGCTGAACTTTCGGGTGGCAAAGACGGTGACAATGGAACGGATTCAAAGACAGAGGTATGACTGAATAACATGTTTCTATTTAGTTTCGGTGTCTTCCTAGATATTCCTTTTATGCATTTTCGTTTTTTTTAAATCTGCCATCTTAGCACTTTCTACAGTTGTAAGTCTCATGACTGAACACATGTGTATGATTGGCTAACAATCTATGAAGATTACAAATGGGTCGGCGATCGTCATAAAGTGCTGCACATTGTACGATGATATAAGGTGAATTGTCATAACATGTTCAAATTCTACGACGATCCATGTTAATCCATGATCCATCAGCAATAGTCTAGTTTAGACACTTCTATAGCTATATGCCCATTGAATTGTGACCCCATCCTAGACAACTGTGTTATAACTTCAGAATGTATATCAAACTTACATACATGTAAGTTTGTTATTTTTAAATTGCAGTCTGAACAATAAATAATTAGCAATGGGGGGTCACTTTTCTATTATGGACAAATGACCCGGGGTTCACTTTATCTACAACCGATGTACACGACTAAAACACTGGCAATTTAAAACAACTTTTCTGCTTCAAACAGCATACTGGTGGTACTGGAGTGTTAGTCAACGTTGCTGGTGGTGTCACCTTATGGATTATGTATTGAGTTGTCATAGGTAGTCCTCTACATGTCTTCATTGATAAAAGTAGTAATAAACTTCAGGAACTTGAGCTCAAAGGCGCAACAAACCAGAATCATTAAGCATCATGATCAGGGACACAAAAAATCATCATCAGAACAAGGGACCACCAAAGATTCATTTTTAGAAGACGGCTATAGTTTCAGATAACTTCAAAGTGATGGGGAGTTCATTCCAGACTCTAGGTGCAGCTACAGAGAAAGCATGTTTGCTCAAGTTAAGATTAGTTTTAGGAACAATAAGTTGTTTTGAAATTGATGATCTGAGCTGCCTAGAGATATTTGAAAGATGCAGGAGACTAGCCAAGTAGGGTGGTTGTTGTGTAGATAGAGCCCGATATTTAAGAGTGGACAGTTTAAAACTGATTCAATAAGTGACAGGAAGCCAGTGTAACTGTTTAAGTAGTGATAGTGATGATGAATTTAATTGTACTACCCTTTTCCACAGTGAAGAACACACCCTTTGTAAGTGTCAAAATAACTAATGCAAGATATCTTCCACAGGATGTCACGTCAGCCCCAAGTTCATCACCGCATCAGGACATAGAGTCGCTGAGAGATCCGCTGCAAGTTCGTGCCATCTGTGACTACCAAGGTCATCGCAAGACGGTGCTGTCCTTCAAGAAAGATGATGCAGCGGCACTGATTAGCAAGAGTCCAACAGGCTGGTGGTGCATCAAACTACAGGGACACTGCGGCTGGGTCCCCGGCAACTACTGGCAGGTCATGGAGGTGAGTCACATGATGTGTCACATGATATGTATTGCAAGCGCTTCAGTTGTTTTAGATTCACATCAGTGCATAAAATTCTGCTTCATTCAAATGTTTAAAACATTGCTTTATCGTGCAGTGGTTAATGATTGTAGGTTAAACTTATACTTTTGACCTTTTAAGAGGTACACAGCCATATCCGGGATTTGTTTCAAATGCAAAAATTGTGACAAAGTTTGTTTTCTTGTATTCATCACATAATTGAAACACTTATAGCAGTCAAAGCACAAATGCGTTTGATTCTGGGCAGATTTCTGGAAGAACCTAACGGATTTCATTTGATGTAGATATAATTTGTAGCCTCACAGGTGGCAATACTCGATCAGAATAGGAACACTATTGGCTGATTAACCAATGTAAAATATTATGGCTTAATTATTGTATACAGGATTTCAAGTCAGAAATACACATTTAAGGGATCATGCCCCAGTTAGACTTCCTGGTGTGTTACAGACGAATGTAGGGCACAGTAATTTTAGGTATGTGTCATTTAAAAAAATCATATCTGACGTAACTGCATTTGAGCAGGCACATTGGCAGGTTTGCTGGTAGAACATGTTGGCAGTGTAACTGTGGATTTTTAGATGATTTCAATAGGCGGAAGGATTTTTGGCAATTTTTTTCACCACAATGCACGTGTGCGTAGTAATTCATGCAGAAATTGGTAAACATTGATGGGCATGACACGTTCAGCCATTTTAAAAGAGTTAGAAATGTTTTGTTTTTTTTTTGACTAAACTCCATCAGCATGTCAATGAAATGGTGATGACGGCAGATAAGAAATTTAAGAATTTTTGATGGTCAAGTTTTCTTATAATCATGCAAAACGTTAACATGGCCACCAATGGGAAATGTAACTGAGTGCTGAACCCTTAAACCAAAGCAGTGTAACTGGTCTGCCTTTAGAGCATATATTTCCCCAGTGTGCCAGCTGTGGTCAATGGCTGTAAAAGTGGCGCCAGCTTCTGGATAGATGTGGAACTAAAACGCCCTGATTCCCCCATATCTTGGCTATGAATTTGAGGATTATTTCCATGTGGTTGTCTTGAAAGTGTTCGACTTTTTCGCGGTTGAAGTTATACACATGTGGGCCTTCGAAAAGTGGGGATACAAGCTGATTTCACTAGCCAAGGTGTAGAGGGTTAATTGACATAATTTATAAATACATGTTATAATGTAATCAGTTACAACTGATTACAACATTTGTAATCAACCCCAAGACATACAACTACCTCATAGCTCCACTAAACTATATTTGCTGTAATGATCTTTTGTAGACAAAGCCAGCAGTGCCTAACAGATCACAATCCCCCGTGAAAGACAAACATAAGAAGACTTCAGTTACAGTCTCCTCGTACGCAGCGGAGCCGTGGTTTGTTGGCAAAATGAGTCGAAGTGAAAGTGAGGCTCTTCTCGAAACAGGAAGCGACCTCAACTTCATTGTGCGTGAAAGCACGAACCGGGTGAGTTTATAATAGTACACTCTGGTCGCCAACACATAATATAGAGTTTAGTTGTAACTTGTGTTGTTAGGCTGCCTACATGTAGCAGTAGAATTTCTTACAGTAAGTATACTACAGAAATATGGATTATTTTAAAACATGAAGTATAATATTATAAATTTGAGATTGATGAGTGAAGATAATTGAGACATTCCCTTTAAAAGTGCTTACTCGTGAACAGTAACCCCCTTGTTTCTTGTAGGTCGGGGACTTCACCTTGTCCGTGCTGGACGAGGGGCATGTGAGACACTTCCCCATCCAAGTGACGCCCAATCACAAGTATTTCGTTGGCCAGTACCACTTCAGCGACCTTCGCAAGGTAGTCACCTATTATTCCAAGCAGCCACTGTTTTATTCTCAGCGCAAGCAGTCGGCCGTGTCGCTCGGTGAACCACGAAGCCTCTGTCTATCATCGAAACAGCCATCCTAGGGGCTTAGGAAGGATGGGAAATTAAGGCACAGGGGGAGGTAAAAGGAAATGCAAGAAGTCTACGAGTGCCAGAGAAAAGATCCAAGTATGGAAGACATTTTAAATCTGCTGTAAATACTCAAGAATGAGAACTGTTTACAAAAGTTAACCTGATTTAGTTAGAAATAATATATTATCACTGTGACGTGACCAAATTGTACACACAAGTTGGCTCCAGGCATCTGTAGTTCTTTATTAGTCTTATTTATTAAGCTAAAATAGTGATATGAGATGTTCTTCACGCTGGATGGTTCAAATGAGTAATATTTTTTACTTATTTCAGTAGGTTTACCTTTTTTCCCCCCATGACATTTTGACTGCTACCAGCAATCTTCTTCAGACGACTACTGCTAGATGGCGACACGGTAGTCATTCTGCGCATTCTAGTCATCTGAAGAAGATTGCTGATAGCAGTCAACACGTCTCAGGGAAAAAGGTAAACCGACTGAAATAAGTAAAAAATATTATTCATCTAAAATAGTGATGTTATTACATAATTTTTTTTCTTGTTACTGGTGTAATTTATGTAAAAAAAGTTATTGTTAATGCTTTAGATGGTGAACACTTCTCAGGATAGTTTGTTTTCATGTTGAAATCCAAAACTTGTTTTTTACCTTATTTCAACATGTTAATGTTTTAATGTTACTGTGTAATGATGGTATTTATTTATGATGTATTTATTAATTATATTATTGTCTACTCATATATTGAGAACAATGTGTAAACAAAATGCATACATGGAAACTAATGGGTAGTTCAACATAACTACTGATATACTTGTCTTCTTGGTTAATTAATAAACATGGCTACTGTGATGAGTTATACTAATTCACTGTATGATATATCGTTAAACTGCGAGTTCACAGTAGCATTTATTTCTCAATAACTAATTGTACATAACATCAGTAGTAGCTAGGCAACGCTTGCTTACCTGCTATTGTTTGTATGCTTATCTGCTATTGTTTGTATGCGTGTACACAATCTGTATCATGGAATGTTCTATGGCTTTTCATACAGATTGTAGATTCATTGATTTTCAAATGGACTAAAAATTGTCTCTGGTAATGGTAATAGAGAAGCTATCTTATACACTGTAATAATATAACATGCGTGCATGCGATATGTATATTATGTGTAAGTATACACATTTGGCACATTAACATTGTATATACTGGTTGGATATTTTTCATGATACCAACAAATTTTTAATATGTAATAGTTATATAAAATGTAAATGTGTGAAATGCCTTCAGAACCCTATGCCCTGTATGGCTCTCTTCCCAACTATCCATAAACACTAAGATCCGCATTTTCAACACCAATGTTAAACCAGTTCTCTATGGCTGTGAAACGTGCAAAAGTACTCAGTCTCTCAACAACAAACTCCAAGTCTTCATCAACAGTCGCCTCCGATACATCCTTAAGGTATGGTGGCCTAACAAAATATCAAATAAAGAGCTCTGGAAGAAAACCAAACAGGAAGAAATAAGCACTACAATCAAGAGGAGAAAATGGAGCTGGATTGGCCACACACTCATCCAAAGATCCAACAAATACAACCAAACAAGCACTGGACTATAACCCACAAGGAAAGAGAAGACAAGGAAGGCCAAAAATCAACTGGAGACGCTCCACACTACAAGATCTTGAAAAAGTGGGGGTCACCTGGCAAGAGGCCAAAACTATAGCCCAGAAGAGAGTGAGGTGGAGAAACATGGTTGACGCCCTATGCTCCTGAAGGGGCCAAGAGGATTAAGTAAGTAAATGTGTCAAATAATTAATCAACTAATTGCCGAAGATATCTGCAATTAAACTGCCATTGAAATTCCGCAAGATGCCATCAGTGCCATTAGATTACGCATAATTCCAGAATAGCAATTTTTGTGTTATGCACAGATTACGCACAAACACATGAAGAATCTTCTGGAAACAACTGGTGTTAGTGCAAGTTTTCAACAAGACTGGATTAATCTACATTATGAAAACAAATTATATTAAAATAAAGGTTTTTGTAATGCACAATTATCCAGTCTTGTTGAAATCTTTTTAACACCAGTAGCTTATATATTATGTAAGGACCTATAATTGACCATTTGGGGTTAAATAATATTTGCAAAAACACACATTTATGAAACATATTTAATTGGTCTACAGAATACAATTAAATTGTACACAGCTGTACATAGAATAAAACATCAAAAAATAGTACAGATGTTGTTGTTGTTGCTTTCTTCCTGTTCCCTGTTCGGTTGTTTTAGATTACTATGCAGGAGCAATCAATATTTGAAGGGGTGGGTGTGTGGTGGGCTGCTACAAGAGAGCGGGTTATGTTTGAATGATTTGAATTTTCTTTATTTCTATTGTTTTTTTAGTTATGCAGTAAACAACTTTGGTGTGGACTATTTGTTTGCGTGGATGTGTAAACTTTGGTGTGGACTATTTGTTTGCGTGGATGTGTAAACCAATATATCATGACTCACCCCTGAAATACTGATCACTCCATGATAAATACTGATAGCTCCCTAACGCAGAGAAAGCTGCTTTCAACGATGTGACCGGCATCAGTAATTTAACCTTCTAAGAAGAAAAACATTTGGTACATCAGAAGTGTCAGTGAAAGAATTTGATACTTTATATAAAAACTGGTCTTACGATACCCTTCATGTGCATGAATTAATACCATATCTCTATCCCCAACTGCACCATTGCACTACGCCTCTTCAAAAAACATTCTGACAAGAGCGTTCGATGCACACTGGTCTTCCTCCAATTTCTGCCGCTGAAACAAATTAAAATGCTATTTACATGACATTCAAAGAAAAACACCTGAGATGGTATTGACAAGAAAGTTCTGAGTAACAACAACAGAAGCCAAGTTTGCAAGAACAACTGGGTCCAGAGAATTACAGGAGCAAAGAGGGTGGATAGAAGGAGGATGAACGACCTGAGGGAAGTGATTGGGATGCAGTTCAGTTTAACACGAAGAATGATAAGAAGCCGGATGATGTGGGCAGGTCACTTGGTGTGGATGGAGGACAGGTCACTTGGTGCGGATGGAGGAGGGCAGGTCACTTGGTGCGGATGGAGGAGGGCAGGTCACTTGGTGTGGATGAAGGAGGGCAGGTCATGTGGTGTGGATGGAGGAGGGCAGGTCACTTGGTGTGGATGGAGGAGGGCAGGTCACTTGGTGTGGATGAAGGAGGGCAGGTCACTTGGTGCGGATGGAGGAGGGCAGGTCACTTTGGATGGAGGAGGACAGGTCACTTGGTGTGGATGGAGGAGGGCAGGTCACTTGGTGCGGATGGAGGAGGGCAGGTCACTTGGTGTGGATGGAGGAGGGCAGGTCACTTGGTGCGGATGGAGGAGGGCAGGTCACTTGGTGTGAATGGAGGAGGGCAGGTCACTTGGTGCGGATGGAGGAGGGCAGGTCACTTGGTGCGGATGGAGGAGGGCAGGTCACTTGGTGTGGATGGAGGAGGGCAAGTCACTTGGTGCGGATGGATGAGGGCAGGTCACTTGGTGCAGATGGAGGAGGGCAGGTCACTTGGTGTGGATGGAGGAGGGCAGGTCACTTGGTGCAGGTGGAAGAGGGCAGGTCACGTGGTGTGGATGGAGGAGGGCAGGTCACGTGGTGTGGATGGAGGAGGGCAGGTCACGTGGTGTGGATGGATGAGGGCAGGTCACATGGTGTGGATGGATGAGGGCAGACTACCAAAGAGAAACATTGAAGCCACACAGAAAGGGACAGACCACGTTTAAGACGGGAACACTGTTAAGAGGGATGGTGGGCAGTGTAGGGAAAAAGCTGTTAAGAGGGATGGTGGGCAGTGGAGGGAAAAAGCTGTTAAGAGGGATGGTGGGACGTGGAGGGAAAAAGCTGTTAAGAGGGATGGTGGGCAGTGGAGGGAAAAAGCTGTTAAGACGGATGGTGGGCAGTGGAGGGGAAAAGCTGTTAAGAGGGATAGTGGGAAGAGAAGTGAAGGAAAATGTTTTATGACTAAGAACCTTCAAATTCAATAGATAAGAATTTGGCTAAAACTCTGGAGAAACTATCTGAACAATTCCATACTAACAGCCATTTAATAGTTCAGTTCACATATAGTTTATTTCTGCCACTGTTCGTCAACTTGATTAAAGATTCGCCAACTGTACAGTAAATGGTGTAAATGTATAAAAAAAGTAAATGTGAGGTGAGATCTGGAAACGGCAGGTGTGAACAGTAGAGAATGGGAGAAGACGGCAGAAGATCGAGAGACGGAGAGATGTCAAGAGGGTGGAACAGGGCTGATGATGCGCCCCCGCCCCGCAAGGGGAAGAAGAAGATGATGACAAAGCTTGCAACTTGTTAGGTCAGGGGTAAATGAGTAGGATGGGTGTCTCAGGTCAAGTCATCAACAAAAGATTAAAGAGAATTTAAATATTAAGCACCAGCCGAATTGCACTGGAGAAAAGGCAGCCACTGAATGAGCTTATGACTCCTTGCACCACCCAGTCAAGTTTTGGTAGCGCAATGGCAATGATAGATACAACTTCAGGCCCCAAAATTCACGTACAACTACCAGTTTCATGAAGAGTTTGTACCGTACGAAGGAACTTACATGGACGTTTAACATAGATCATGTAAATACTATTTTTCTGAGTAATCGATGTCAAACATCCACATAAGTTCCTTCGTAAACACTTGACCTTGAATTTCGCTTATTAGAAAAACATCCCCATGGGCCCCTAAACACACCTACAAAATTTCAGCCCGATATATGCAAAACTGAGAGCTATGAAGAACAGACAGACACAGCCACTATTTTATAGTATAGACACTGCGATAGTTACCGTTCCCCAGACTATCAGCGTGGGTATGCTCTTCAGACTTGTCTTGTTACTTGTACGGAACATGTTATTTTGGTCTTTCCAGCTGCATATAGAACATGATATATTAAAGCCTCTACATGGAACACGTCAGAACTGAGAATGTGTTGTGGAACTCGAAAGTATACCTCAAAATTAGATGTTATTTCTGCTGAGCTAAAGATGTTGAGTTGAAAATATATATTTCTGGTGATTCATATCATTAATATTGATTAAACAATGTAAAACAATTTCTTTACATAAACTACAAAGTTGAACATATTAAGCCAGGAGAGAAAGCACCAAGAACATTTACCAACAATTAAACATAAACTACAAAGTTGAACATATTAAGCCAGGAGAGAAAGCACCAAAAACATTTACCAACAATTAAACATAAACTACAAAGTTGAACATATTAAGCCAGGAGAGAAAGCACCAAGAACATTTACCAACAATTAAACATAAACTACAAAGTTGAACATATTAAGCCAGGAGAGAAAGCACCAAGAACATTTACCAACACTTAAACATAAACTACAAAGTTGAACATATTAAGCCAGGAGAGAAAGCACCAAGAACATTTACCAACAATTAAACATAAACTACAAAGTTGAACATATTAAGCCAGGAGAGAAAGCACCAAGAACATTTACCAACAATTAAACATAAACTACAAAGTTGAACATATTAAGCCAGGAGAGAAAGCACCAAGAACATTTACCAACAATTAAACATAAACTACAAAGTTGAACATATTAAGCCAGGAGAGAAAGCACCAAGAACATTTACCAACACTTAAACATAAACTACAAAGTTGAACATATTAAGCCAGGAGAGAAAGCACCAAGAACATTTACCAACAATTAAACATAAACTACAAAGTTGAACATATTAAGCCAGGAGAGAAAGCACCAAGAACATTTACCAACAATTAAACATAAACTACAAAGTTGAACATATTAAGCCAGGAGAGAAAGCACCAAGAACATTTACCAACAATTAAACATAAACTACAAAGTTGAACATATTAAGCCAGGAGAGAAAGCACCAAGAACATTTACCAACAATTAAACATAAACTACAAAGTTGAACATATTAAGCCAGGAGAGAAAGCACCAAGAACATTTACCAACAATTAAACATAAACTACAAAGTTGAACATATTAAGCCAGGAGAGAAAGCACCAAGAACATTTACCAACAATTAAAATGTTTTTCAAAATGACAATTCAAAACTATATGTTAATACATTTTGTTGAACCAGATGGTAATCTTATCTTCCAAGTTATAATAATTTATATAAAAGGTGTGAGTACTTGAGATAACATGCATATTGCAGAACAGACGTACAAATTCTGGAATGGAACCAAACATTTTAAGGACTTACAAAGGACGATCGCCAACACAACACGTAATGAAGACCGTCTGGGGTTCAGCGTACTGCAAGCATTCTTTTATGACTGGATCAGCTGAAAAATAACCAAACAGTTACTGATGCATCAGTACAGGAGAACCTGTCTTGGGCAACCACCCCCTTTGCACGACCAAAGTGGTTGTCCAAGACAGGTGGTCACACAATACAGGATTTATTAATTTTGGCATTGTCAGGGGTGAAAACTAACGTGTTTGTCCACCAGCCCAATTGGGCTGGTAAGTTTCAAAATCTACCAGCCCAACCAATATTCTACCAGCCCTGATAAAAAGCTTGGATAAAAACATCGCCGACGGCCCGACATGGTCATCAATGGAGCAGTTCAGTTGCTCTATCAGAATATTTAGGACGAGATTTATTGAAAAAATTTGTGCTAAGGATGAAACAAAAAGTGGTTAAAATTACATTAGGCAGTAAACTCCACCAGTCGCTCATAACAGATAAAATAATGATCACATGACCTGTTTACATGGTCACCGATCGCGTTTGGCAGGTGGTCACTCATTGCAGGTACATCGTTGATACTATGATAGAAACAATCTATGCCTAGGATTGTGGTCGCCCTAGGGTTGGCAAGTTTCTGACGAGACGGAAATACCTTTCTGACATCTACAGTGTCAGAAACCATCAGATAAACCATCTGAAACTATCAGAAACCATCAGAAACTGATGATATCTAAAGCTTCAGAAACTATCAAAGACTATCAGAAACTATCAGAGATATCAGAAACTATCAAAGACTATCAGAAACTTTCATAAACTATCAAAAAATACCTTTCTGACTATGACTGTAAAACACCAGAAACTAAAAGAGATGTATCATTTGATTTAATGTGTAGACTGTAATTTAAAATCAGTATAATGCATTATTATCCTGTCATCATTCATACGCAAGTACAACTTTTATTCTGTGTATTGTTGTGTTTGAATTTGCTTGATTTGTTAGTACATAGTAACGATTACAGAAATAATTGTGGCACCATGGTTTCACTAGGCAGCTAGCTTGTAAAACAACAGGACATGTGTCAGTCACAATTGGGAAATCTTGATAGAAACTGGCTGGGGTGTAAGTGCATGGCAGCAATAACATTGGAGAGGACATCAATGAACTGAGTTATGACTGTGGACAGGTGTCAATGACAATAAGACAATAAGACAATGGGGAAGGAAATAAACCCATAGGCAAGGATTTCTTTGTGGAGTTCTTGGAATTAAGATTAAGCAAATGTAGTTCCAAGCAGGATTGGCCAGGAAAAGGCTCCCTTTATTGCAATGTCATTATGCAGGCTGCGACTCAATATCAAAGAAGATTTCAACTCAAAGTAAAAATCAGACTAGTACTTTGAGCTGATAGTTAGCCACAGCCCTACTGACTGGACTTGCTTTCTAAACGATGGCAATGGACATTCAATGGCTACCGAGTGGCAGTGACGTACTCCCTGGACGGTCAAACGCTAGCACATGATATAGTGGTGATATGAAAAGATAAAGTTGGTGCGTCGGAGACATTGAAACGAGTAAAGTTCAGAGAGCAGGTGTTGCCGGCGGTAAGTCTTGAAAGGGGATATTTGTGCCGAACTTTTGAATTTTCGGTTGCCCACGCCTAGTGCCTGAGCGATAGTTGGGTAGTGGACCTGCTGACCGTTGACTCGCTGACCAGTCAAGCGTGACAAGCTGTAGACAACAATTGTGTGATCCGCGTTACCACGTTGCGGTGTTACATAAGATCCCTTGACAGCTAAGCCACAGCCAAGCTACGCACGGCAAAATGCCTTCTAACAAACCATCACGAAAAGGTAGCGCCAGTGCCGAAGAAGACCCACAAAACATCTTCGCACTCAGAGTCCTAGAGCTACTAGGTGATGAGGAAATTGTTGCAAAGATAAAATCTGCAATATATCCCCATGCGTTGATAGAAGAAATTCGAGACATGAAACTAGAAATAACCCGTCTGCATCAAACAATTGATGCAAAAGACAAATTAATCTATGAACTGAAGGACAGAGTCGACAAACTCGAGGTGAGCGTCGACAACACGGAGCAATATAGCCGACGAGCCAATTTGCGTATCCAGGGCATTGCTGAGTCGGGTACTGGGGAGGACGCCCGTGCCAAAGTGCTAGAAATCTTCAACCAGAAGATGAAGATGAGTCCTCCCTTGTCTGATCAAGACATTGAGCGCTGCCATCGACTCGGACGCCAGACTGATCCCGCACGTCCCAGATGTATGATCATAAGATTTAAATCCGAACGAATGCGGGATTCAGCCTACAGCGCCCGAGGTTTCCTAAAGAATCACAACAAGTCAGCAGAGCCGGCCCTTCGTCTCTACATCAACGAGGACCTTACACTGAGAAGATCATTGATGGCTTTCCAAACAAGAAAATTACGTGCAGAAAAAAAGATAGCAGACTGCTGGACTCACAATGGACACGTTGTTGTCAAGGAAAACAACAACTTGATCAAGAGGATCAACTCCCCACGAGATTTAAACAGTTACTAACTGTGTCGCACTTGCTGAGGTACACTGACAATCAATACTATACCTGTATTGTCTCGGTGTGCGACAAGGTGACACCTCATCAGTTGTTGCCTCCAATGTTTGCATTATATTACTTGCATCACATAATATTTTGATATAATATACCGCTTTTTGAAGTTTCTGTTGCCCGTGCATAGTGCCCGAATGATAGTTAAAACGTGGACTAGTCATTGTTTGCATTATATTATTTGCATCACATTATACTTTGATTTAATATACCGCCTGCTAGTTGTTCTGTCTAACACAGAGCCGGTACCTCCACATCGCTGTCAGCCACTATGTTGAGTTTCTGTTTGTGTTTTTCTACGATGCTTTTTTGTGCATCCACATATAATGTTCCTAAAATAGCACAGTATCATCCATTGAAATCCACAAACAAATACATCTATTACAATGATATACACTCACTTATCACACTCTTATCTACAAAAGGCAAACATCCTCGTGTGTTACATGTATTACAGTTCACGCCTACGCACATAATATTATATATAATTAAAAGGCCTTTAAAAATATTGATTAAATGATGGAACTTTCAGATCATTCTATTCTTTCACATTTGGGTGGGCTTGAAAACAATAGCTTAATCAGCATTCTCGACATTAATAATAACGAACTAGAAGTAATAAAACACTCATCGTATTATGATCTTGATAAATTTAAGAACTTAGTGAATGAAAAAAAGAATATGATCTCCATATTAAGTTTAAATATACAATCAATATATGCTAAATTTGATGAATTGGAAGCATTAATTGAAGAACTACACAATATAGAGTATAAATTCAATGTCATATGTCTACAAGAATGCTGGATATCCGATCAGACTTATTCTCTCAATATACAATTACCGGGATATGAATGCATAATTCAGGGTAAGAGCAGCAGTGACAGAGGAGGGTTAATAACATGTTGACAAAAAATTCCAATACGAAGTATGCTTAAATTTAAATATGTATGAACATTGGGAAGGACAAATAATATATCTAAAAGGGGGAGGGTTACCCAAACCAATAATTATTGGCAATATATACAGACCACCAAGAATGTTAAGAGATCAAATTAAACAATTTATTAATGAATTCACCTCACTCATACTGTCCCTTGACAAATTGAATAGGAGTATTAATATAGCCGGGGACTACAACTTAAATCTACTCAAAATTAACGAAAATGGAATGTGTAGTGAATTCTTTGACTTGCTGACATCCCATAGCCTGTTTCCTCAAATTACCCTTCCAACTAGGTTTTCTCACACAAGTGGTACGTTAATAGATAATGTGTTCTGCAAAGTTTACCAAACAACAAAGGTTACCACTGCCGGTATCCTGCTAAACAAATTATCCGATCACCAACCATACTTTGTTTTACTGGACATTGCTCTCACCAAAATACCAAATCCAAACTTGATTAAAATACACTTGCAAAATGATGAAGCTATCAACAAATTTATAAATGAGATTAGTAGTGCTGATTTATATAATAAACTAGATAAAAGTCAGACCGCAGATCCCAATGTAAGTTATAATATCATACATGACCAAATTGAAAAGGCAAAAAATAAGCATATGTCGTGTAAATTAGTGAAATTTAACAAATATAAACATAAAAAATCTAAATGGATAACAAGAGGACTACTAAACTCAATAAGATTCCGAGACAATCTATACAAAAGAATGAAATTAACAAATCCCACCTCAAGAGAGTATGAAATAATATATATTAACCTTAAGACATATAATAAAATATTAAAGATAAGCATACGTGCAGCTAAGCAACAGTTCCTTGCTTCTACTTTTGCTAAATATAATTCCGATATTAGAAACACATGGAAAACAATAAATGAAATAATTTCAAGAAACAGCAACAAGAAAAGTTTCCCCACATTAATTAACATAAATAATACTGAAATAACAAACAAACTAGACATAGCCAATAAATTCAATGCATTTTTTACAAATATTGGGATAAACCTGGCAAATAATATAACTTACATGGGTCAAAAAAACTTTGAACACTACCTGAAGAAAAAACTAAATTACAGGTTTGTATTAAGCGATATCGATGAACAAACAATACTAAAAACAATAGAAACACTTCCAAAAAAAAATAGTAGCGGATTTGATGGAATCTCGAGCAAATTATTAAAAAAACTAGCTCCAACCATTATCAAACCTCTGACGCTTTTACTAACACAAGTTTTTAATACAGGGATATTCCCCGATAAACTAAAAGTGGCCAAAGTTATCCCAGTATTTAAAAAAGGAAATCCAACAATAATTAATAATTACCGACCAATATCCCTCCTACCGGTTGTCTCCAAAGTTATGGAAAAAATCCTTGCCAATCAAGTGTCCTCATATTTTGAAAGCAAGAAACTCTTTGTCAATAATCAATATGGATTTAGAGATGGCCACTCAACCGAGTACGCTGCATTAGAATTGGTAGACAGAATCATAAAAAAAATGGACAATAATGAGGTACCAATTAGTATATTCCTTGATTTGTCGAAAGCTTTCGACACCCTAAATCATAAGATTCTACTAAATAAATTAAAATATTATGGTATAGAAGGAGTACCATTGCAATTATTCAAAAGTTATTTAACAAATAGAACACAATTTGTAGAAATTGATGACATAAAATCTGATACACTGCACATAGCTACTGGTGTGCCTCAGGGCTCAATTCTGGGACCACTACTATTCATAATATATATTAATGACTTTTCAGAGTCTAGTCAAGTATTTAATTTTATATCATATGCTGATGATACCACACTTTTAAGCTCATTGAGTAATTTCGTAAACGCACAAAATGCAGATAGCGATTTGTTAATAAATAAAGAACTCTTTAAAATGAACGAATGGCTTGTAATAAACAAACTTTCACTAAACATAGCTAAATCTAAATTCATGGTCTTCCACATGCATAGAAAACATATAGAAGCACCCGCTCCTAAAATCAATAATATCATTATAGAAAAAGTTAATGAATTTAATTTTCTTGGACTGACTTTGGATACACATTTAAATTGGAAGAAACACTCTGAACATATATCAAACAGATGCGCGAGAATAATCGGGATACTAAACAGACTTAAACAAGAACTGCCTTTGAGAATAAAAATCATGCTTTATAATACATTACTTGTGCCACAAATAAATTACTGCCTGACAATATGGGGGTTTCAATGTGAAAGAATAAATAAGCTTCAAAAAAAGGCAATACGGATAATTACGCGGAGTAAATATAATGAACACACTTCACCACTATTTAAAACAATGACTCTGTTAACAGTCAAAGATATGCAAGCATTGCAAGAACTTAAATTTTATTATAAATTCATACATAATAAATTACCTGCCTACCTACAACACTGGCAGTTAATTACAAACATAAACATACATAACCACAACACGCGCAGACAACATGAAATTCATATTGTTGGTATTAAGCATTCATTTGCAAAGCGATCTCTAAAACACCATCTACCAATACCATTAAACGATACCCCCAAATTGTGAAAGATAAACTCTATACGCATAGTCTACGAGGTTTCGTAAACTATGCAAAGTATAATTTTATAAATAAATATCATAATTCATGTGCGATCGTGAACTGTTACATATGCATGCGCAACTAAAGACAATACTAAAAATTTGCACAAAGTAAGGTACATGGATATTGTGCACACATGTAGAACAAGCACACGTAAACGCACACGCGCACGCACACAAACACGCACACGCACACACACATAATATTTTGAGGATGATTACGGATTTTGAACTTTGGTTATTCTATTTGTTGCACTCAGAAACTGTATATGTATAATCAATTCTACGGTGGCTCCTATGCCAGCGACTGCTTGCAGTCTTAATAGGAGTCTCCAACAATAAACTATTTCTGATTCTGATTCTGAAGTGAGTGTACCAAGCTATTAATATTATGCTAAATTGTTGTGTAGAGATTGTCCAATTGCTGTATGACATGCATAATGTGACTGAACTGACTTGAAATGATAAATTATATTAGCAACTTTGATATGGACGTTAAAGTAAATTGTATGCATGTGTATAAAATGATAATAACAGCTAAATTGTTGCGTAGAGATTGTCAGATTAACATGAGAAGGCAAATACCAGGACTATTAATAAATGAATGTGTTCACTGAAAATGTTAACTCGAATAAAATTTTATGTAACACTATTCATGATTTTGTTGTACTTTCTATGCATGAATAATGTATATAATTTATTTATTCATAGGCCAAATATTAATCAATCTCATACATAAATCCATATGAGAGATTAGACACTGACAATTTCTGACTTCAGAAACCTGTCAGAAAGTAGTTTCTGACAATTTCTGACATTGTCTCGTCAAAAATACTTTTGTGACTGTCAGAAACCCAACCCAGGGTCGTCGAAACGGGTGGTCATCCAAGACAGTTTTTATATATAACAATATATCCTACAGAAAAGAGATTTTCAACAAAAATGAGTGAGACATTAAGTACAAATACTACAATGTTGGGTTAATCAGTACCCTTGAAATCTCGTTTGATCTTCGATGTCTAGGCAGGGCTTGACATTAAGGTTTTTGGCCACTTTCCCACTGAGCATGTTACCCTGACATTCTAATTGACCAACCAGAATTTTTATTTGCTCTGTGACCAGGAGTTAAGAGGAGATCAAATTGAAGTTTTTAAGACATTGAATGAGTAAAAAAATATTGATAGAAATATGTTTTCTCACTCAAGAAAGATAGTAGAACAAAAGGACATGAGGTAACATTACTATAGGATCAGTGTAGATTGGATATCAGGAATTACTCGTCTTTACAGAGGACAATAAATGAATGGAACAAATTATCTACAGATTGTGTAACTGCCAGCAGCATGAATATGCTGATGCGTGCGTTTGTATACAAAGAAAATATATGTGTCATCTGTGTCTGTCTCGAGTTGCACCCACGGAAATTCACCTTCCCTTTCCATTTGTCTAGAAAAACAAACGTTTTGTTTCCCCTGTTCAGTTATTTGCTGCTTCACGTTCTGCTGGTTTAATTTCTGCTGGTCTACGTTCCACTTGTCTTGGGGTTAACTGACCAAGTTTCTCGTTTGCTTTTGGCGGTGTTAGAAACATGTTGATCGCAAACGAACTCGGACATCTAAACACACATTTCGTTTTTTTTTCACGTGTTATGCTAGATCAGGCCACACTGACTTAGTCTGCCCAATTCTACTTGCCCATCCAGGTGGTCTAGGCCAGCTTGCCCGACCGTACATTTTACTTGCCCCAGGCAATCGGGCAACTGTCAATGTCATCATCTGCTGGTGTGTACTCTCGTCTTGCCAAGTGAAAAATAATTTCTTTTTATGCCGGATGTCGTATGGCAAGCCCATCTTGTCATAGATATAATATGGAATAATTGGAACAAATAAAATATTTTTGTGGCCATCACAACAGCTTGAATTTACACAACTCTAAGATGAACTCCATACACATTAAAGCTTATCCTAAACAGCTAAAATGTACTCAACCATTCGCACTAATCACCCAGGGAAATGTATCAATAAACAACAATTGTCAGCACGGCTTGGCCTACAGAGGTTAGATCACAGTGCAAAATTGCATTGGTGGCCAATAATGTTAATGTTTTGTCTGATTATAAGAAACGTGACCAATAAAAATTTTGAAAATTTTTCACAGCAACTGCCATCATCTCATTGACACGTATTCATGTGCCCATGTGGCCCATACTATAGCAGAACAAATTTCCATAAATCCCTCTGCTTAAACTCTCACAAAATGCACTTTTTCACAGTCAATAGCTTCTATAAACAAACTTGTGTCTATAAATATACCTGCTCAACTGCACTTATGTAACATCATATAAATTGTTTAATTTCACATATGACAATTAGCCTAGAACCTAGGTCCTAGCCCCTAGCATAGGGCCTGGCTATATTCGTGTGAAACAATAAACAGCAAGGTTAACCGTGGTCTTACCCCTACATCAGTATACGGCTCAGCCGTGGAAAAAGAAGTTTTGAAAAGACAAAAGGGCCCGGCCCAGGCCCAGGGCCAGGGGTAGGGCAGGGGGCGTGCTGCAAAGCAACGAACCTTTCACGCAGTCCGGACACCAACTTTGGCCGCTCTCATCGACTGACCCTGTAAAGAGGACACACACTTTGTTGTTTTTTTGGTCGTCCACCGTTTTCATTAACTCGTCAAAACCGTTCACGCGTATTTCTTTAACCATTTTCAAAGTCTGCTAGTCACGTGAAGCATCAGTGCTGTTCTTTGGCAATGTGTATCACAGAAATGATATTCGATGTATTTATCTATTGCCGTTTGCCCTTTACGTTGTGTCTAACCTCCTAAGATTTATGTGCGACTACATATATTATTAAATGCGTGGTACG
The DNA here is from genome assembly GCA_963662155.1 of Lamellibrachia columna. Classification (NCBI taxonomy): domain Eukaryota; kingdom Metazoa; phylum Annelida; class Polychaeta; order Sabellida; family Siboglinidae; genus Lamellibrachia; species Lamellibrachia columna. The sequence goes on along the minus strand of OY759269.1, from coordinate 48,644,505 downwards.
TATTTCGTAAATATGGTTCACGTGTTAGAACAGTGCTAAAATTGGTTTTCTGTAAATGTATGTCAGAAGAGAACCATTGACAAGCTCTATTATTTTAACCGAACGCGCAATTGTCGCAAGACGTTTTCATTCATCTGTGCAATAGCAATACGAATCTAATTAGTGAACCTTTGTTATATCTGTATATTTATTCTTACAATGTTGACTGCTTGATGATGGACATTTGCTTAATTGCTTAGCGTGTGATATATCCTGTTATTGTCGCAAAAACTCTTGTGCTGCCGCCCCCCCCAGCCTAGGCCACAAATTAACCCGAAAGGTGGCAGCAGTGATACGATTTTCGTTTCTGCTGACGGGATGAGACCACATTTACACTGCTTCCCTTGTAGGACGTAATAAATTATCATATTATGTGATTTTTTTATTTATGTGATGTCAGATAAGTGAAGTTGAGTAGTAAAATATGTTATTGAAATTATTGTGTCAGCGAAGAATACATCGAACCAACATCGAACCATCGGTATCTAATTGATCGCCAAAGACAATATTTACAATGAGTGATTGTAAAACTGGCTCGGGTTGTCTATCAACAATCCGAAAGGTGCCATGTTGTCAGGGCTAAACAACGAAGCATGTTCACTAATCAGTAAGTGGCCCCATTACAAAATAATACTGCACACCCAGACCCAGTCACGAGTATTTGTGCTGTTCCCTTGCAAAACGTCCTTGTCTGGCACTATCCTCTCTGGCACTATCCTCTCAGACAAGTACTTCCTTCAAGCCACAGACACGATGTAGAAAAATGGCAATGTCATGTCACACTTACCAGGAATGTTATTCATTTCAACAAGCAGCGTTTCTGCATCACTCGTTGGCACTGTCTTCGTCTTGATATTGCAGAAGACTTTTAGCATAATGTATTTCCCAATGTCTTTGGTAAGCTATGTAGTATAAACATAACATATTGGCTGTATAAATATTGATTTATTGTAGTTACAAACAAAATTGTTTTGTTTATGCTGGTCTTTACATGTTATTATTCTTGAACTGCGCTACGGTGATTATGTATAGTCTCAACACTAATATTTTATCATTCACATTAAAATATAAACAGTTAAGTTATAAACATGCATGTTGCATACTTTAATGGTATAGTTATGGTAATTGTGCAAGTGTTATAAGTGACACACTTCTTGTCCTTTTCAACATCAAGAATTGGTTTATATTTCCCTGTGTGGGATCTTTTACTTTTCCTGGCAATTGGGGTTGACACCAGAAATGAGGGTCCAACGGCTATTATCTTTCGAAAGACTACGGCAATGTAGGATAAACGAAATTGTCCAAGTTTCGAAACGAATCATGTATTAATTCATGTATGCCAATGTAGGGCCTACGCTAACCTGCTAAACTGCGCAAATGCGACATATTCTACGTAATATAGACCAGAACCAGAGCCACACGACCAGCTGCCATGCACCAGTACCCCCAGAGAGATGGTGGTGCACCAGTACCCCCAGAGAGATTGTGGTGCACCAGTACCCCCAGAGAGATGTTGGTGCACCAGTACCCCCAGAGAGATGGTGGTGCACCAGTACCCCCAGAGAGATGGTGGTGCACCAGTACCCCCAGAGAGATGGTGGTGCACCAGTACCCCCAGAGAGATGGTGGTGCACCAGTACCCCCAGAGAGATGGTGGTGCACCGGTACCCCCAGAGAGATGGTGGTGCACCGGTACCCCCAGAGGGATGGTGGTGCACCGGTACCCCCAGAGAGATGGTGGTGCACCGGTACCCCCAGAGAGATGGTGGTGCAGTACAGTCTAGCCACATTTTGTGTATGCGGCTCATACAAAGTCATGAGCGGGAGAAGAAAAAAGTGTCACTAGTTATTAATATATGCCACTATGAATTAATTGCAACTCCATATGAAATGTCTAATCATTAGTAGGACCCGAGCTGAAAGGTTCGTAGAGCCATGTGGCAGTATGCGAAAAGAAGAAAGCCTCGAAAGAAATAGAGAAGACCAAGGAGAGAGAGGACGTCAACCGGATGCAAGGATGATACACACATACGGGCAGAAGAAGGGAGCGGCAACGAGAGCTGTTGATGAGGCGAGGAGAGATATGGAAGCAGATGTATATAGCAAGCTAGGTGAAGATGGTGGAATGAAGATGATTTGCAAAATGGCCCGAGACAGGGATGAGAATAGTAAGGACGTGAATGGTGGGACGGTGATCAAGGATAGAAATGGGAAGTTTGTCACAGAACAAGAGGCAGTGCTTAATCTACTTCAAGGAGCTACTGAACCAGGAAGGAAATTAAAAAATCTGGAATTACCATCGTGTGGTAATGGCAGCGGGGGAGAGTGGAATCAGCTGGCAAGGCAAAGTACCAGAGGAGTGGCGGACAGGGCTAATTGTCCCAATCTGGAAGAGGAAGGGAGATGTGCAAAATCCAGGGAAATACTGACGCATCACACTTCTAAGTCACATCATGAAGCTGCTAGAGAGGAACCTGTATGGGAGGATCCGAAAGAGAGTAGAGCAAGAATTGGGTGAAGAACAACAGGCATTCAGAAAGGGCAGAGGGACGACTGATGGGATGTTTGCATTAAGACAGCTGGTAGAGAAGGGGTTAGAGATGCTAGGGAGAATGGCAGTGGGATTTGTGGACCTGGAGAAGGCCTATGACACAGGCCCTAGAGAGATGGTGATGGCAACAGTGAGATGGATGGGAGTGCCAGAAGCCGAAGCCAGGATGGTGGAAGCAATGTATGAGAGAAGAAAGAGAAAGAGTTCTGGTAGGATCTGAGTTGTCGGAAGAGTTTCCAGTTAATATCGGTTTGAGGCAAGGAAGTGCCCTTAGCCCTTTAGTGTTTATCATGGTGATGGGACTAATCAGCAGGAAGATCAGCACGAAGGATGTTCTCAGGAGGAGGATGTATGCAGACGATCTGGCCATAATAGCCGAAAGCAAACAAGACCTACAGGAAGTGTTGGAGGAATGGAAGGGGGTGTTCAAGAAGCACGGACTGAGAATGAGCCTGGAGAAGACAGAAGTGGTGTGGGTTGGACACCACAGAGAGGAGTTGAACATCAGGTTGGATAATAAGGAGATCAAGATAGCGGAAGGCTTTGTGTACCTCTGAGGAATGGTTACGGAGGATGGGCTTTCAGAGGTAGAGGTGCGACGTCGGATACAAGCGGGAGCGAATGCTAGGAGAAAGGTAGAGGGAGTCATGTTGGACAGAACATTTTCGAAAAAGCTGAAAGGGAAAGTCCTGAGAGCGTGTTACACCGGCATGCCTGTATGGTCTGGAGACAGTGGCGTTGGCAGAACAACAACAACAGAAGCTGCAAGTTTGTGAGAACAACTGGGTTCGTTGAATAACAAGAACAAAGAAGGTGGACAGAAGAAGGATGAACGACCTGAGGAAAGAGGTTGGGATACAATGCAACCTAACAGGAAGATTGGCGAGAAGCAGGATGAGATGGGCAGGTCACTTGGTAAGGATGGATGCAAGCAAACTAGCAAAGAGAGCTGGGGTAAAAAAAAGCATAAAGGACGCAGGAAACGGGGAAGCCCACAGCTGAGACGGGAGGACTGGGTGAGGAGGGATATGAGAAGGTCGGGGGCGGTTGAAAGATGGAGAGAGGGGGCGGCCGATAGAAAACTATGGAAAGAAAGAACAGAAAGAGTGGCTCGACAATACTTTACCTGACCCTCACCCCCGTACAGCAGGGAACAAGGAGGAAGAGCACAGAATCGAAGCCGAATCTGTGTTGACATCAGTGACACTTCTTCTTCGGTAGTATTCCGCATTCTGTGAGGTCACTAAGCAGCTGTACATAAGGCACCCCTTATTTTATTTGTATGTCTTTCTTCAAGTGTTTTGTTCGACTGGCTGCCAACGCAACGCAACAAATCCGTGGAAAACATATGTTGGGCCCTCACTATTATATTTCAAACATATTCCTGGATTGAATACATACATGTAATATTCTATGTACTTACTGAAACAAAAACTTTAAAAACGTGTTAATGTAACAAATCAAAATGGACATGCCTTTTGGGGGATTCCGCACTTTTGAGAGGCTGTATCTCAAACAGTATTGGATAATTAAAATATAATATGAATATTAGAAAACGTGCGATATACACATATATTGATAATGTTTAAAAAGTGTTTGGCTGTCGGATAATTTTAAAGTATTTATAGCGTTTCAAAGTACAAAGAAACAGTTTAGCTTTTTTGTAATTTGCACATAAATTATACACATAAAATACACATGTATGTGTACAATGTTATACACATGTTATGTGTACATTGTTATTCATGCGTGTATTCTTATCATTCAATCGGCTGTAATATAATTTAGCTTTTTCGACCATATAAAAACGCTATGTCCTCTACGTCACCATTAATAATTAAGGACCATGACGCAAAGAACCGGGTTTTCATTCATGATGAATCATTATTGCAGTCACGTATTAACGTCATATTTGTTGAAGTGGCAGCTTTCACCTTTGCATTGTGCATACAAGAATATATATATATTTATATGATTATTGTGTCGCCTTGTCTGGAAACTGCGATCCGATAGCGTCGATTATTTATGTTAATTCCATTGTTAGCAATACCAGCGCAGAAACAGATGCGTTCATTTCGGCCGTTCTGTGCGCTATTGTGTTTCCGTAATTGTTTGGCGCTGCTAAGCCCTGAATAAACCGTTTAGTCTCGTCGGACTGATTCGTGTAAACACGCGTCTGGACGCCCACTGTGTTGAAGCGCTATTTTTGGCACTAAGAGGCTGGTAGGCTTAACTATGGAAGCGGGGGAGGGGGGGCTGGCATTGCCTGTCTGGCAGATCAAGTGGTATAATAAATTATACTATTATTCCAAAGGGACCACCCCATAATTTCTAGAGTAGAGTGATGTACCACTGAACCATAAACATGGCTCGACTCTGTTAGTATCCGTATGTGCTAAGTCTCTAAAACAGTTTTTTAATAGTACAATAAGGCCGTATCATTCAGAAAAAAATGGTTTGTTACCATTCCCTAGATGGCGCCACTATTTGTGAAAATGCTCGGAGATGCCTCACTTCGTCAAACGATTACTGGAAGCAAACAAAAACGCAACATCTTGCTCTACACCGGGGACAATTATTTGTTACTGTACTGTATCATATCAATGGTCACTTTACATACAGTTATTTATGGCCAACCATGGTGTAGTCATAGTTCTTTATAATAAAATATTCTAGAATAATCAATTCAAATTCCAGTCAATACGACAATAGTTTATGATCATCTAATGTTTAACTGTATATGTCAATCAATATTGGTTGGCAAATAAAAACCTGGAAACCTTACTAAACATTGAACTGTCGATATGCTTCGTTGTTCACTTGCCATCTGATGCATATTGCTGTGGTTGGCAATCTTGCTAAATCTACTCCTCAATTAGTTCAACATGACACTCTCTAGTGCCGGGCAAGATCAATCCTTCCATTGCATTGTCAACAACTTCCACAGCTCTAGTACTCAGTAGCGTAGGAGGAAGAACATGAATTTTGAAAACAATTTTATAAAATGTCGAAGAAACAAAGTATAACAAGGCAAGTGGCTAGACACATGGAGAATGCTATTTGTTGCATACAATGCTGTTCACATTATTTCTATGGTCTCACGTTTTTTAACATTTTCTTAACATTCACAGTGAACGGCAAATCAAAATGGCGACCGTCCTGGTGTGACACACTGGATTTCAGACAGTGGTGTATTTATGGAGGGGGGGGGAGATTGGACCATAGCTTTGGGATAAGAATTTTATGATATGTAACCTGTTGTGCACTGAACAAGACACTTCTGATCCTCATAGCATTTATATTTATTTCATGTCTCTATGTATACATCAAATAGAAATGTCGTCAAAAACATTAAGTGGAAATGGCGGTCATTTGGTGCAGTCCTATCATGGTTTGTGGCACCCAATGTCTTTATACACAAGTACAAAATATGACGTCATTCACGTCACCGCCAATATCAATAACACACTTTATAAAAATTGACAGATGTCCCGTTAAACCCAGAACAATGTGTAGCTGTCTAGCATGGACATTTGCTGACAGGCACAAATACATTAATTGTATTGTATTTAAATAATTTTTAGGTACACTGGGAATGGCATTTTAGTATCGTAAATCAAAAAATACTCCGATCAAATATTTTTGAATCGTATTCCACATTTGAATAGGATTTTATTATTTTTTACATATTTAAATACACCAAAGTGAAGTCAACATAATCAAGATGTTATCATGAAACTGCATTTGATATCCAAATGTATTTTGCTTAATTCTGAAACAAGTGTTCTATCGAGCCCCTGAACAATCTTAATGTATGTGACAAAGTATTATCACGTATTTGAAATACATCAATATTAAAAGTATTCATATTTTACAAAATGTACAGTTTCTGTATTTCAAATATTTTCAGTAGTATTTGATCCCACATCTGACATGAAAATGAGGCCCTTAAAACACCAAGGTTTTGGGAACATCAATGCCGACCTGACCCCCCTTGCAACATATTCACTATACAACAATGAGATGCAAAAATAGGCATGCATTGACAGGTTGGTAAGACTGATGACACATTCCAGCTTACTCGTAGAATTTAAACAATGCCCATGTACAATTAAAAAACGTGTCACTTAAATCATCCGCTTGTGAGTGTTGAGATTTTGTGACTGGCTTCAAAGTTTAGAGATCTCCGAGATACCAGTCAGTTATATAGTGGCACACTTCCGTCATGATACAGCGTCAGACAAAATGGTGATGTTACTTTATAATTGGGAGAAATAAAAAATTCAAAGTACATTTCAGCCGTTTTCAAATAATTTTCATGGACGCATTTGAAGGAAATATTCCACAATTTTGTAAATGACACCGGAAACTAACGGAAACTACATCAAGCCATGTTTTGTGTAACTTTGATTTATGTATAATACAATATAGTTATGACAAAACGGACACACAACATTCTTGCATGTCTTTCATCAATACTTTAGTCTGAAAAGTACTTATCCTGCTTTTCACAATACACTCCATATGCATAATTTGTACTGGCTTCAGCAGTCAGTCATTAGGCCTGTTCTTTTTAGTAATAGTAAAAATTGGTGTAATTTCAAGCAAAGGACTACAATATTAAATTAGGTCCCTGCAGTGTTCTTTTGTTGACTGCATGAATGGTAAGAGATAGACCCCTTTTATTGGATGTTACACACATGTATTTTAGGGCCTACAAATTCTCCAGACTCTGTAATGAATGTAACAGACTGGCCTGAACTTACAATACGTTCATAACTGCAGCTATTATTGGAAGGTACATGGGTTGGAAGCTGGTATGAAATGTTACGTCCTTTTTCTCATTTATTCCCCCCAGAGAGAACATCTTGATATATAGTTGGGATAAGAGAAAGAACAACGGGCACGGAAAAATAACCTATGTTTTGAACCCGATTTCCAGCATTGGAGGCAAGAGTTCGACCTGCAGCGGTCCATACTGCTGGTATCCCATCATGCAATGGAGATCTGAGTACGTGCTGCATGAGGCACCAACGAAAATAGGTTTTCATCAATGAACGAGATCATATAAATGCATGTTTTGTTACAGGTAGAAATATTTCATACACACCTGGCTACATGACGCATTGTTTCAGCCCGATAGATTCCCTGTACAGTTTCATAAAACTGTTACGGTGAACAGGAAAATAATGACTTGATTTGAATTGAATGGGACAAGTTAGTTGAACCCTCACCTTTGTCTCCCAAATCAGGAACACCCCACATTACCATCAACCACAAGAGGGCGTCTTCACTTCAATTTCGCATATTTTTACCTATATAATAAATACTGAACTGGCCGTTCACTGGATCCATATAGCAAACAGAGTATGAGAACTTTGATGTCCCATATGTACTGGGAACCCTAAAACATCTCTGGCCACAAATCAGGTTCTGTCGGTAAGAAGGGTACACTGTTTGCTGGTGTTCATTGGTGCAACATTCCCAGTTCTCTCCATTCATAAATACATCCATTCATTGCTATATACACTGGCGGCATTCACTTCCAAGAACGGTGCATTCAATGAAGGCATAACTTTATGCAGTAGTCTTAAAGCCGTCTAAACCAGACTGCTTTTTTTCGGCGCAGGCAACTCCATTCCATCGTGTTGTACAAAAAAGTGGAACCACTGATAACCAGTGAATCGCCATGGCAACTGTTCCTGCTTAGATGGCAAAATAATCCAGAATGTTCTGTCGAGATTCCTACAAGTTGGTGAGCAATTTGACGCCATTTCCACGGAGCACGAGATAGTTGAGACAAACCGACTTTGGTTGGACCACTGCCTGCCCCGTATGCGCCATCTATGGAGGGCAGAGTGCACTATGACCCGTTTCATTAGGGGCAGTGTCAAAACATCACCATGAGAACATAACACATTGTTGCAAGCATTTCATGGTCCACGTATACATGCCCAGCTGCGCATTCACTATTGCGCTGCCCTACCCATCATGGGCGTGACATCACGTCCTCTCTCCATGTTTATCTGATGTTGGTCCATCGGCCACCGTGGCAGAGGCACTACTTTTTCCCAGTCCCGTTCCACTTGCTGCCTTTGTTTTAACATCATTCATCGGCGCTGCTACGTGATTGGTCGTCACCGTTGATGACGGTATGAGCGGCGGTGGAACGCCAACCGAACCACCCGGAGAGTTTGTCTTGCTAGTACAGTTATGCGTAGCCAGCAGACTTGCCTGCCGTTGCTGCTGTGTCACAGGTGTCATGTATAGACCACCAGTGGGTGCTGATGAAATTGTTTCCGATCGCAATCGTGGCGGTGGTGGCACCTTCTGGCTGATATAGTCTGCAAATCGTTCTCGGTCGAGCTGTGCTGCCATGTGATCACGTAGCAACATCTGGTCGCGCATGAAGAGCTGCTCGCGAAGACGTTCCTCCATAAAGGCATTAGCAGCGACACCTGGCATCGACAGTTGTCGCAGCATCTGTTGTTGCTCCATCTCCCGCTGCATTTCAAGTCGCTGCTGGTCTAGTCTCCGGTCGAACGGGTTCCACAGCGCAGCCGCTGCGGCAGCACTGTGCTGCGTAGGGAGCGGACCCCGCTCCAAACCCAGGTACGGAATTCCCAGCAACTGGGACCGATCGAGCAGCGACACGGAGTTGGGCGGATAAGGCATGCCCAGGTAAGTCTGTGGGAACACGTCCTCACGCCCACCGCCGCCCACTTTGAGGGGGGTCGAAGTCCGGCGTTCAGTGATGCGTTCGCTCTTTTCGACATGCATTATGCTGTCTTTATGTTCTTCTTTCACCTTGACACAGTGTCGCGCGATGTCGTTCGGCGCAACGCTTGCTGTTGGCTTGTTATTGCAATGTGAGGAAATTCTCTCGTTCGGACCGTTTACGATTGGTGATCGTGACCTTGACCTTGAGTGGGTGCTTGACCCCGACCTGTGCTGCTCCGAGTGGGGACTTTTTGTGTGTCTGCTGTGTTCGTGTAGTGGCAAGTTACGTTTCAGGTGATCTTTCTCCCTGTAAACAAAAGTAGAAAGTATGTTATAACGACAAACATTTCAGCACACGTCAAACTGCCTTCACATGGAATAGTTATTTTTATAGTATACTTGCTATCATAACTTTCTTAATTTCAAATTTCTACTGATAACCTCTAATTACAGTATCATGGTACCTGTGTAAGTATTATAATTAGTAATCTACCTGATGGGAGGAGTAAACATATGTCTTTACATCAACTCCCTCCATTTCTGACACATAATTAGTTACAACCACCATATTGTGGCATAGTATTGTACATAGCTTCATGACTTTGTTAATTATGTAATGCCACACTATACTGCCTGTATGATGATGTCAAGTATTGTTGGAAATAAATATTTACAACATCAATTCTCCTCACCTTTGATGTTCCCTCATCTCCCTGTCCCGTTTCTGGGCCAGTTCCAGTTCCCTCTCCCTGGAAACAACGACACCCACAATCAGCACAAGAAACAAGGGTTGCCTTGGATAATTTATTATAACCACCAAAACATATTTTAAGTTCCCAGTGAATTGTCAGCCCTCCAAGTGGAGCGTTCCCAGTGAATTGTCTGCCCTCCAAGTGGAGCGTTCCCAGTGAATTGTCTGCCCACCAAAGTTAGTTTTCACTAGACCATATATATTTATTTCAAATTCACAAATATCAACAACACACATGTGACATGGATTAAACACACCTGTCACAAGGTTTAACACACCTGTCTTGAGGTTTAACACACCTGTCACATGAACTACTATACTTGTCACAAGGACTAGCAATTACATCATGAGGACTGTCACACTTGTCATGATGACTGTCACACCTGTCATGAGAACTGTTTCACCTGTCACGAGGACTGTTCATTCGTCATGAGAACTGTCACAGCTGTCAAGAGGACTGTCATACCTGTCACAAAAAGTCATACCTGTGATGAGGACTGTGATGAGGACTGTCATACCTGTCATGAGGACTGTGACGAGGACACACGTACCTGTCACGAGGACTACTCCTGTGGACGGTGGGGCTAGTCCTGGACATATCCCGAGCATTCCTCTCCTTCTGCTCTCTGTCACTCTCTCGTTCCTTGTCGCGGTCCACCCCGGGGGGTTTGGGCCAGCTAGGAGGCGCAGTGGGGAAGGAGGGAGGTGTGCGGTGCAGGCGGTTCCACTCCTGGGGTGAAGTCAGCCCTGGGATAGTGGGAAGATCACGTCCTCCATAGATATTGTTTGACATCCCTGCTGCGGAACAGAGCAAATGATCATTTATTGAACTTAAAAAACACTGGCGTATTCTATTTATAGTATAACTTCTGTAGAGACTAAACCTTCAGTAGTCCGAGGTCAGAGACACAACAAACCAGAGGGAGGGACCGACAAGGATTTAGGAAATGCAATTTTAAAAAATACGAGATGTTTGAGGAAGGTAGATTTCAGAGAGTGAGCATAAACTCCAGTTCAGCAAAAACACGCCTTATTGAGAATGTGGGTTTTTCGTTATCTATTCTGTGAGAAGACCAACCAAGCTAGTGGTAATCGCTATGTATAATACATACCAAGCCCGCCAAAGGCTCCACTGCCCAGACCAACTAGGGGACCATATGGCGAGGTCCTTGAGAAAGGTGAGGTCGCTAAAACAAAATCACAAAACCGAGGTGAAACATTGCCTCGTCACTGAAGATAAATACACAAAATAAGGTGAATGCGTAGTCTACAACTCCTGGATTAGTGTTACTGGCTATTTTGTGAACACCTGCTTAAAGCTCCCGCATCAATTCAATTGTTTGCTTGTCTAGTTTTGTAATCATTTCATGAAATATCAAACATACCTAGTATCCAGTGCTATCCACTATGTGCAAATGTATTATTTAGTATTCCTGAAATCATCGGGTAAACTATGAAATAATTTTTTACTGGGCCTAGTCCAAATTTTACTAAAAAGGACAAATGTGCATTTTTGAACTATAACAAAACATTACCCGGTCTAATGAAGAAAGTCAATGATTTTAACAATAGTACCCACTCTTTCATAAACCAACTTTGCACATTACATAAATTATTCACACACAACATATCTGAACATCAATGAAACGTGTAAGTGTATTTCTAGAAATATGTCGTCATGGCAGCACTCATGCAGATACAAATGTAAAAATTAAAGTTTTGTTGCCATGGAAATAGAATTCTACCGTTGATGGCAATCACAGTTACTTAGAGAAACGAAGTATGCATAGACAAGTTTGAGTTATGGTTGTGCGATAAAAATGTACACAAAACTGCTGTAAACAGTATAGAACACGACCAAATATGGCTTACCGAGGTGGGCAGAGTTGAGAAAGGCTGCAGCTTGATGGCTAGGAGGGGGCGTGTCAAAAGGACTGCGACTGTGTGGACCTGTAACAAGACCATGGAACATGTAAAAAATTGACATTTCAATGAGACGTCATTTCACCATCTTTACCAGATAACCGGCATTCTTGGATTAAATATATATATATATACATACATACATACAATATATACATATATACATTTGGTGTTAATATATATATATTAACACCAAATGTATACACAAAAATGTGTTTGCCTATAAATAATATAATAACATTTGGTGACATCAGTAAAATTAGATTCGTGAAATTAATTTTCACAATTTAATTAACGAGAATATAATTAAAGATGATCCATCTGCACAACATGGCCATCGATATGTAATGTCGGCTTTCAATAAAAAGAAACCTCTATTTCGCACTGATTAATTAACACTACTTGACAGTTAATAAATTGTAACAAATTCAACAAGAGAACGAAAAAAAAAAAGATTCATAAAGCAACTCTTTCAAAATAACTCGGACGACATAAATAAGATGGCACTGTATGGAAGCGACTACACAGACAAACCCATGTTGTGACACCACGTTTTTTACACCCCCAGTTTACACGTCAACACATTCACAGTGTCATAATTCATCGATCCTTTCAAGGTTTAGTTATCGGTGTTCCTACTAGGGGCACTCCTGCATATTGGTGGTTTCTCATATACTATGTGGCGCCACTGTTCTGGTTTGTTTCTCAATGTTTTCATTAAGAAAATTATCTGAATTTTTCTGTAACACTGACCTTTCCAGCTCAAAATTTAACTGGTGCGAGCAATAAAGGCTATACAAAATAACGTATTTTGAAACGCCAGACGGTGAATTTCATATTATTAACATTGACAAGATTACCATGAAATGTGTAAGTGGTTGATGTTTCTTTTGATGTCTAAGAAGCACTGACATGTTTTCATTTGTATAAAACGAACCATTGGACACCTAAAACATTCCTGCAATCGTTTCGCTGTGTGGCAAAACAATGATCATATTTCAAAATTATTCAAATGTCAGACCGATCGAATTTATCTTTCACTCAGCATTGTTGTTGGTAATATGTTAAATATTTATGTACTAAGAACAGGTATGCGTTGTCATGGATACACGATTGTTCTGCAAACAGTGTTACATTATCCATCACAGGGGCCACAGGTTATTTTGGGTTGCCTCCACTGAAAGTATGAACCTACATGCGAAATGATACATATGATGGACAGACAGAGATAACAAATAATGAAAACCGATTCATCTTCATTAAGAATAATAATGATATAATAATAATGATATACAAATTATGGACAGGCAGAGAGATCGAGTAATAATATAAACCGATCCATAATAACAGTTAAGACAAAAAACACAATGCTCACTTGGTCCCATGAGACTTCCAGCGCTGCCACGATCGCCTGGCCGAGGCATACCAGTGCTGACACCTGGTAGAAGACTACTAGGTGGTCGTAGCGGGTTAGCGGAGGCATTGATGAGATGATTCATCTCTGACTTGCGGTGAGCGGACTCGACGACAGAGGAAGAGTTCATTGCTAGGTGATTCTGTTGGTGTCGGTGAATCTCCCACGCCATGCGCACGTGTGCCGCACACCACTTCCCCGTCTTCTGTTCAACGCAGTCAAAGAGCGGATATAAAGCACTGTACGACTTTCCTTGGTTAAGAGATACACAGCTAGGTGGAGGTTTTGTATAATCAAAATTCTGAAAATGTTTCATTCTCAAAGTACACATAAATTAACAGATGACAGAGGTTATACATCATGTTTTAATCTTTATTGCTGTATTCTATTTATCGTTAGAAATAGTATAAAACTGGAATTTGACACAGCAATAGGTCTGGCAATATATGATATTCTACGGCTATTCACACTAGTAGATTATCACTGCTATTGGCATTGTTCTACCAACACACTGGATGCTGCAAGGAGTCTCTTGAAGCGGCTGTCTTTTTTCCCAGGTAATGCCAGGCAACTCGGCTAGTAGCTACATAATCTGACAGTTATAAAACTAGAACGGTAAAACCTGTGCATGCCAGCAAAACCTACCTTTACCTGGGCGACGGACGGTGGCTGTGACGTCACCTTGTCATGGTCACGCCATGACGACAACAGTTGTGACGGATGCAGTGACGAAGGCACGTTCTGGTGACAAACACACAAACCACTAACTCAACGCACCGTTTCAAAAGGGTTCATTTTTTACTCACTTCAAACTCAGGCGAACAAAGCAGGATTCACATCTAACAGAAACTGTCATTTATGTTGGTTGATCGTTTTTATCAGGCAGCGATACAATATTCATGAGGGTTTCATTAAGCACGGCTGCCTCTGTTTAATTGTTCACACATTCAAAACAACTCACTGCACGAAAAAAAAATGTGTACTTATAAATGATTTATTGCAACTTGTGAAAAGGCAACTGTCAGGCATTACTTGTGCATATTTCATGCATGCCATTAGTGGTCAGATAACAGCTGGGGCAGAGCAACAGTACATGAACTTGCTTCACCCCTTTATAATTAATATAAAGGGAGCAAGGAACAACATATTCAACAACTCCTCTATGGATGTGAACACAATCATGGCAACTGTCACAACTCCTCTATGGATGTGAACACAATTATGGCAACTGTCACAACTCCTGTATGGATGTGAACACAATCATGGCAACTGTCACAACTCCTCTATGGATGTGAACACAATCATTGCAACTGTCACAACTCCTGTATGGATGTGAACACAATCATGGCAACTGTCACAACTCCTCTATGGATGTGAACACAATTATGGCAACTGTCACAACTCCTCTATGGATGTGAACACAATCATGGCAACTGTCACAACTCCTCTATGGATGTGAACACAATCATTGCAACTGTCACAACTCCTGTATGGATGTGAACACAATCATGGCAACTGTCACAACTCCTGTATGGATGTGAACACAATCATGGCAACTGTTACAACTCCTGTATGGATGTGAACACAATCATGGCAACTGTCACAACTCCTCTATGGATGTGAACACAATCATTGCAACTGTCACAACTCCTGTATGGATGTGAACACAATCATGGCAACTGTCACAACTCCTCTATGGATGTGAACACAATTATGGCAACTGTCACAACTCCTCTATGGATGTGAACACAATCATGGCAACTGTCACAACTCCTCTATGGATGTGAACACAATCATTGCAACTGTCACAACTCCTGTATGGATGTGAACACAATCATGGCAACTGTCACAACTCCTGTATGGATGTGAACACAATCATGGCAACTGTTACAACTCCTGTATGGATGTGAACACAATCATGGCAACTGTCACAACTCCTCTATGGATGTGAACACAATCATGGCAACTGTCACAACTCCTCTATGGATGTGAACACAATCATGGCAACTGTTACAACTCTATTATCAAGCAAAGTTGAAATGGATCTTTCCACAAACTCAAAGGTACAAATTCTGATCCTTTATTGTCAAACAGTCAATGTGTATACTTTTAAAATGTCGTTCATTAAAACACATCTGGGTGGTTAGAATAAATACATCTGGGTGGTTAGAATAAATACATCTGGGTGGTTAGAATAAACACATCTGGGTGGTTAGAATAAATACATCTGGGTGGTTAGAATAAATACATCTGGGTGGTTAGAATAAATACATCTGGGTGGTTAGAATAAACACATCTGGGTGGTTAGAATAAATACATCTGGGTGGTTAGAATAAATACATCTGGGTGGTTAGAATAAATACATCTGGGTGGTTAGAATAAACACATCTGGGTGGTTAGAATAAATACATCTGGGTGGTTAGAATAAATACATCTGGGTGGTTAGAATAAACACATCTGGGTGGTTAGAATAAATACAGTATAACTAAATATAGTCTAGAATAAATATAGTTTATTCTATACAACATGTTTTTGCGATAACAAAACTATCAGTCTTTGTACATTTAACCAGATTCTATCTTGACACAGTCAATACCAACATATTATATTATTGAGTCCCCAGATGGTTTAAATTTACAGAATATTTTGTGCAATATTTTGGTTTAAATTTACAGAATATTTTGGTTTAAATTTACAGAATATTTTGTGCAATATTTACAGAATATTTTGTGCAATATTTTGTGCAGATTATAATCTGAGTGGAGGGTGTATGGAAGAGAGGGATAACCTACCTTTGGCTGGAATGCACCCCGTAGTCCTGAGCCGACAGTCGCCATAGGGGTACTAGAGAGCCCGGGAGGACCGGGTAGCAAGGGAGAAATCCCAGGGAAGCCAGGCATCTGGGAAATAAAATGGGAACAGTAATAAAAACAATAAAGCAAAGCGTTCAATTTATATCACGCCCCTCCAACAATCATGTTACACTTTGCCCCCAGCAGACCTGTTCACGTCAACACTATTTCAACTTCTACTGAAGCTTTCAGCAATGCTGCAATTGCTGCATGAAAGTTGTTTGTTCGTATAATTCCATCACTGAAATCCCGTCACTGTCTGTTGCGAGGTACTCGTTTATACAGCTGAGTGAACTGAGGCAAAGTGGGGTGAACAGAATTACCCCAGTGTTTTTAATAACAGTTCAAACCCTGATCCTCTTTGATTGACAGTCCAGGCGGTTCTAAGCACAGAGCTACTGTGTCCTGGATAATAGGCAAACAGACTATAAAATATACACACTAAAGACTTTGTATTAATAATGTCGGTATACCAAGTTATCGTAAATGCTGCATTAATCCCGAGTTAGTTTTAAACTGTGAGTTTACAGTAGCCCTAAGCCAGTCAAAATCCTGGCTTAGTTGTTATTACTGGATAAATCTTAATTCTGAGTTGGTTTAGTCCTATGTCTTTCTTAAGTTAGTCTTAACCAAAGACTTAATTCCATGACGGTTTAGTCTGTAAACGGTTATAAACAACTGAGACGTGGCTTTAAGCCTGTGTTAATCCAGAGGTTTCCACAAAGACAATCTGTGCTGATCATATAATTCTTGGGGTCACATTAATTCAGCAATAGTTGTGTTTATCCTGGGGTAGTCTTACTTTAGCAACAACCATTAATCCAGGGACTGGGTAAATCTCGAGATTATCTCAATCCTCGACTTAACAGTGTTCCAGTATTCGTGTGCGAGGTGTTGACATCTAACTTGCCATGTAACTTGTCTCACAGTGCTGCTCCGGTCCTTACAACTTTTACTGAATGTGAAGTGTTTATCCACAAACGTGTTACATCCAAAAACCATTAGTTCATCAGTGGAGTACAGTAGTACCTGCCTTCAACGGATACTTCTGTACCCAAGCAAGTGTCCCTACATGGCAGGTGTCCCCTCATCGGAGGGACAGGCATGCTGGAGTGGAGGGCTGAAGTAAGGCGCATTAGGTGTTCCCATGTCTGGTCTGCCACCAGGGTGCTACTAACTAACAGCAATTGCCACCCGCTGCTCCAAATCCAAGAACGCTGTCGAAGCCACAGTGTGCTTGCAACACTGTCTTATATGGCAATATGCAGTTTATAGAGCTTATTAAACGAGTCAACTACTATCAACGTATATTTTTTTTAAATGTCACACCCTGTTTAATCGTTAACTGAATAAAATACATGTACGTATACCGTTATGGAACTATGATGACGATATACTGAACTAATAGGCCTACAAATTGAAAATAATAACCTGGATTTGAGCAGCCGAAAATGTATTTGAGTTGACACACGCATATGTAAGCTGATTAAACATAGAAAACGACAATAGGCAGAATTAATAATCGTTTCACCTCGATTTTCAACTGATCTCGACCGAAGCATAAATTTATGATGCACGACTTAGCATCGATTCATCGGTTCATATGCAGATGACGAATTCGTATTTTCGCGCACCAGTAGCGCCTTTGGCATTTGGCATGTTGGTTTCGCGTCATTTAGATTGGAAGCATGCCATTTCACCCCAGTGTCATAGTAGTACTGCATACTAAATTGAATTTAGAACTGTTTATCTGATTCTTATGCGAGGCGTATTTGTGAATCTCGATTGCAATTTCAAACCGCCTAAGCGAAGCCAACATCAGCGATTGATGTCGGCGGCAGAGTCAAACAAACAACAGGTTGACACTCGTTCATTGACATTGTTCACCTGTTTCTTGATAATTGTCAAAGCAATTCTTAGTAGGTTTAAGCAGGCCCATTTGGCATTTCCCCCGGCGGCAGAAAATCGGGGTCCACGACCAACAGCCTTATATCCGAATTCATGTTATAACGTTGTTTTTCCCACTACACACCATGCTGTTTGTCATCGCCATTTTGGAAATAAAATATTTCTAGAAAAAAATTATGAAAATAATGATTTACTGTCCACCTGAGCAGGGACAGAAAACCAAAATATCCCGTCCGCTGTCCGCGTTCACCAGGTGTCCCCTCATCAGAGGGACATTAACATGGTAAAACAGTCCGTACATTGAAAAAGTGTCCCGCCATAGCAGGTGTCCACTCATCGGAGGGTCCGTTGAAGGCAGGTACTACTGTATAAAGCATTTTGCCACAAAACACGTTTAACCTCCATCAACTTAATGGCAGCATAAAAGCACTCTTAACTCAATTATGTTGTATAACAATCACAGCCTTCTTTTTCCAGTTAAACATCCAGTCACCCCTCTGTTGTCATCTGTTAATAGCCGCCCCACCTACCACACAAGCCATGCAACACCGACACATATTCTGTGAAGAACTATCCACTCTTGCTGTCACTGACTGACAACCTTTTTGTGAAAGACTTTACATGTGAAATCCAAGAGAGCCTTTCACTAGGCATGGAACAAGGTGTAAATCCTTTGTTGCTTCCACGTTCAGCCATAGATCAATGTACAACCAGTATCCACTGGCAAAACACTCCTGGCAAACACATCGAATAGACGTATCACACATTCACAGTGATTCTGCCATAGAATGTAACAGGTCTCATGTGTAACAGGTCTCATGTGAAATGTCTTTATCACTAATCCGCGGTGATGCTTACCATGCCACGATGGCGACAGTCAAATCGGAATGCCGCCTGCCTCAATATTTCCAGCTGCATGTCGAGGCGCACCGAGAATGGCGCAGACTTTCATGTGATGACCAGTTGACATTCACCGAGCGGCCGCACTGTGCAGCGCCGTGCCGCTAGCCTCCATGGTACACGTAATGAAACTGATCTAATTTCACCACTGGGACACAGCTTTATAGCACCGCTTGCAGAGTGGCCGCGCCGCTGGCGCACACCGTATAACAAAGCAACATCGATTGCCACTGCTGCGGCGAATATCATTCAATAAGCGTCTAAATGTTTGCTGTGCTCATTATTAAATAATGCATGTGGCGCGCGCCACTGAAACGATGGTACAATGACTACAAAGGACGTGGTTGCGTTACACGTCATTATCAACACTGGCAGGCTCAATTCGCACTCAGTCATGGTCCGGCGCACAACCCCCTGCCCGCATGTAATGGTGCAGAGAAAGAATGGGCATGGATTGCTGTCGCCGATTCCGCATCACTTTCTTAAACAATTATCTGTTGGTGCAATAACTGTGCTTCCGTCGTGATGATTGTCACTAGTCACGCATCAACGACTTTGTCTCGCAAGTTAATTGCATCTAGGTGTGCAATTTAAACATGCATGCACACAAACACAAATAATGGATGTGTGCATGTGTTTAAGTCATGCCCACAAAGGGAGTGTACACAAAGGGACACGGAAGTAGACAAAGACTACGAGTAAATAACGAATACACCAACGGATCTCCATCATTTGATTACACAGAATGATCTACGCTAACGTTATCACACAGAATGATCTACCCTCATGTGTTCACACAGAATGATCTACCCTCATGTGATCACACAGAATGATCTACCCTCATATAATGATCTACCCTCATGTTATCACACAGAATGATCTACCCTCACATGATCACACAGAATGATCTACCCTCACATGATCACACAGAATGATCTACCCTCATGTGATCACACATAATGATCTACCCTCATGTGATCACACATAATGATCTACCCTCATGTTATCACACAGAATGATCTACCCTCACATGATCACACAGAATGATCTACCCTAACATGATCACACAGAATGATCTACCCTCATGTGATCACACATAATGATTTCCAGGTACCTGTGATCTTGTAGTGATCTCTAGGAGGGGATCTCCAGAGATCTGACCTAGCAATGATCCCAGGAAGATCATCACCTCGAAGTTGTGATCCTGCAGATCATATTCTACAAGATCTAATGAGATCAACTCTAAAGATCACAAATCTCCTTCCATTTCTTGAAATATCCCCAACTTTCTTTTGTACACATGTATTTGCAGAACCGTTCTGGGGGGGAGACATTAAATCTGATCTGTTTGCACTAAAGAATTGAGATTGAAATACTGACAACAAATTGGCAAAGTGGCCCAAGGTATGGTAAATTCTTTTCCCGGGCCACTTTGCCCACTTGATGTCAGTACATCTCAATTCTTTAGAATTTACCATACCCGTGTAGACATGCATTAGCCAGCTGACAGTGACTTATACAACACGTAGAAGAACTTATGTCATTAACATACACAAAATACCCAACTCAACAAATGCAACAAATAATATCACTTACGTTTTGTCGGAAGAACGGTGGCGAATCGAACTTCTCAAACTGCAATGAAAGCAAATGAAACTGGTTACAAAAGTAACAAAGTACTTGCGTCTGTACAGTCGGATGCATATATTGCTGCATTTATAATGCATCGTGTGTCAGGGTAAAAATCTGCTCAAAGCCATAACTTGCAGGTTGCCTTTATCGATCACATATAACTACTATCATTTATGAATTCTAACTTCAGGTTTCCTATGCTCAAAAACTTCCACATTTCACCAATTAGTCAAGTATTTTATTGGTATATTTATACTGATCATATTTTCAGTGCATTTTATCCATACAATTGTCTCATTATTACCCTCCATTTTTACATGTCCATTTGAGTCATAAGTATAAGTTTATCCATTTATCCAAGATATACAAAACCATTACAGCCAACATGGTGTAAGAACACTCATAAAAGACAACAGACCCTGCCAGATAGGACCAAATTTCACCCCTAGTGAATATTAATATCATCTGATGGGACCTTATCATTCTGAACGCTATCAATGGTGTACATAACGCTCTCCAAATCACCACTATCGATCAATCAGAACATGGCTTGCATAGTGGCCCATAAACAAATAACCCACAGATACATGATCAGATATGACTGCGATGTTTGTGACAGCATTTGACAACCTGACATGAAATGCACTAACCTCATTGTACATAATAACAGGGTCCATAACACAATAACAGGGTCCACAACACAATAACAGGATCCATAACATAATAACAGGGTCCATAACATAATAACAGGGGCCATAACATAATAACAGGGGCCATAACATAATAACAGGGTCCATAACTTTACTATTTCTTCTTGGGCTAAGACACAATTTGCCCTGTGGGATAACTTTGGTGCCTTCAACCTCCAGGCCAGGGTTATTTAGCTACAAATGTAGACCTCTAATTACCATGGGTGAGTCATGAATGGTCTTTACCTGCTTAAGTGAATTAAACCAACCAGGACATCTGTTCTGCCTAAGTTTGACGAATTACCTAGTTTGACGAGATATTTGTTCTGCTTAAGCTTAGGAATTCATGACAAAACAAAGCTGTTTGCAAAGGAAATAGTGGCAGTGATTGCGGAAGGACAGGTAGAGATACATGCAGTGTTACTAAAATTACAGCAACAGTTACCTAAAGCGTTCTAGCAAGCAAATAACATGAGTAAATGAAGCATATATCCACAAAACACATTACACTGCAAAATCACATAAATTACCCAAGAGCTGTTTTGTGCTGTCACCAAGTTGCTGGTGCAGGCAAAAAAGACAGTGGTGCAGGCAAGTGTCTTGCAGAAAAACACCTTGTATGCCATGTCATTGCTGACGGCACCTTGTATGCCATGTCATTACTGACGATGCCTTGTATGCCATGTTATTGCTGATGGCACCTTGTATGCCATGTCATTGCTGACGGTGCCTTGTATGCCATGTTATTGCTGACGGTGCCTTGTATGCCATGTCATTGCTGACGGTGCCTTGTATGCCATGTTATTGCTGACGGCATCTTGTATGCAATGTCATTGCTGACGGCACCTTGTATGCCATGTCATTGCTGACAGCACCTTGTATGCCAAGTCATTGCTGACAGCACCTTGTATGCCAAGTCATTGCTGACAATACCTTGTATGCCATGTCATTGCTGATGGCACCTTGTATGCCATGTCATTGCTGACTACGCCTTGTATGCCATGTCATTGCTGACAACACCTCGTATGCCATGTCACTGCTGACAATGCCTTGTATGCCATGTCATTGCTGACAATGCCTTGAATGCCATGTTATTGCTGACAATGCCTTGTATGCCATGTCATTGCTGACAATGCCTTGTATGCCATGTCATTGCTGACACTGCCTCGTATGCCATGTCATTGCTGACAATGCCTCGTATGCCATGTCATTGCTGACAACACCTCGTATGCCATGTCACTGCTGACAACACCTCGTATGCCATGTCACTGCTGACAATGCCTCGTATGCCATATCACTGCTGACAATGCCTTGTATGCCATGTCACTGCTGACAATGCCTTGTATGCCATGTCACTGCTGACAATGCCTTGTATGCCATGTCACTGCTGACAATGCCTTGTATGCCATGTCATTGCTGACAATGCCTTGTATGCCATGTCATTGCTGACAATGCCTTGTATGCCATGTCATTGCTGACAAGGTGCAAGAGAAAACACAATTTATATTGAAACACAAATTGGATATAACCCAGCGTTTTGCGGATAAATGCTTCAAATTCACATGGGTGAGATTAGAGGGTGCAGAGGTGGGGTGATGGGGGAGTGCAAAAGGGTGAAGGTGAATTGAAAGGGGAAGGTCAAGAATGATACCCAGTGGCTTGATGGGAACTTGACCGGTTATAGATGAACTAGAGAAAGATATTTATAACAAAACATTAGAATTTTAGTAGGTTGCAATTTGATAATAGCAGGGCAGAAAGACGAGGCAGACACAGGGGTGATTAGTTAGAAGAAGGGTAGGGAAAATACAGAAGATGGTAAACAGCACATGAAGAGCCTCAGAGAGGAAGATGAGAGTTTCAAATTGATGAGGGGTTGAGACAAACAGACATACAGACAGACACATTGACAGGCACATACACAAGCAGACCAACAAACAGACATCGGAGAGGGAGGGTAATAAATAAGAATTGTTTTAAAGGTAGGATTAGACAAAAGAGAGGGTAAATTAATAAAGGGTGGAGTATGAAAGCTGCATCACTGTAAATGTGCTGAGAGAAAGGATAACAAGAGGGGTATATAGGGGGGTGACAATAGTTCACCTTCTTGTGCTCCCTCTCTGGCGCGGACAGATTCATTGGCTGCGTGCCCAGAAAGCCTGCAGAGGGCGATGGAGAGCTCTTCTGCAAGTGGAGGAAGCATTCAACATATTTACAAAGCCTCTGCATTAACACAAGCAGGCACCAGGCAGCAAAAGGTTAAACTCAAGCCAACCAGCAGAAGCAGCTATACCGAAGAAACTGTGAAATGGTTACATATGCTACATAGAAAGTCATCACTGCTGGAAGAGAAAGGGTTAACCCAGCCAAGAAGCATTACTACCAAAGCAGCGACATAGTGGTCTAAACCCAAATAACATGGAATAATAAAATTAACCTATCATCTGCAGCAGAACATAAAACAGATTACTCACAAGAAGTGGTGATGGGGTGGGTGGGGCGAGCCCCCCAGCAAGCCCCCCTGGCTGGAATGTGCACATGTGTTGGTGCGTGTGATTGTGCTGGTGTTGATGCATGTGCTGGTGTAGTTCCGGCGGCCGCAGGTAGGAGGCCTGCGATTGGCAGAACGAGTTTGCCAACACTCGGTCCTGCAGAAACCTCGCGTTCAACTCTTGCTGCAGTATTTCAGGGTCTGAAAATATACACATACATACATGTTTACATCAACGGGTACTCTGTTAATACAATGAATATTTTGCGTTTTAGTTTACCTAGTTTTTAGCCCAGTCTTAGCAACTTTTTGTCTATTTATTAGTCAAAGTCGTCAGTATTAAATGAAATTGTTACTAGCTTTATTTGTTATCTATATTTGTTATCTATATTTACAGTCTTTAATCTTACATTTTAGTGATATGCAAACACTCCTGAATAGAGTCTTACTTTGGATACGAGTGTATAAAGTTATTGTTGTCAAGCAATAATTTACTGACACAATCACTAGTGTCAATACAGTCACCTATGGCGACACAGTGAACAATGTCAACACTACGTCATCAACTCTGTCAACATGTGTGTCACCAATGTCAGTAATGTCACCAACAGTGACACAAAACTATCATCAAAGAAGTGGTATTTTGTAGTGTCTAATTTACGACTTGATTAAACAGAAAGTTTGCAATCTAAGCCCAAACGATGCTAAAATTGTGGTATTTGTATTTTGTAGAATTCGGACATCATATGATTAAGTCTTACTAAAATCCCATTTGCAATAAGTTAATATTGTGCCTGGTGTTGGCCAATCGCAAAACAACTCAGCACAAGTATTTTACACAATCAAGCAAACATCTGCCATTAGCCAGAACACAAGTATTATTTTGTTCTTGATAGAAAAAAAAAGCATTGGAGCGAACGTGAAAACATTTAAGGTACACACACCCCCACCCACACCACCACCCCATCATGTTTTCCCTCATACCTATATAAGCTGTTTTTGTGATGCCCCAATCTCTTGCACTTTGGATGGTTACCGACCCACCGGCACGTAGCTATTTACATCCGTCATTAACCAGTAGAAGCAATCAAGGTAACACAATTCTTGTGACAATCACCAGTAATGCTCTCGTCCAGGCTCACAGACATCAAGCAATTATTTCATTAGGCAAACCCAATCAGCAGCAAGCTGCTCATTATGACAGATGGTAGTGTTCCGGATCCTTCTAAGGGTTATTAAGGCCCAGTCGTGTCTCACTAAAGAGAGGTAATTCCTATAGATTTCTCGGGGCGGTTCGATCAATCTTGATCAAGCGACAGACAACCGATTAGGTCAGTCAGCCCCTCACAACAATGACCATTATTTCACACCAAATCACAGAAAAGAGAAACTAATAAAGATAAATACGTCGATTATAACGCCACACCGCAACTCAATAATTCGTACTGGGAGCTCCATGTCAAATGGATTTCTCTGACGCTCTTTGCGGACGACTCGAATGCAGCCATTAGACGTAAGAACACATCCGACTAATGCCGCAAACAGAATTAACGCAGCCACTGCCTCGTAAACTGGCAATTAGCACAATCAGGTTAACTTCACTGTCCCAGAATTCTGACAATTAATTTAGTGTTCCATTGCAGTCGTAAAAACACTGCCTCAATATTCAACTTGAATCCTGCCTAACTGTTGTTGAAAGCCACCACATCATTCAAGTATTTTGCTCATTTCGTTTATAGAATAATTTTGTAAATATTAGAACCATCAAGTATCGACTATGACATGCTAGCTCGTTTGTTTTGATGAAATCATTGGACAAACTATTAAATTATATACTACGACATAAAGCCATTCACAATTGCAAGTCACCCAATCTAATAATTAGTAATTTTTTTCCGATGATTTTAAATAAACGTACAAACTATTTTATTAAACCAAACTGTAATTTACAAACTATTCACACACTACAGGTTTAAACATCAACAAACCTGATTTGCAGTGGATTAAATGAATTAACGAGGGAGTTCCTATCAGTCTGTAAAACTTATTATTGCAGTCTTGGGCACTTTCCAATTGTATTGCACCGGCTACACTGTTAAAATATGCAACAGCATTTGTTGGCAATAAGAAAATTACACTGGCTGGCCCATAGCAAATAAACATTGTATATTATGTTCATATAGTCTTATATTCATAATTCACAATACAGTACAGTATGTAGGCAGGAACAACAGACCATTACACCAATAGACACAATGTTACATTTGTTTAATCATAAACAGTTTAGGGCATTGTTCATGCATTTATTTATTATTTTAAATGTCATCGTAATTTCCACGTTTACCTGACATAATTGATGTTTGTAAGCATTTTTTTCTGCAGAATTTTCAGCCTAATTTCTGTGATATTTGCCATGAAATGTTATATTAGTAACAAATAAATTTATTTATACACTCAATGTCACATCCAGTGTAAGACCCTGCTCAGGAGTGTTTACATTTGATTAAAGTGCTAAGACAAAAGACTATAAATTCTGACTAATATAACTGTTAATTACAGTTTAATACTGAAACCTAATAAAAAGACGAAAAGTTGCTAAGATTGGGCTAAAAAAACTTAACTAGACAAACTAAAACACTCGGAGAATCTATAAAAATATTTTTTTTTAAAGTGTTCATCAAGTTGGGATAATAACTGTAGGGAATAAACTTCAGTTATGTTTAAAAGAAATATAAAATATTAAATAGAAAAATATAAAGTAGCTAACAGTATATAAAAGACAAAATTGTCAACAGTTACATTCAAGTAAGAAATTATAAACAAATTGGATAAATAAATAATATTATTTTATTATTACTATAATTTATAAAGCGCCATATGTCATAGGCATGTATACTTGCAGTAATAAAATATATAATATTACAGTAAAAAATATATAATAAAAAAGGACTGCAGCTGTATTCGATTAAGATTAATAAAAAATAAATAAATATAGTAAATAAGTAACTAAACTACACGTTCATAAAAGAACTTATCTTGGATGTTACTTACTTCCTGTCAGGGATGAGAGCGGGTCAGACACGAACGGGGGTGGAGGCGGCACAGCTCCCGGCAGGGGGGTGGACGTCAGGGATGGAGGGGGTGGGGGTGCAAACATACTGTGGGATGGCAATGGATGGTTGGGTGGGGTGGCATGTAGGGGGTTGGAGACAGGCAGGGGGGGTCGTGGGCAGTGGTGGAGGGACGAAGTCGGGGTTGGCGTTCTCCGGTTGCTATGGTTACGATGACGATGATGCGATGTTGACGACGACGATGACGATGGTAAAGATGGTGACAGACTAGAGACGGGGGACGTTCGTTGACAGTGATTGTGTGGTAATGATGACGACTGGCTGTATGTGACTGTTGGTGCTGACGATGATGACAATGATGCTGACGATGATGGCGGTGTTGGACAGCAACTGCAACAAAAAATACAATACAAATAATATTCATACAATACAAATAATACAATACAAAGACTATTTTTATTGCATCTCAGAACCCTCAGGAATCTGAGCTCAGAGGCGCATCAAAACCAAGGGTTAGGCATCTTAAGTCCACATACAGTGTCAAAGTTGTCAACAGATGAATAAATAGGCTGAGGAAGAAACAAAAGTGAACACAAAAGTTGTCCGTCCATGATATGTAGAAAACTTTGTATTTATAAGAGATAATGCATAAACAGGGAAAACCTGCCAACTGATTCCCCCCCTCACAGACAAGTGTTCTAACCCTTATCTAGTACACTGGGGTTTACTTATCTAGTACACTGGGGTTTACTTATCTAGTACACTGGGGTTTACTTATCTAGTACACTGGGGTTTACTTATCTAGTACACTGGGGTTTACTTATCTAGTACACTGGGGTTTACTTATCTAGTACACTGGGGTTTACTTATCTAGTACACTGGGGTTTACTTATCTAGTACACTGGGGTTTACTTATCTAGTACACTGGGGTTTACTTATCTAGTACACTGGGGTTTACTTATCTAGTACACTGGGGTTTACTTATCTAGTACACTGGGGTTTACTTATCTAGTACACTGGGGTTTACTTATCTAGTACACTGGGGTTTACTTATCTAGTACACTGGGATTTACTTATCTAGTACACTGGGGTTTACTTATCTAGTACACTGGGGTTTACTTATCTAGTACACTGGGATTTACTTGCCCATGCTTTTGCACATTTTTTTCCATATCATATCATATCCATGTCACTTTCCACATTATTTGTATACAATTACTATTATGCATGCAATTGTACATTCAAATTATTTTGTATATCTAGTCTTATTTGTTATAGGGCAAGCAATGATAGGTATACTCTTGTATACTCTTGTATACTCTTGTATACTCTTGTATACTCTTGCACTTCTTACAGGTACAATATTACATTTCTTCTTGCCCTTTTTCAACAAATTAGTCATGCAGTAATGATGCTACTGTTAAAAAGATCCTACATGTTTTTCAATTCATGTAAAAGCAAACCTTGTATTGCTAGAAAATCAAGCAGGATGCTTAAAACTGTCATAGCCATTACCAGATCCACAATCTCTCAATGAGCAATCACTTTTCACAGACCTCTCCAGGAGCCCATCCATCACACACGCAAGCATGCACACACGCACACACGCACGCACACACACACATGGAGTGCACCAGCTTTTTTATTTGAATACAATGACGCAGATAGTGGAAATCTGGCCTTATTTTTAGTGGCGAAACAAAACAAAATTACAACCTGTGTTGTGTGTGTTAGAGAGCATGCATAAAAAATGATTACTTTAGGGGTGATATCAAATCTTCAGTTATGATTTGCATTTAAAACACTGGACAATTTTTGGCATAGACTTTCATGTAAATAATTTGATTAAAACTATGAAGTTTTACTGCTGGAAATGATGTGCTAAAATAAATGTAGTTCTTTTACAAACACAACACTCGAAAGTTCAATATGCACACTTTCAATCAATACAACATCGGTTCAGCCACTATTCGATTAAATTCACTTGCAGCGCTACAGTCCACAAGCTTTTCCTATGCAAAAAAATTCTCAATTCATGTCCAAAAATATCCCACTTCTATCTGATAACAAGCAAATTCTATCACCAAAATACCATGCAGGCTAGGCACGTGGATACACTGCTCAAATACACAGACACCACCGTCCGCCGGGAATCGAGCAAATGGAAATTAATTTTCGTCCGTCAGTCGAGCTGCCATGCCGATGACTATCACGGGGCTCCAAATCCCGTGAAACAAAAAACAAAACATGGCACAGACTATCTTATCATAGCGTGCCACTCCAACCACGAGTTTGACTACATTCCAAGTTGACGTGTTATTATACACGTTCCATAAATACGCCGCAGCAGTGGGAATCTTTACTCCGCCGCGAGTATCGGTTAATCCTGGTGCAATCCCAGAGTTCATCACTGCTAAGCCAGCAGCATCGTGCAAGTGCCGATAAAAAGAATTCCCCAGACGGTATGGGCAATGGCGACCAGAATCAACTGATAGAAACCAGCAGGATGAGGTTTAGACGCATGCAGAGAAATGCTGTCATGCTGAGACATGCACCTCTATGTGAATACCTCACTTAGCTCTTTCCCAGGCAGTGCAATTATTGCACACAT
The DNA here is from genome assembly GCA_963662155.1 of Lamellibrachia columna. Taxonomy (NCBI): domain Eukaryota; kingdom Metazoa; phylum Annelida; class Polychaeta; order Sabellida; family Siboglinidae; genus Lamellibrachia; species Lamellibrachia columna. Next base: position 48,614,953 of record OY759269.1, on the reverse strand, counting down.
ATTAAATATGCCTGCAATAATTTTAAGCAAACCTCATTTAAACGGTCTCCCAGAACCCTTGTTTTTAACGCTGTCACACAGATGTTTACTTAAACCGATTGCATTCAAAATCACAATAAACTGAGGTAACCACATGACATCGCCATCTTGGTTAAATAATTTGACCTTGCACAAAGAGAGTTTTTGCAAAGAAAGTCGAAGCTAGTTTTTCAAAAGGGAATTAGACAGTGATTCGTTGTTTTATAGTTCTAATTTCAACAATCTGTGGGTGTTTCCTGTCAATTCTTAGAGGGATTTCAACATCAACATCATCAGTTGTACTGACTGTGATGTATTATCCTTGATTATCGATCAATATAGCGATGTGACAGCTAGACACGGAATTTGGAAAATGACCACCCGATGGCTTCATGTGAAAAGTGTTAACCAGTGTTATAAAATGATTGACACCGAATGCAATGATATTTAGCTAATTATCCTTTCAACATGAACTGGATGTGTCGCAGTGCACTGTAATAACGCTAACGTGTGCATGCGCATGTATGCACACACGTCAGCCTGCCAAATCAGTGCATGCATCCATGTGCTCATGCATGCACGCACATGTGTATGCGTGCAAACACCTATGTATGGTGCATTGATGCATACAGATATATGCATGTATACGTGTATGCCAGCTTCCTGCATGCATACGTGTGTGCCAGGTTATCCCTACTAGATAAACAATAATTTCTTAACCTCCTCAATTTTTTTATTATTTCCTATTAATTAACATTAAATTTGGTGGGTACTCAGTTTCAACAGGTGGCACTATTCTGCAAGATTAAACACGATTTAACAAGAATGTTATCCAAAGTTACAAACACTAGATGGCAGGTGGATAAGGAAGCCATTGCATTCGCTTATCCAGACTCCTACAAATGCTCATCTACGTATAGTCCCGTCTTTATCTGTCAATTCTATGTTATAAGATACAGTGATATAATTCTATGTTATAAAATACAGTGATATAATTCTATGTTATAAGATACAGTGATATAATTCTATGTTATAAGATATAGTGATATAATTCTATGTTATAAGATATAGTGATATCATTCTATGTTATAAGATATAGTGATATCATTATGTTATAAGATATAGTGATATCATTCTATGTTATAAGATATAGTAATATCATTCTATGTTATAAGATATAGTGATATAATTCTATGTTATAAGATATAGTGATAATTATCATCTTCAAGCAGCTTCAAAGAAATGCATTTCCAATTCACAAAAACACACAAACATGGATGATGTGCATTCATTATATTATTATTAAACCCCAATTCCCTCCCCCTCCCCCTCCCCCTCCCCCTCCCCCTTGTATCAGGCATACACTACTGAGTAAATCATACATCATCCCTCCATGGAATACAACTTAATTTCTGCCCACCAAAGGGGAAGTGGGATCAGGGTTGTGCTTAGAATCACTCCAGCATGCTCCTGGGCCCGTCCGGGAAATCATTGCGTTGTCAAACACAATCTGCCAATTTAGATAAATCGAGTGGCATCTAAGAGGGGAGGACGCTAGGGACAACAGCAGAGGAGGATGATTTCCCTTGACTACACTTGACCAACTCCTCCCACCAAGCCACGCTGATACAACTGCATGCAAGTATGCATGTGTGTGCGTGTGCACGCACATGCATGCAGTGTGTGTGCATGGTGATTGTGCACATACATGTGTGTGTGTGTATATATATATATATATTATATATACATACCAGGCTTGGGTTCAAATGCGAGTCAGCGCATTTAAATGCAAATGCTTGAAATTATTCAAATGCAAATGCATCCATATATGATTGCATTTAAATGCAAATGTTTTAAATAATTCAAATGCAAATTTCATATTATGTACGTACGTATATACATATATCCATATATATATGAGTGTGTGTGCTGTGTTTATTAGATATGCAAAAGACATCCTGTATATATATATATATATATGTGTGTGTGTGTGTGTGTGTGTGTGTGCTGTGTTTATTGGTTATACAAAAGACATCCTGTGCTGATTGATGGAACCGTTTCACTTGGAAAATATATCTACTATAACACACACATAACACACACACATAACACACACACATAACACACACATAACACACACATAACACACACACATAACACACACACATAACACACACACATAACACACACATAACACACACATAACACACACACATAACACACACATAACACACACATAACACACACACATAACACACACACATAACACACACATAACACACACACATAACACACACACATAACACACACACATAACACACACATAACACACACACATAACACACACACATAACACACACACATAACACACATAACATAACATAACACACACATAACATAACACACATAACACACACATAACACACACACATAACACACACACATAACACACACATAACACACACATAACACACACATAACACACACATGACACACACATAACATAACATAACACACACATAACACACACACATAACACACACATAACACACACATAACACACACACATAACACACACACATAACACACACATAACACACACACAACACACACACAACACACACACCGATAGAGTGAGTGGTTGCTTTGTCGTAACAGAGTTGATGCAATCAACTAAGTACATGCCTTTTATGGTACTGTACATAAAGGACGCGCCTTTCTTATTTTATGTTCCCTGTGCACCACACAGTAATATGCAGAAACGGTAAATGACCCCACATTTGTCGGGTAATACATAAAATTATTGTCATTACGTTATTCCATATGCAATTTGTCTTTGTTGCTCATCGGAGGCTTCTAGTAACATGGTCAGAGGCACAGTGTAAATAAAATTATAAAAAAATTGTCTAGCTTATTCAAAGAACTAAATATGAATTGATATAGGAAATTGTTTTTATGCTGGAAATAAAAGTTATTATTAATATATATTATTATTATATTATATTATTATATTGTTTGGATTTCTGTGTGATCAGTATTGCTTTAAATGCAATTTATATTACATTGCCATTGAATTAAACAATTATGCAGCTGGTGTAAATAATAATAATAATATTACATTTTATTTTATATAGCTCAAGATCCAATATTGTTTGTGTGCATATAAAATATTATTAACATTGTCTAGAACTGCTAAGGAATTGATTAAAATACTACTAATAATATTGTATAGCAATATAATATAACAGTAATAAAATTATGATTAATAATTAATTAATTATTTATTAAATACACATACATAAGAATAATATATAATAAAAAAATTATAATATTTATATATAATAATATATTAAATTATCAAATGAAGTTTTTAAAATATTGCTAACTAATGTGAATAAGATCCTGGGAAATATTCATAATTAAATTAACGTACTACTACCACTACAACAATAATATAATGATTAATTAAAACTACATACATAACAAATCATAAAAAATATATATTTATATATGATAATATATCAAACAGACAAATTAATTTTTTTAAATATTGCTAACTAATGTGAATAAGATCATATATTCACGACAGAGTACATTGACTAGAGCAACTAGTGTTGATCAGCAAGATCTTGCAGACTGACTCTATCTGTACCCATAAACAACTGGATTATTCACCTCGCTGTCTACCTGCCTCAAACGGGCCAAGCAATCCAGGTATAATCCGTCTGGGCCACAGTGCTGCTAATCTCTCCCTCGTGTCTATCTAAGCTGGTAATCCACTGGACCGCTGCTGGAACCTTTGGTGGATTAAGTTGGATTAGTGTTAATCCACCACTGGATCAGCCAGCACTGTAGACGGATCCGCCGGGATTACCATTTCATTTAAATAGCCAATGTAGCGCCAACTGAACAGCAGGGTTAATGGCATGGGAGGATCGCAGGAAATGTGGCATGGTGTTCTAAGATCTATGCGTGTTAGCGGCTATCTACCAAACAGTCTGAACAGCTGCTTGCTTCTAAACCACACAAACTAACAACTGCACATTAACACAAAGTCTAAAACTGTTATAGTATTACTATTACGATATTATTATCTTTGAAGAACTTTTATTTATTTATTTACTATTATTATTATAATAATTAATTAAGTTTAAACCTGTCCATCACTGTTTCTATTTTCATTCATACAGCTGAGTGAACTAAGGCAAAGTGGATTGAACAAAATTGCCCAAGCTTCAAAACGGCAGCAAGAGGATTCAAACCCTGGGTCTAAACACTGCGCCACTGCACCTCACAGAGGAATTATAGAGGGAGGGAGAGAGGGAGAGAAAGAAGGAGAGATACTGAGATAAGTAGATCACTAGTATTCAAGGTCACTAGTAACCCCTTGTGGTCAAACACTGGCCCCACATAATTTCACAATCAAACAACTTCAAAGTAATCTACTTAACATAATATCTATGCAGCAGTTATCTGTTGACGTTTGTCATCACTCTACACTTACACATCGCTGATAACAACAGACGAACTGCCTGGAATACCTGGCTACTATATCACATTGCCTTATCAACAATGTACTGGTGATAACACATACAAACATGAGGACAGCGACGCTGATCCCATTCCAAACAGTTGCACAGTTCATCTTAGAAAGTCGACCCCCCGTACATTATAAACATCAGAACAAGAGCTTTTTTCATTGCTGCACCAACTCTTTGGAATTCACTCAATGTTAATGTTAGGTCGGCAGGATACATATTAAAAGGTTGCCGTCATATGAAGACATCTTTTTAACTGTGCTGCCCCTCCCCAGCTCCCCAGCTCCCAGCTCCCCAGCTCCCCAGCGCATCCACGCATCTGTTGACAACTTTGACATTATATACCAATTTATAGACTGCCTAACCCGTTTGTTTTTATGTGCCCCTAAGCTGTGGTTCCTAAGGATTTAGGTGCTATAGATGTGTTCGTATTATTAATATTATCATATCTTTGAAAAAATGCATGTAAGCGACATTATTGATTATGCTTTGAACAAGGTTTGATTCATCAGTACAAGACTCCTGACATTTATTTGATCATAAATATGATCAAATCATATCATTGACCATATCATCAATGACACACCAAGTGATCAACAAATTACATGTTAAAAATAAAAAATCTGGTCTTTTTACCATAAAATTATAATAAACTACATGTTCTAGCCGCTTGACCACCCAAATATGTTTTAATAAACCACAATTTGTTTATATAATTTGACCGTTATCTGTATCATTTGAATGTTTTGACTCAAATATCGTGTTTACGTTGCCTGCTGAATGGCAATGTAGATATTCATAAACAGAGAAGTCATATTTGATCAATTGTCATTTGGGTGGTCATATGGACAGTCATTTGGGTGGTCATATGGACAGTCATTTGGGTAGTCATCTGTGCGGTCATTTGGGTGGTCATCTGAATGGTTATTTCGGTGGTCATCTGTGCGGTCAAGATGTTAGACTAGATTTCGTCTATACTACATGACATGACTTTACAATAAAAATAACGTAAGTTTATGATAAAACCTATCAGACTTTGCACCTTTAATAACTAGTGACACTGACACGAATACTGACAGTGGTGATGTGTCATCAACCTACCTGCGCAGACTCGACACTGGTGACCTTGCACACGGAATGGGGGTCGTATTCTCTTTCTCGCTATCCCTGTTCCTGGGCCTAGTTCCACTCAACCCTGGTATCGGTTTTGGTGGTTCACGTACAATTGGCGAGAACAAATGCGGACACGATGACGAAGATGACTGTAGTTGTGACGACAATGTCCGTGACGGGGCGCGAGCGCTGGCTGGTACTAGTGATGACTGCGTCGATGACTGTGTCGTTGTCGTCGTTGGCAATGTCAGTGGCGTGGTTGTCGTCGCCGTAGAAACAACACAGTTATTGGGGGTGCTGATTTTGTGATTCAGATGCGCTATCCCATTCTCGCCTGCAAACAAAAACGTTCATGAAAATAAAATCTATCAAGAAAACAACAACCTATGTATCTGCAAAACAAAATTAATGTTCCACTATAAACTATCAACAGCTTCAGCTGAATTACGCATGTTAATCCAGTCCTGCACACAAGCACACAGACATCCCGATAAGATAGAAAAAGCTGACACTGACAAATGTGCAATGAAATAAGCAACACAAGTGATTACTTTCAACCGGCTGACATCACCCATGATTCTATTAAAGATATTTTTAATATGCTGTTTATCAAATGTAAAAGACAGACAGAACAGGAGATATATCAGCCAATGATGTCACCAACATGGAGAAAGATCTAACAAGTCTAGTTGTATGTGTTTACATCACGGTACCATAATTAAAATCTTTGTTCAGCCTACAATGTTCATAGACCAACAAAAAGTTATTAATATGAATAGTGCACAATTCCCTAATGAAATCAATGCAATTTCAATAGCAAAAAAAACCAAATGGAAATTGATGTGGAAGTCGAAACTGGCGCAGATGGTGTGATTGACGTGCCTGAAAACTATTACTAAAATGCAATCATATATATATATTAATATATAATGTATATAATATATATATATATATATATATAAAACAGAGTATTATATTAAGATTAATAAATATAACTAAATAATTACAATAAATAAATAGATAAAATACGTGTTCATAAAAAGTGTCCTTGTTCACAGTTATTCCTCACTGGAAATATGCATTGCCTAAATAAAAAGGTTTTCAACATGTTCTTAAATTTACACAGCATATCTGCTTGTCTTATGTATATAAAACCAAATGCTATCATATACTGAATCTCCTGGGGACAGATCACTATTTATTTGTTTCCAATTGGTGACAATGAAAACGTTTTTTAATGCCATTTGCAAATTTATATTTTTAATATTCTGAACCCCACCCATGTTCATACTTAGTGTTCCAACAACCTGCTTGTAAAGATTCATTAAATTTTATTCTCCAAAATGGCATCCAAAACAACTACAGCATGTCTTCATGTACAAGGGATCCTACAGGCACTGACACACAAATATATTGACAACTATTTTTTAGTGGATGCTTAAGTATCAAAGTCCTCCAACATGACTACGTACCTGCTCAAAATTTATTTTACAGGTGGCAAATAATTGCAAAAAAATCACCAGCATTCATTCCCATGCCATGAACCTAGAAGTAAAATAGCGATCTTGCCCATGCCCAGCACAAACAACAAACATCAGACCAGCTGCTTTGATGGCACAATAACCCATATGTATCCATAACACGGTGCCATGCAATAGCATCAACCACTGCACTGCTTCTAGCACTTCACAACAGAAACAGGTGCAGCCACCGTGCCCTGGGGTTTCAAAGTGGGGGCGGGGTGGTTGATCAAAGCAAATACGCCCATCCATGTCAGTAGGGTGGGAGCAACAATTTTGTTGGCAGGGGCGTGACCGTCACGCTTGACCTGCCACAGAGGGGAACAACCCTGGGAACACCCAGCAACAGGAAAACGGGTGCTTAGGAGATGTGCCAGTCATTTCTAGTCAAGATTCAGTTTGGATCATTTGACTGGTAGGAAAGAATTGCATGTTTATTCAGCAGTTTTTTAACTATTTGTCTTGTAAATCGCAACGAGTAATTTAAAATTGGATCTGGCGCTATATCAAATAATATATATTATTATTATTAGGAAGTTGGGCGTATAGTAATGACGATAAGAAATACAAAAACTGTCATCACGCATAAAACCTTGGAAACATGAGTTCAGAGGTGCATCAGAACTAAAGGGTTTGGAAACTTGAAGTCAATACACAATGTTAAAGTCATCAACAGATGGAAAAATACACTAAAAATATGTCTTCAGATGAGGTAAAATTATATCATGTTTCCAACCCCAGGGAGGGAATTCCAAAGAGTTGGTGCAGCAACAGAGAAAGCTAATACACTCCTTACATTCACTGGAATTAATTATTCCAAATCTATTCTATCAGAAATACATGATTTCATAATTCATTCTGCAATAAAACAACTTATCACCTAGTTGATACTCTAATCTGAAAATGTTAATGACATCACCAGTCTGCATCCAAAATGCAAATTATTTTAAGATCCATTGTTTCGGAAATCCATAATTTCAAAATTCATTCCACAACAAAACAGCTATTGATTACCTAGTTGATATCCTAATCATCGCCATTATCCAAATCTCACATCTGTGCTGCAAAAATCTGGGCCACTTAGTTCAGCCAGAATACACTTGCATCCAATTAGCATCTGCCAAAGAAGCTGTAATTAGCTGTAGCACAATACAGACTGATTATTGAAAATAAGTGAGATGGCTACTCAGGTAACGCTGGGAGACAATGACTCCCAGATCTTTAGCCTTCATCCTGTTATAGTCCCCAGTCACGGATACACTTGAAGTGATCCAACAGTCTGCCATCAACTAATTCGAGTAGCTACCCTGGCTGGCTGCTGCTCAGTCACCCTTTGTTATTTTTGCCTGCATTTGACAGCATTAAACAGGCGTGGAGTTGACCAAACCTGATTACATGCAAATGTGTGCGTGTCGCGTCGCATCACCGCAAAGTGCGGCTGCATGTGTGCCTGGTTCGATACAAAGACCTCCAAGTGGCGTAGCGTCACTGATGCGATGTTGAGCGGTGATAACGTGCCATAAAACACGCAGCAAAAAGACAGTGCACTCATGCCGAAAATCCTAGCGCCATGCTGAAAGGCCACTGCTATTAATTTGCATGTCATGTCTTCAGGGGATTAATTACAATTTTGCACACATCAAGAATATCATTATGTATTGATTATTGAGAAAAGCTACCACGCAGATTTGTTCCGCAGTTTTGTTCCGGTGAAATTGTATTACTAGGTCAGGTTGTGACCTCAAAATATACATCCTGGGATATAGTCAATGGAGTGAAACATCTGCATCAAACTAATTCGAGTAATTTGGGAGGGCAAGGGTTAAACCTTTTAGCATAGCTGGGGAGTCCCAGATGACATTTCAATTCTAATAGGATTTGTTCAGTTTGTATGATCTCACACAAATAAGTCTCACTAATAAAAGGCACTGAAAGGGCAATGCAAAAAATGGATAACAACCTAATGGAAAACAGATTTAAAGATCTGTTCAAGAATCCATGCAATGTATTACTTTGTGTTGGAGTGCTAGTGCAGGGCCACTGTCAATGTATTACTTTGTGTTTGAGTGCTAGTGCAGGGCCACTGTCAATGTATTACTTTGTGTTTGAGTGCTAGTGAAAGGGCCACTGTCAATGTATTACTTTGTGTTTGAGTGCTAGTGCAGGGCCACTGTCAATGTATTACTTTGTGTTTGAGTGCTAGTGAAAGGGCCACTGTCAATGTATTACTTTGTGTTTGAGTGCTAGTGCAGGGCCACTGTCAATGTATTACTTTGTGTTTGAGTGCTAGTGAAAGGGCCACTGTCAATGTTTTACTTTGTGTTTGAGTGCTAGTGCAGGGCCACTGTCAATGTTTTACTTTGTGTTTGAGTGCTAGTGAAAGGGCCACTGTCAATGTTTTACTTTGTGTTGGAGTGCTAGTGCAGGGCCACTGTCAATGTATTACTTTGTGTTTGAGTGCTAGTGAAAGGGCCACTGTCAATGTATTACTTTGTGTTTGAGTGCTAGTGCAGGGCCACTGTCAATGTATTACTTTGTGTTTGAGTGCTAGTGAAAGGGCCACTGTCAATGTATTACTTTGTGTTTGAGTGCTAGTGCAGGGCCACTGTCAATGTATTACTTTGTGTTTGAGTGCTAGTGAAAGGGCCACTGTCAATGTTTTACTTTGTGTTTGAGTGCTAGTGCAGGGCCACTGTCAATGTATTACTTTGTGTTTGAGTGCTAGTGCAGGGCCACTGTCAATGTTTTACTTTGTGTTGGAGTGCTAGTGCAGGGCCACTGTCAATGTATTACTTTGTGTTTGAGTGCTAGTGAAAGGGCCACTGTCAATGTATTACTTTGTGTTTGAGTGCTAGTGCAGGGCCACTGTCAATGTTTTACTGGCAACAATGTAAATATATTTACAGGAGTTTCAAACCAACAGGTATGCTGTTTGCATATGATATTCTGGATAGTAAGACAAGAAAAGGCATTTCATAATGCCCCACTGATAAAGCTGAGGGAGAAAAGCAGCTTTAATCTGGTAAATAAACTTGTTTATTGGCCAAATTCTCCAGTTTCCTGATGATGAATTAAAAGCAGCAGTCAGTGTCAATATCACACTAAAATTATGCAACAACACTGATTTTAAAACAAAACAGAACCCCCTCAACCACCCCCCACACACAGTGTATATACCCCATCAAGGTTTGGATAAATAAACAGAACCCCCCTAGATTCTCCTAAGCCTCCACTAAGCTGAACAAATACACCATTAAATTAAAAATAACCCATTACTCCCAAGACTCAACACCTGTGCTATTATGTTAAGCATTTAAGACAAACACATTGATTAGCTCCAACTGGCTGGCATAATAAACAAGGCACTTAGCATTAACTTACTGGCAGCTTAGGGTGCTATTTTAGGGTCACACCTGTAGTGGCATCTTGCTAGAGTACCAAAGACATAGGTGAAACTCATTATCCACTTATGGCCCAAGAATTACTCAATCAATAAGCCATTGCCACTGAATGCCTTTATGGCTGGCTGCCACTGGATGCCTTTATGTCTTTCTGCCTGCAATCAATTTCTAAAGAGCACCTAACTTGAAACGGCCTAATTTTAGTAGTTACATAAATAACTGGCTTCTGTTCATATGGTCCATCCAAGTGAAACCACAACTATTAAAATATTGGTGTGTATTTTTCTCATCCAATGAAGCAGAAAATAATAATTATATCAACAAGGTGGAATTTGTGGAATTCTCCAGGGTCCAACATTAATTTTGTGTTTACCTTTCAAGCTTTGATGAGAGGTCATCTGTAGTCTTGCTTACTTGCACTGTTTAATAATCTACTTAACGCCTCTTGGTAATATCTCCAGATGTTTACCTAGGCTGTTATCTTACACAGTTGTAGTGGACTTACTGAGTTGAACAAGTCAAGGCAGACTGTAAAACCTTCAAGTAGGACGCTTAGTTCGCAAGTGGCCTCTTAATTCTGATACTACAGATGAAATATACTTGCATCAAAAAATAAACAAGATTACGCATTCCGTGCACGATCAGTGGATCTACAACGTCCACACCTCAATATATGGATCAAGTGGTCACTTCAGATAGACAGGAGAGAATTGTTGAGACTGTTTACTGCAATTGTCAGCAACTGTCAACCTTTGTCTCTCACTGTTATTTGTCCAACATTTGTCACCTAACTCTGTCAACACCATTTCAAGCACTCCAGTCGCTCTTACGAAAACTGTGTCAAACGCAAATAATGTTTCCGACTAAAAAATTAACTGCAATATTTATTAATATATTCTTAGTGGAACAATGAGATATTCCATTCATCCCACTTGTGTCTTTTGGAAGAGTCTCTAAAAGCTGTTGGTTTCTTCTACCTGTTGTCTATGCCAGGGGAAGTAAAAGATTCCACTGATGTGTAACCTGCGGTAGACTCTATCTCTCACGGTGGACTCTATCTCTCATGGTTCCAATCACAGTTCTTGATGAAAGATGAACAAATAAATCACCTTCAGCCACAATCACACCCATAATTAGCTTGTCGTGGTGACAGCGTGAAGGACCAGTAAAATATCATGGGTATCCTTCCACAAGTTGATGTATTTCATTTAGGGGCGGTGTGGGGTTTAGTTTAAATGATATTGGTTTTATGTAGTGGCAGATTTGGGATGGTCCTTAGTTATGTAAAGCTTCTTAAAGAGGGATGTAAGAAAGACAGAGGAGGATGACAAGTGTAAGGAGAAGGCGGCTGATAGGGAGAAGTGGAAAGGGATGACAGAGGAGGATGACAAGTGTAAGGAGAAGGCTGCTGATAGGGAGAAGTGGAAAGGGATGACAGAGGAGGATGACAAGTGTAAGGAGAAGGCTGCTGATAGGGAGAAGTGGAAAGGGATGACAGAGGAGGATGACAAGTGTAAGGAGAAGGCTGCTGATAGGGAGAGGTGGAAAGGGATGACAGAGGAGGATGACAAGTGTAAGGAGAAGGCTGCTGATAGGGAGAGGTGGAAAGGGATGACAGAGGAGGATGACAAGTGTAAGGAGAAGGCTGCTGATAGGGAGAGGTGGAAAGGGATGACAGAGGAGGATGACAAGTGTAAGGAGAAGGCTGCTGATAGGGAGAGGTGGAAAGGGATGACAGAGGAGGATGACAAGTGTAAGGAGAAGGCTGCTGATAGGAAGAAGTGGAAAGGGATGACAGAGGAGGATGACAAGTGTAAGGAGAAGGCTGCTGATAGGGAGAGGTGGAAAGGGATGACAGAGGAGGATGACAAGTGTAAGGAGAAGGCTGCTGATAGGGAGAAGTGGAAAGGGATGACAGAGGAGGATGACAAGTGTAAGGAGAAGGCTGCTGATAGGGAGAAGTGGAAAGGGATGACAGAGGAGGATGACAAGTGTAAGGAGAAGGCTGCTGATAGGGAGAGGTGGAAAGGGATGACAGAGGAGGATGACAAGTGTAAGGAGAAGGCTGCTGATAGGGAGAGGTGGAAAGGGATGACAGAGGAGGATGACAAGTGTAAGGAGAAGGCTGCTGATAGGGAGAGGTGGAAAGGGATGACAGAGGAGGATGACAAGTGTAAGGAGAAGGCTGCTGATAGGGAGAGGTGGAAAGGGATGACAGAGGAGGATGACAAGTGTAAGGAGAAGGCTGCTGATAGGGAGAGGTGGAAAGGGATGACAGAGGAGGATGACAAGTGTAAGGAGAAGACTGCTGATAGGGAGAGGTGGAAAGGGATAACAGCCAGGGTGGTGCAGCAGTACATGGACTAGCCTCATCCCTTTATAAAGGGAGCTACGAGGAAGACCAAGTTATGTAAAGCACAAGCATATAGTAATAGTGACGTGACACTTACGGCTGTGTCGATTGTGGCTGTTTCCTTTGATGAGAGACGGGAAGAGTTCCTCTAGACCAACATCAGACGTCTGTAACACAAGCAAGCGGACATGGTCAATAGCATGACAATCACTCATGTCCAATTATATACAAATATATTACTTATAATATTATTACTTGCAATATCTTAATAAATACAACAATACATCTTACCAACATAACATACATGTAACCAATGTACACATATATGTATACACAAATACATTGTACATCATTATGTACATCCACAAATATGTAAATGTACACGTGTGCACGTATGTCTATTCAACTGTAGAAGTACATGTGTGTATACAGTACAACAGGTTTCACCTTACATAAAAAACATAGAAAATTAACATTAACAAGCCAAGACATTATGAATATTGCATTCACTTGCAAAAAAGGATATTGAACGAATACCCAGGAGATATTTGTAACTTTTAAATAAGTAATAACTAAGAGTCTATATGTGCCAGGGACCTAACAAAGTCGATGTAAGACACCTCACAATCCTTCTGGGCATAAGCCCAGTCAGCGTCAAATCTGTTTCTTTGGGTAAATCAATATTACACCTGTCTGTCAAAGTATCTGTCACTTTAGTTTGTAGATGACTCAGGCTTCCACACCAAGTTAGTGTTGTCATACCGATAGCCAGACAGAGAAATGGATGGACGGACAGTCAGATATACAATCAGACACACACTGACAGCCAGCTAGCCGGACAGACACAACACACACCCGGGCATATAAAATCCAAAGTTGGCACAGTTACCCATAATAAGCAGAATGATCACAGTTAACTACCATAAAGCACGCAACCCACACTCCATGGATCCTGCCAACACGCCACAAAGCAATCAGCACAGCAGAACGCACTTCTTCGTTCAACTAACAACCAATCCTCCTGATATCCTTCAGCGAGCTTATGACAACCCCCAAGACTGGTCATGTAACTGTCTGCATTCAACACCTGCCAGGCAGTGGACTAATAGCATCAATATATAGCCACAGGGCTTGGCTGGTAAAGGTCACTGGTATAGTGTACTGTTAGAACTAATAGAGTTGTACTGAACAAACACCTACACAATACACAATACTTACATGCACAGTTTGACACACTCTAGCCACACTGTATTGATTTCCTATATGCAATATGAATATTGGGGATTTGGGGAGGTATATAATAAAATGATTATGGCTGTGTCCTGTTTATATACAGATTTCTTTCAAATGGAAAACTTGTGACAACGTACATATTTCCTTGTGCTGCTCATCATACGCTGTATTAGACAGTACACTTGTGCTGCTCATACGCTGTATTAGACAGTACACTTGTGCTGCTCATACGCTGTATTAGACAGTACACTTGTGCTGCTCATACGCTGTATTAGACAGTACACTTGTGCTGCTCATACGCTGTATTAGACAGTACACTTGTGCTGCTCATATGCTGTATTAGACAGTACACTTGTGCTGCTCATACGCTGTATTAGACAGTACACTTGTGCTGCTCATACGCTGTATTAGACAGTACACTTGTGCTGCTCATACGCTGTATTAGACAGTACACTTGTGCTGCTCATACGCTGTATTAGACAGTACACTTGAGACAAAAAATGGGCCATGAGAACATTTTAAGGAATCTGTTCTTAAAAGCGTACACCAAATTTTTTTTCTCTAGTGGTGTCATTTGGTGACTAGTGTAGAACAACTGAAAAGTGGTGCCAACTGTTTAACACCAGATGGCACCACTTTTCAGTGGTTCCACACCAGTCATATTACAATAATTATGGATACAGGTGATTAAAAAAGGGGTGTACACTAATTAGGACATGTATGCTTAATAGGTCGAATACGGTAAGTGTAAAATCGAATGACAAACTTAAAGCGGTCGAAGCACATAATATTATTTATACCAACCTATACATCTTTATATGGTCAAAAATATGGATTTGAACCAAAAAACCTGGCAGGTCTCGGCTACGCAGAGTGTTGAACGGCAATAAAAGAAGATGGCTCTAAACAGCAGCAGACATCCAATATTGGATCAAATAAACAGCCCAAGAAAATGTTATACTCCAACCTTAGCCATGTCTGTGCATGTTAACACATGGGCTAACCACAGCTGACAATCAAATATGATTTACTCAGTATATTTAAGTAGATCACATTACTAGGCTATTTAGAAAAAAAACAATGCTGTCTATGAATTCTAATGTTGATATATATGTGTAGTATTACACCAAGTATTTCTAAAGAAAGAATGACATACAACTTTGAGGTGCGTTAAAAATAGAAAGCTAGGTACTATGTCATCAGGTAAAAACTAAACGTCGGCGACAGGAGCTTATTTTATGGTGGCCCTGTGTGCCATATTCTTGTGCCAAATCCATGTTTTGCAGGTGCTGAAACTTGACTTATATACACTGAATACGTAAACTTCTATCACACTTAAATCCTCAGAAACCGATACTCAGAGGCGCATCAAAACGAAAGGATTAAGTAATCTAAAAATTGGAATACAGTGTTAAGGTTGTCAACAGATGGGTGAAGATGTGAAGGAGGGTAAGGAGGAGGGTTAAAAGATATGTCTTTAGATGATGGTGAAACGTTACAATGTTTCCTACTCATCTAACACTAGCAAGGACTGAATTCCAGAGGCAAATAAGAAAGCCCTAGGCTAGCATTAGGGTTAAGACCACAGTTGACCTTCCTGTTTATTGTTTCACACGAATGTAGGGCGTATTAAATTGCGATATGTGAATTTAAAGAATTCATATGATGTGACATAAGTGCAATTGAGCAGGCATATTCACAGGTTTGTTTGTAGAAGCTATTGGTTGTGAAATGGTGCATTTTTTGGAGAGTTTAACAGGCGGAGGGATTTATGGGAATTTTTCTGCTATGGGCCACATGGGCGCATGAATACATGGCTATTTTTGTCCAAATTGATGGGCATCGCTCGTCGGGGCGTTTTAAAAGAGCTGGAGGTACGTGATTTTGATAAAACTTGGTCAGCATGTCGATGAGATGATGGCAGTTGCTGTGAAAAAAGTTTAAGAATTTTTAGTGGTCAGGTTTTCTTATAATCAGACAAAACGTTAACATGGCCACCAATGCAATTCTCTACTGTGGTCTGACTCCATTAGTGAATCTAAAACCACTGGACACAGAAACCAAACCATGCGACTCAGCTGCTCCAAGATTCTTCGACCAAAGGCAAAACTGCACATTAGAGTAGCTGGAGCCGTTGGTAACAGCTGCCATAGGCCGGCTACTGGCTCTAGTTACTGGAGAGAACTTAAGAATTACACCAATGCCAAACACTGATAGGGGCAGGAAGTCTTCCATGTAGAAATTGGCAGAGTTGCACTTAAATCAGACCAAGAAACAGTGCTACAAGACACTTGCATCGAAGTATCTAAGTCAAGGGTTTATTTAATGATGGTAGCCAAGTCACGTTTATCGTGTGATTTTCAATGGGCCATCACATTCAAATACACTCTTACACGTATTCAGTTGTATAACTTAACTGAAGTGAGTTCACAACAGGTTACATATTTACCCTCTCTATGTAGAGAACAACAGAAGATGAAATTCACCCTGACCCCTGGCAGTGGCCACTGACAGTGTCAGTGTAGGAAATCAGCTTTGACATATTTAGAAAAGTTTGCTAGCCAATTAAGCATGAGGCACAATGTCCGCACTATAGCCTGTTAGCAGAATCATGTAACAACATGATCTTTCTCAATCGACTGAATTCACCACTGCTTCTATCACATCAAAACACTCACCCCAATGCAAATCGACACCAGTGATCCCCTTGCTAAATACCCTTGCATCGCTCCCGACGCTTGACACAGACACGACTGTCAATTCCACACACCACAGCGACACACGTCCACTCACACACGCACGTCTAAATGGCATGCGCTCGCACGGCAATCAACACGGCCTTTCGATGCCACTGAAGTGAAGTCGGTGGTGGAATCGTTAAGTGGCCTGCCGCAGACAATTAATTGGCGACGAGGCACCGTGCATCAGGCATGATCAAATATTAATACAGGCTCGTTGACAGATGTGACTGTTACAAGGGAGCGGCCCAAGGGAGTGCATCACAGAATATTGTCACAGGTCACTGTCAACATGCCATGCAACTGACATGTTCAGGTGTGTACGGGTACACATTCAGATCAGATATCACATCTGATATCTAGCTGCGATATCCAGTTGCTGGGCATTATAACATAATAACACTGGTGATATATGCACCAACAGGACACTGTTTATCATGTTTTATTATATTTAAGTTATATGACAATTTATAGGTCAAACAAAAAGATTACCAGTACCTTGACAATTTTATTCATTTTACACTTTCTAATTACATTTTACACACATTTGATAGTTTGATCAAATATTGGTGCCAACTATTGCAAGTTAGCTTACTATCAATGTTATCACAGAATCACTAAATACATCAAGAGTTCAGTGTTATTAAAACCCTTTATAACTATCATATATCACCCCTGGGGCAGGTTTCATTTATAGATTCACTACTATTATTGTACACCAAATCTGGTTTGAAATCTTATCACAAATCAAATTAAATTACCCTAAATGACCCCCCCCCCACAACACACCTGAATACCCTAGTGGAAACAATATCACCACAGCTGGCCCAGACATTTCATGCTCCACGAACACCGATTTATGAATAATATCAGCACCTACTTATATAACTGACATGCAACTTTGATTAAACACAATGCATGCACTACGCGACCCCTTACATTAACAACATATTATTACATTCTACGCACCTATCAATTCTCTCCTGATAATACTACCCTTTACAATAAGACACAATCTATTGTAAACCAGGCACCTAAATAAACAAATTGCCTTTTTATTGGCTTGTCAAACAATCACAACGCTGACAACTTTTTGACCAAGGTGTGAACTACTGACCACTTTTTTAATGTTTCCCAGAACGCTGACAACTTTTTGACCAAGGTGTGAACTATTGACCACTGGGCTTTTCTCAAAGAGACCACTTCTGTTACACAATACAGCTGAAGACCAGCCCTACTGACACCTTATACATAATGGTGTGCAGACAAAACCCTCCCTGGACACAAACCCCCCCAGACAAAAGCCTATATATATATATATATATATATATATATTATATATATATATATATATATATATATATATATATATATAGAGAGAGAGAGAGAGAGAGAGAGAGAGAGAGCACTATAAAAAATAGCAAGTATAAAAACGTGTGTGTGGATGATGATTTGGATGAGGGATTTTGTCCTAGTTGTCATTTAGGTGGGGGGGTTATGTCAGGGGCATTTGTCCAGGGGATTGTGTCCGGGGGGGGGGGGGGGTTGTCCAACATTCTATACACATAGATCCATATACTGCTACAGACCCCTGTAAGGAGTCAGCTATGGCATCACTGGGGCACACACTGTCTGCTAAATACCTCTCACATGGAAGCACCCCCAGCAGCCGCTCTCTGCCATCAGAGAGGAGGATCAGAGAGGAGTGAACAAGAATCAGTGGGTAGAGACCACCCCTCTGTGAGTCTACATGTTACACATTTACCCCCTGTGTGGGGTCTTTTACTTCCCCTGGCATAGACACCACGTAGAAGGGACCAACGGCTTTTAGTGTCTCTTCGGAAAGATACAGGCAAAGTGGGGTGAATGAAATTGCCTAAGCTTCAAAACGGCAGTAGATGGACTCAGTAAAACCCTGGTTCTCTCAACTGACAGTCCTGCATGCTGACCAGTGTCACAATGCCCCGCAGAAAAGCCCTGATGACTGGACACCTTGCAGCATAAGTTATCTTTACCTTCCTTACCTGTTACATTGGAAGTCTTGTTCAATCCTGTGATTTCTACAATGGTTGACAGATTGCAATCTGTGTTTGGCATCCAAACAATCTGTATTCTAATACTCAACCACTCACACACACCTGCTGTACTGGAGAGAGAATGCCAACTGAACCGATGATCACCAGACCACGACTGATCACCAGACCATGACTCGACAGAAACAATGAGCAGTGCCACCTACAGTTGACCCCAGAGTGTTGACCCCCTTAACCTAATGAGTCACAGTTTTACACCCTGTAGTCTCTCCCCTTTGGTGGGAAAAAGCTGCCATTTCACATCTCTGGGAACAGGACATTTAGCAGATTCATCTTGTCCACTTTCAACAGTACTAAAGTAACAGCTGATTCAAGTCAGGTTGCGAGCTTGGACTTAGGATGACACTAAGATTATGTTAAAAGGTAGTCAGCCTCACAAAACCCTCAAAGAACAACCCTCTCAGCAATGGGGCAATTTAAGCAATGGAGACTAATGCAGACATGCCACATTCTTGGGTTGGAATCTGTGTTTTACTTTTTCAATTCCAATCAAGTGTCACCATCTATCAGGCTACGATGTGTTCCTAAATCAAACGAAATCCACCAGGTTTCACTTGAAATATTCCCAGCATCAAATATAGTTGTGCTTCAACAGCTATAAGCTTGTCATTCAGTGTTACTGTTGTGAAGAACACAAGAAAATTAAATTATATTATGTACTTTATTGCGGTATTTCCATTTGAAACAAATCTGTATAACAACAAGATATAGGCCATATTCCTCTCGAAAATCCACATTGCGTATGGGAAATGCATATGATGTGGCGAGTCTTCCAGTGATCCAGATCTAAGGGACGAATGGCTACCACAGGGTTGCTTTGTGGCAAAACGAACTTTGCAAAATATCAAGTACAACCAGACAGAAAAACTGTTCACCCATCAAAGAAAACGGGGCATAACAAAACCAGGTAGGGGTGTAACCCCAATCTGACCTCCTTGCACCCCAGTCAATAGCCCTGACCAGTAATGACCCCATCAAACATCAGAATAACTGTGAAGTGTCATCCCACACAAAGCCCCACTGCCATATTCTACCCTGGAGAAAGCAGTGAGGGTTACATGGTCTATTCTTGGTTAATGAGCCATGAACTTGCTTGAGTAGAAATTTTGGCATCAAACCAAAGCAACAAATGCCAACAATGTAAATTAGAAACCAAACTGAGTGGAAGACATTACTTACTGCTCTACAAATGCACCTCAATTAATGCCATCGTCTGATCTGGGCTCATTCCACAAACATCCAAGTCTTTTACCTATTAAAAAAACTGCTAATCAATTTCTTGATCAGCAAATGTGAAATGTTAATTAAAGGCCTTACTCAAATCATTTCACCCAGAAACTTAACCTATCTACTATCCACTACAACATGCTAGATCGTTTGTATAAACTGGTTATTTAGTTTTTGTGAAATCATCACAAAAACAATATATATATATATATATATATATATATATATATATATATATATATATATATATATATATATATATATATATATATATATATTATATATATATATATATATAACATATATATATATATATATATACACACACACAAAACATTACTACCATTTAATACTCCATTTGCTTCAATTACAATAGTGTGTAGCCGAATTGATGATGATGACAGCAAAGTTGGGGTGCGGCTTCAAACAGTAACTTGCCAAACATATTGTGAACGTTGGCTCATTGGGTTGTCAGTAGTAACGGTTATTAGTACAGAAAATTTATAATCTGTGAAAAAATTAAGTCGGATGCATCAATAAAACATCGTATTACAATTGCCACTGGTGCAAGACAAACAAAACATAAAAACCTGTGTCCATAAAGTGTTCAAAAACTAAGACCAAACATGTCAAATCATGTCATAGTAAAAATCCTGGGGTATCGATGTCATCAAAATTCTTACCTTTTCTCCAATATAGCAGCCCTATATTTCTGTCAGGAAATGGATACAGTGATAAGTCTCTCCAATATTGCAAGAACACTGGAACTTGATAACCAGTGCCACTGCACGAACTGTCAGTCAAACCAAACAGTGACATGTCATAAGATTTCACACGTGATCCCACAGCCAAGTGAGGTCTTCCACAGACTCAGTACAGAGTCAACAGTGAGAAATGAAGATAAACAGACTCCCAGCTGCAGCTAAACTGTGTCAGGCTGCAGCTAATCTAAATGAGGCACATGTGCAACCAGAGGTACAGGTGTCATTATTCAGATAACAGACACATAAACACCTGATTCCCATCTGACAATCAAAGAGCATTCCTCTCAGGATGTTAGTTAGCACAGGACTTCAGTTAGAGTAATTTTGAAGGAAGTATAGCTAGCTACCTTTCAGTCTTGAGTGTTAGCTCTAAGTGCTTTCAAGATCCTCCTGGTGCCTTTGTCAGCATCAGTCTGAATTGCTGGCCACAGAGAGGGAGCGCGAGGGCGAGGGCGAAGGAGAGGGAGAGGGAGAGAGAGACTAGTCATGTGACAATCACCAACGCATGCCACCAGGGGCAGTTCAGACTGTCGCTGACAAAGGGATCGAAAGTTCCATCGAGCTAATACTTAAGACCCTAAAAGGTAGCTACGGTTCCTTCAGTGTTCCCGCTCTTTCAAGTCTGTGACTAGTGCACCATTTACCTCAAAACATCCCATAGCCTTGAGCAGGGGACCTAACACCAGGGAAACAAACTATCCACAAACCTGTTCCCTATTTCCCCAATCTGCTTAATACCCAGCCTTGAGGGCACTAACCTCTCCAGGTGGTCAATTAACACAGCTAATCCCCAGTGGTCAAATAATGTGTCCCAGGGGTGTCTAACCTGGCCACCAGGCTGACCAGGAGAGAATCCAGTGCTCCAGGAATGTTGACCAGTACTTAGTAGCCAGTGTCCAGTGCTGGCCTGAATAAACAGAGATGGGTCACCTAACCTAGAGGCTGGATCCAGGGGCTTAATTAGGCAGATAACCATGTACAGATGTTGGCTAATTAAACATTAAACTGGGAACACATTAAAGCTGCTTTGGTAATTCACTTTTCTGCCTGTCTTGTTTCAGATTCATTAGAAAAATTGTGAAATCAAAACTGTCTAGTATCCATGACGACATGCTAACTCATTTGTATTATTTAGTTCCTTGGACAACAATTATTATTTTAAGCTTAGCAATTTGTTCACCGAATTTTAAACAGACCATGTAAAAAATAATTTAATAGTTTGTCCGATTATTTCACCAAAACTAAATAACAGATCTGTACAAATGAGCTAGCACCCTAAACAAGTTAGATTTTTCATTAAATGAGCCTGACGCGGGGCAAGCAGAAAACATTGAATTGAGGTGGGAGCTTCAATACTAGAACGCACAACCTAGCACAACCTAGCGGGCCACAGATGTGGTGTCTCCAGTAATGTATGTCCACCTAAAGTCAGTGTTGATAGCTTCCTGCTGAGACTTAGAAAGAGGACTCCATTATTTTGGTGTGGGAAGTCTTGGGATTCACTAATGACTGGGATAATGGCCCGTGTAGACTTGATGTGAACATGGCCATTTCATCTTGAAAGCAGCTATAAATACTACAGTACTTAGGAGATTAACCTCAGGTTGTTCTATGCACAACATTTTATTTCCTGTCTCTATGTCCAGCTACTCATTTAGACAGCTCAGTGAACTGGCACAAAGTTGCATGAATGAACCTGCCCAAGCCTTGAAACAGCAGCAAGAGGATTCACCCCCCCCCCATTCCCTTGAATAAGAGCCCAGAGATGTAACCACTACTGCATCACTCATAAGTCAGGGTGGGTGGAAGAACTATGGGAAAGGCCTACAGCACGGGATGTGGGAAGGTTGATGTATGATCTAGGGAAGTATAATGCCAATAAACTGTACAAGTGTCAGACATAGCACAGTCCACCAGGAAATGACATAAGCAGACGGTTTAGGAGGTGCTCTCAGAAGAGATTACTTCCATGTTGTGTTACTAACATTAAGATAACACATCCAGGAAGATCTTTGGAGTAAAACAACAGATCCTTGCAGCCAACAAGAGATCATTGGAGTCAACAAGAGATCATTGGATCCACCAATGATAGATCATTGGCACCAACAAGAGATCCCTGGGAGACTAGGGCAGTTCCTTCTCCCTGTCCCTCCCTCCCAGCACCTCTCCCAAGCTAGGATACCAGGGAGCAACTGGTGGCAGGCAATATAGGATTAATGCCCCAGTTAGATAAAGGTTGACAGAGAGGTGACATATATTCACCAGTACAGCATCTTTACCCTCGGCACTCATTACTAGGACGGAGGCTCGTTTTTTTAAAATAGTGCCTTTTTTTAATGGTGACGCATTCTGCAGAATAGTGAGTGGTCAGTGTCTGGTCATTGCGATTAATTGAAAGATTTAATGCATTGGTACAGAACACATTAACTTGACCAACTTATCAAACGCCGAAGTGCTCCAATAAAATTCACACATAATGGCGGACTGTGGTCTGCAGCCATCTTGCCTATCCTGCAGCCATTTTGCAATGCCATGACAACATAGGCAGTGGTCACTCAATAACCATGATCATTTCCTGCCTTGGACACACATTGATTACATAGTTCTAAGTATGCCAGCTGTCAGCTGTTACCAACACCTAATGGCCAGGGATCAGTACTTAATCATCACAATATCCCCAGGGACCAGCTCAGGTCATCATGAGACACTGTCTTATCTGCATAAAGATATTAGACCACAAACTCTACAGTTTGGCACAATTTGTGTGGTGCATTTCAAAAGCAATGGAAGACTTGGTCACAAAGCTACTGATTATCATTTTATAGCTAACTTAAAAGTATTAAAAATAAAAAATTAGTGGTGATGTGTGTTTTTAGTTTAATATGTTTAGCTATTGGTGAACATATTAAACTAAAAACACACGTCACCACTTCTAACCACTTCTAACCACTTCTAACCATTTCTAACCACCACGATTTTTCGCTTTCAAATGCATTAAAGTATAATTATTCATTACCTGGAAAAATTCAATGATACATCTAACTGTACATGTCCTTCTATAAGATAAAACTGTCCAAATTTTACAGCACACACTCTTCATATTCATACAAAAAACAATTCACAATACATAACTTAGAACATTAACAAGTTTCCAAGAAATGCCACAAAATATGATGTACCAGAATTACAGACCTTCCACCAAAAACATCACATGAGCCAAACTTACACGCAAATACAGGCGAAGATGTTTTTGTCGCTACAAAGCGAGCCACTTCCCCCACAATGCCACAGGACAGCCGGTCCGAGACCTGGCGATGTCGAAGTCTGCTACACTACTGTTCATCAAGAGTCGTGCCACGGCCAAGCAGCGATGAACAATAAATTTGGCTGAATGCCACGAGAGCACGCGTGTAAATACGGCGCGACAGCCATCCAGGAAATTGTGCACTGTCACGTAATTTAGCAAGTAATGGCTGCATTCAATTATGTCGATAAGTGCCGCATGCTGCGCTAGCCTTGGATCAATAGCCATTATCCACAGGTAGATGGTACATCACTGGGTGGCTGGATCTAGCAGCCACTACAGCAACTCCACTGATCCATAGGAACTGGCAACAAAGACAGGGATATGACAGCATAAGGCTGACAACCCACACAAGGCTTACTCCAGGGGCAAACTCGAAAACTGCAGAACAGGATAATTCTTAGGCATAGAACACAGTGGCAACAGACTGGGAGGAACTTATAAGTTAGAATAAGGACCTTGTGAGATAGGATAAGGACCTTGTGAGACAGGACAATGACCTTGTGAGATAAGGACCTTGTGAGACAGGATAAGGACCTTGTGAGAGATAAGGACCTTGTGAGACAAGATGAGGACCTTGTGAGACAGGATAAGGACCTTGTGAGATAGGATAAGGACCTTGTGAGATAGGACAAGGAATTTGTGAGATAGGAAAAGGACCTTGTGAGATAAGATAAGGACCTTGTGAGATAGGACAAGGAATTTGTTAGATAGGAAAAACACCTTGTGAGATAGGATAAGGACCTTGTGAGATAGGACAAGGAATTTGTGAGATAGGAAAAGGACCTTGTGAGATAAGATAAGGACCTTGTGAGATAGGACAAGGAATTTGTGAGATAGGAAAAACACCTTGTGAGATAGGATAAGGACCTTGTGAGATAGGACAAGGACCTTATGATAGGACAAGGACCTTGTAATATATGATAAGGACCTAATGATATAGGTCAAGGACCAGCAACACAAGAAGAGGACTTTGCAGTTATTGGTTTAGGACAGGAAGACAATATGACACAAAACAACAAGACGAAATGGCAATGGCAACAGACCAAGAAGAGGTTAGTCATGTGTTCTGGTTTGAAGTGAGGGATATCTGGGGTAAACAAAGCCACGATCTCTCTAGTTCTTCTAATCTAAAATTATCTTAAACCACAGCTACCTTCGGCAAATGTCTCAAGATATATTTTTACAAAGCAGCATTTCCACCGTAAGGTGACGATGACTTTCGCACGGCCCTGTTCAACAGGTCTGGTTTGTTGTGTTTCTGAGCTCGAGTTCCTGAGGATTTAGGCAGCACAGAAAACATAAATCATAGAAGTTTTATTTATATTATTATATATGAGGACTTTGTTGTTGTTGAAAGCTTACAAACCTGTATGCCTCATAAACATGCAGACTGTCAGTGACAAAACATTATTGATCTTGTCGAGACACACGTCAAACTCAATACAGACGGCATGCTGGTCAGCAATGAAGCAGTCCATTTATTTGTCTACCTTCAATTACTAGATGCTGTTATTACGGCTGCATGCAGCCATTAGATACAGACGAGCCAATATAACGCCTTAGTCTAGTTTGGCCAGACGTTCACCAATCTCAGTTTAAACAAATTTATGCTAAATGGTTTAACAATGCTTAATGGCGGTTCATTGTTATCTATGGTGCTAAATCAAACTGAAATACTTCTAAAGTAGCACTATAAAAGCAGAAATTATATGCGAGCCAATGTCTGATTTTCAAATTAATATGGGTCAAAAAGTATTTTTTAACTGAACTAAAAATCTAACAAAGCCTACTGTCAGGTTCAATTACAATTGTCCATTACACAACATTGTAAAAGCTCAATTATAGACCTTCAGCAATCAATTACTATTACTTCAAAAAATGTAATGTTTCATAAATGATAAATTGTAATAGTTCATAGGTTGAGTACAACTACATTTTTCAAAAGACAATTACATGTACAATTACTGCTAATGTTTACATTCTTGCTGCCATGGTTGGGCTCAATTACATTAGTCGATTACATTGGTCAATTACAAAGCTTCATAAAAAACTATGTTGCAATTACAATAACAGGGTAAAAAACTAATGTCTCACTATGATTACACTGTGATTGTAATTAATTATACAATTACACAATTACAATTGAACCCAGCCCTGGATATTACTACACATTTAACAAGATTGCCATCCAAGACAAAGGCCCAGATGACAAGTGGACAAGGAAGCCATTGGCTTATGAGAGTCCAACATTTTTTCATCTATGCGTAACCCGCCCTCCTGAGATATGTGTCAACCTTGTTTTTAAACATATTCATACAGCTATATGACTTACTGTGTAGTGTAAATCACCCACACACTTACACTCTGTAACATAAGCCTTAGAGCAGTGACAGACAGACAGGTGACAGATAATTTCACAAACTCTCATCAAACCTACATTTGCGGCTGGTCAGGCAAAAACCTCACTGCTATTTTACGAGATACATCCCAGTGCAATAATTGCTAAACAGTCCCACCCTGGCGGCAAATATTTCTCCGAGGGGACCAATTTCATGCAATCTTTCTGATTCGAAAGTAACACAATTAGGTGGAGTGCGCAAGAGTGGAAACAAAGCAAAAGGGCACACGATCATGGCTAATGAAATTGGGAAGTGATGAATATGTCAACCCAGTGTAGGGGGGGGGGGGGGGGGGGGTGTAAAGTGACACCAACAGCTGTTTCTGCATGGCTTAGGCTTAAGTCACTGTCAGTTCAGTAGTGTCATGTTATGTCATATGTCATGTCTTCAGCCTGTCATGTTCCCTGCTAACCAGTTTTTCTTTTTAGGTTTATATCAAATGTCTCAGCTTAATATTTTAAGTTGCAAACCATTTGACTAAGTTCAGGTTTCAAAGATAAAAAGATACCTTTAAATGTTATAACTGTAATAAGTAGACATGGTTTAATGTCAAGAAAGTTTTAACATTACATTCTTTCCCAAAACTGAATTAACCGAAAAACGATTACCTTTGACAAATGGTGTAAATATTTTGTATTTTTTGTATAGGAAAAAATCATTATGGCATATTTGGACCATATTTGGACCGCAAGCGGAAGGAGAAAAGGGTCAGACCAAAACAACGTGAAGAACCCAGGAAGAACTGAAGGCTGCTGGGCTGGGACAGGGTCAAGGAGAACCCAAGATAGAGGGAACTGCGAGATGTTCAGTATCTGGTCCCTTAGTATCTCAGGGACACTGCCAACAGCCCAGCGGATCAATTATTTTAATAACAGCATTATCCAGCTGGATTAGTATGGCAATACACAAAATTATGCGACGCAATTGTCCGAACGACAAGCGCCGCCATCAATAAGCGGCCATCTAGTGGGACGCGCCAGCGGCAAATGTGTCCGACGTGACTCGCAAATTTACAATGTAATTATCGTGAAGTGCATACAATGCATGCAGCCAAGCCTAATCACAGTAACAGGTCTATTACCATCTTCAATACACTCTTGTATACGTATTGCAGGTTATGGTTGCCAAAGACCCACCAGCTGCCAAGGTCCAAATTACATCAACTTTATTAAAGATTTAAAGGGGCATATCAACAGAATGGAGATTCCCTGTTGAGCCCCAGGAGGCCCTACCACCTTTCTGTTAGCTTTGCCTCCCTCCGGGCATTACTTCCCAGATTACATCTGCTATGAATGCAACATAAGCCAGGGGAAAAGAAATTACTTTGCCTAACATCCACATGCTTCTACAAGACTCCTTAACACTGGGTTTTTAATATTAATATTCAATATGTTGTTTTTAAATTGTACTACTGGTTGCACTATTCCTTGAGGTTTTTGTTAAAAAATTGTGCTTTTCCTTTTAAGTTTTTCGTTGAAATTTTGTACTGTTCCTCTTATTGGCTTGTTGTTGTTGTTGACAATTTTCATTATTCTTATTTTTTGCACTATTCCTCTGATGTACATGTAAACTAGATACTAGTAGATATATAAATATTATGTCATGAGTTACTGCCATAAATCACACCTTTATGCATCTTTTAACCGCTATTATATAACTCATTTTCCCTATTCGCAAAGGCATAAATTTCACAAGCTAAAAGCAATATCTACAGATCTACTTAGCTAAATGACATCTGTTGTAAACTTAAAATGGACAAATGGACAATAAAACGACAAAATGCTTTTTACATCATTACAATCCATAGTCATAGATGGACAGTCCACACATCCTAAACGTAATTGCCCTCCCTAATTTACACTGAATTATAAATCTGACTCATGGCCTAAGGCCACTTGCAAATCACACTAATTTAAACATGGGAAATTAGACATGATAAATTGGCCCCAATCTCATGTGTATCTGCATTCTGTCATTAAACCATCCAATCAATAAAACAGGCAGCGCTTGAGATGACACAGTTTTCGATAATTCTGTCATGATTAAAACACATTATCCATGCCAATGTGATTCATAACACCATGACTACTTTATCCCAATAATACACATTGAGCTGAAATGAAACACAAATCTAATTCCTTAATTTGTTGCGATCCTAAAATGGTTTTCAGCAATTTCTTCAAGAATTACCAGTATTAATAATGGCTGCCATATTGGATCATATGACTATGATTTGATTACCAGGGGCTGGAGCTAGTGAAATTATGTTATCTAGTTCAAAGTAGGATTATGACATCATCACAATTCAATTAGGTGAGAACATGATTGCCTAGAAACTGAATTTAACTTGATTTTTCCATCAACTATTGTTAACTTTTGCATACGCGCTGCGCTGTCTGATGACATTCCTCAATTGTTGCATGGTGTGTGAATTGAATTCAAATGATCAAACAGACTTGTATATCTTGTGCGTAAACAAACTCCAATATTTAGAGGCCATATATGCTTATAACTCTTGTTTCATAATAATTACTGTTATTCAACTGTTTTTTTTTCTTGAGTAAAAATGTTGACCTGTGCCTTTAAAAATGCATAATATACAAGTTATGAATAACTGAATATATGATGTCAGAGTTTTAGCTAACTTTATGCATGAATAACCGCACAAAACTGCATTTGAGATACTGTATTATTCTCACTTGTACTAAACTGATAATGCAGTGTTGTTTACTGACAAGAATTATGAACATTTACATTGAATTTTATTTAATAAAATTGTATAATATTGCAAAAAAAATTTTTTTTACAATAACTCCATTAGTTTTTTCAACTGTTCATTGTAAATATTACATGGGTTTGTAAAAAAACTTTTGACCTGTACACTATTAAACTATTCAACATCAAACAATTATGCTGAATATACATTCTGAAAATGTTTGTAACTAATAAATAACAACTTAGTAAAATTAAATAAACCACACTAGCCAGAACACATTGCATGTGAATAATAAACATGTTAAATTACACACATAAATAATTTATAAAACCACTGGGCTGTTGTTTTTCATCACCACCTAATGGTAATTTGCTAGCAGGATCGTTAGCTGGGACTGTCAGTTGTGGCGGTTGACGGGCCCTTTAAGTGAGTCAGCGTTGCCTGAGTGTGTAGTTTGTCAACAGCCCTGGTATTGCCTGTGTACACGCATTGTATAAGCAGCTGGGGGAGGTCTTGCCACCCCTTTTAACTGTACACTGCACACCCTCAGGCTATTTGAGAGGTTATGAACCACTTGCCACTAGCAACTAAACCCTGGAATCTTAAAATATCTGTGACAGGGGACTTAACTATTGTCATAATTACAGGGTGATTTAGGTACAAACTATCAGGAATTTCTGGGGCACAAAGGGCAAAACACTAGAGGGTGATATTATTACTTCAAAGGAACAGTTACAGCTGAATGCTATATATAATATTATATATAATATTATATATATAATATTATATACATAACCTTACTGAATGCTATATCTAATATTATATATATAATATTATATATATAATATTATATATATAACCTTACTGTAAGCGCATATAGGGATCGTATTATCACATTAGTAACTATGTCGGGTTTTGAAACATTCTTCTATAAATACACTGATTTTTTCCGTTATTTTAAAAACTTAAACTGGTGCCTTGAGAATGACGCCCTTGTAGTGGCGCCAACATGCTAACCACAACAATTATGATACCTTTTGGAAATGCGCGTCACCATACACTGAAAACCGTATGTGCTATTATCATAATTTCATAAATTTAAATCCTATGACCACTGAATCACTAAACAAAGTGATTTGTGTTGTATCATATGTGCTCTTTTTTAATATTTCAAATGCGATTATGTCTGCCAGCAACTTTGCTTGGACAGACATCTCATCAAACCAGCTGCCAGTGTAGCCTTCCCAATAACCCAGGGGGAAGCCCCCCCCCCAAGTATGGATTTCATTCCCTGCAGCAGAGGCTCAGGTAGCAACACAATCCTGCACACTTATTATAAAATACTCCCAAGTGATTACATGTGACAAGCCAACTGGACTGATCATTAGACATCACTGGTCAGTGCCAGGGGGCTGTAGAGGACAGAGATTGGTTCTAATGGAGATTAATTACAATTAGTCTAGTGGTGGACCAATTAATTAGGACTGTTAAATCTATGAGACATTACTTTTACAATTTTTTATAATAATAATAGTAATAATTTTGGTTCTTTTATAGCCATATTACTGTATTAGAAATATTAATGCAGTTTACAATAAAATAATATATAAATAAAAATGAACATAATTATGCTTATAATTAAAATATTTTATACATGTATGTATGTATGTATATTATCGTACATTATTAATTAATTAATTTATTTACTGTTTTGTTCCTGCACATTCGTACTGCTATAAAAAGTTTTATACAAAATAACGGTTGTATACAAATATTATATGAACCAAACAATTAAAATCTAATAAAAGGATAAATGATCAGTGTTATGAGAGAGAGAGAGAGAGAGAGAGAGAGAGATAGAGAGAGAGAGAGAGAGAGAGAGAGAGAGAGAGAGAGAGAGAGAGAGAGAGAGAGAGAGAGAGAGAGAGAGAGATAGAGATAGAGATAGAGATAGAGATAGAGAGAGAGAGAGAGAGAGAGAGAGAGAGAGAGAGAGAGAGGGGCGTACCAGAGATGGAGGAAATAAAGTAGTTTTGTTTATGTTTGCCAGTTGGAACAACTACAGGTCTAGCTGACATAATCAACACTGCTGATTGGTCAACACAGTGTTGGTGAATGCAGCTCCACCTGGTGAGAAATAACTGCAACACAAGGACTAAACAGCACTAACAGGCAAGTAGTGAAGTAAGTCCTTCACTACTGGTGTATCAGAGGTTGCCATGGAGATGTCACCAGCAGTTTTCCTCTATAAAGAATTGTAAGCAAGAAACAATAGCTTACCTTTGACTCTGCTTCGGATTCACTGTCACACTGCAACATAAAAGATATTTTATCAAAATATTTTCAAGTTTAATGACAAACCAAGTGGTTGGGTGGGGTAAATACTACCCAATTTTTTTATTTACAAAGTTCCCCAACACCGTCCGAGCTACATAAATGCGTTTATCCTAATGATGCCTTTGCACTAATAACCTGACTTCGCTCCATGTCTGTTATTTGCAAATCAATTCACCACAGCATCCATTGCCAGTTACCAGCAATTTACTTCCTCTGTGCTAACTTGTGAATAATTAACCAGATTCCTAACAAACCAACACATATTGATTACGAGCGCGATGTCGGTGTCACGCCGCGTCTGTACCGTGATCCCAAGCTGCGTATTTGTTTGCTCAATTTCTGCATATTCCCATAATGCCGAGCAGATAATACCTCTGTGGTAATCTTCAGGGATTTGATTGATCCTTACTGCTGGAGGATGTCTGCAATATTGGATGCTGATGAACGGGTATCACTTCCTGCCTGAACCACCAGGCAGCTAATTATATATTGGCAACTGGAGAAAGGTTCCTGCTGCTTTAGTGGACCATTTCTTTGGCAATCAATGAAAGCAGAAAATAACCAGGAGCACCATTGGGCCATTCATTAATGGACCATTCATTAATGGACCATTCTGTTTACTTTGGCTCACTTTGTGCAACTTGGGTGTCAAATACAATGAATGCCTTATGGGAATAACAGAGAAATGTTGGGAGATTCATGATAAAAATATTACCATCTGTTGGTTTCCAACCTAAATAAATTTCCAAACCAAATAGGCAGTTTCTTGGAAATCAGAACATCCACAATTGTTGCTAAACAAGAAATGGAGCTGGATTTTAAGTAAACAGAAATCATGCTGACACCAGAAATCATGATGACAGAAACAATCCGTCAACATTAGTGTCAATGTTTTACTTAAACTAGTGTCACAAGACAGCAAAAACCCGAGAAACCACCAAATTATGTAATCATGTCTAAACGTTGACTTGTCAAATAACAAATCACGGAAACTAATGAAGCGTATTCCCGTAACCAAGACAGACGTCATGTGTGCAGCTTTCTGAAAGACGTACAGCTAAAATGGGCATCACTACCGATAATAAATTCATTATAGCCATTCGATATAACAGGTTCTTTGAACTTAATACGCAGTGTACTCTACACTGAGCTGTAAATAACTTGGCTGTTGTAAGTAGTGAATACAACATACTGCAGTAAACACAGCAACATACAACATATAACAGCAACACCAACTGAAATGAGCCACACTAATACGCACCATTCCCCAACTCCTACAATCAGAATGAACAGCAAGAGCACCAGTAAGTTATCCTAGGTGTTACACCAGGCTTACGTCATCACCAACAAGCAGCCATGAATGTTTACCTGACAAACCCGAGCATCCAACAAAATGGAAGGTGAATTCTACACGTCAAGGTCCTTCAACGGCAGACATAAATACCTGCATCAAAGCCACTAAATACTTGATCCCAGCTATGTCTATACATATATTTACACACTGGCATTCCATATACAGCGAGCTAAACCACGCCCCTCTGTATTGACAAGAATACACACAACTATGTCTGTACCATGGCATGAATAAGTTGATTCAATGAGAATCGCCAGTGTGGTGATCTGTCAGCAGTCACCCACCACCTGTGAACTGCTGGTCTTTATGTGTGTTTTTGTCCTGATCTCTATCAACAGGAATGTCTACTGTTGTGCAGCAAAGAACTTGATAAATCATCTACTAGAGGGAGCAGCCAACCTTGTCGAAACAGCATTGATTGCCACCACACCAGAGACCACTTAACCTCCTCCGTGGGCAGGCGATCCATCATCTCTGCCATGCCAATCAACAAAGCCATCCACAATGATTCCATATCAACAGTATTCTACACAATTATGCACCAGTAAATCTATGTCAATTGGACATATTCGCAACTGCCCCCTAGCTGGTCAGACCTGCCACATTTTTTTTAAATCCATATTTATGACTTGAAATTCTTTTTCTATCTATCTATCTATACATCAGCCGTATTGTCCCGTGGTTGGGCGAAGGCCTCAGCATGCTGTTTCCAAGTTTGCCTATCTTGTGCTGTTCTCTGCCAGGTAGTTTCATTCCAATACTCATCCAAATCGTCTCTCCATCGTTTTGCTGGTCTTCCTCGTAATTTCTTCCTTCCGTATGGTTTCCAGGTGGTAATGCGCTTTGTCCATCTGTCATCTTTGAGTCGGCTGATGTGTCCTGCCCAAGACCACTTCATTCTTCTGGTTGTTTTTATCATGTCTGTGACTCCTGTCTTTGCTCTCACCCAGGTGTTTGTCTTTCTGTCATGGTATGTTATATTAAGCATACTCCTCTCCATTTTTGTCTGCGCGGCCGCTAGTTTTTTCTGAGCTTGTTTAGTGAGTGACCATGTTTCAGCACCGTATGTCATAGCGGGCAGTACACACGAGTTGTAAACCTTTCTTTTTAGACAGATAGCAAAGTTACCTTTGAAGATGTCGCGATGTTTTGCATATGCTGTCCAGCCGGCTGTGATTCGTCGTAGGATTTCCTTGTCATGGTTCTTGTCCCTAAGGCTGAAGCGTTGGCCTAGGTATATGTAACTCTCCACTTTCTATATCTGAGTGTTATTAACGTATATTGGGGTGTTGTCTTCCACCATTATTTTTATTCTTCTGTGTCCATCTCCCAAAACTCCGTACAATGTGACAGTTGCCTCAATTCGAGTTGTTCTAAACTGCACTCAAGATGACATACTATATAGTCTGTGTAAAAACACCAGATTTAGTAGGCAGCTAAGGTAATTCAGCATCACAGACAATTGTAGGTAGCATTGTAATTCAACAGCAAATGACGCCAACCTTTAACACCTGGAGAAAAGGGGTTTCAATCTGTACCAAGATCTGAGGGTAACCCTCAAAAATGAGTGATGCTGCATATTGTTGTTGGTCTTT
This sequence comes from Lamellibrachia columna, assembly GCA_963662155.1. Lineage (NCBI taxonomy): Eukaryota > Metazoa > Annelida > Polychaeta > Sabellida > Siboglinidae > Lamellibrachia > Lamellibrachia columna. The sequence continues at coordinate 48,580,247 of OY759269.1, read as the reverse complement.
ACAGCGCAGATTCCAAGAGTGACCTCCCATTTTCTATACGTGATCTTGCAGTTTCCATGTGCGACCTTGCAGTTTCCATGCGCGACCTTGCAGTTTCCATGCGTGACCCTGCAGTTCCCATTCACACACCACGTTCTAGTTCCTTGCTGCTTTTCAATTTCTGTTTCCACTTAACTCATAAATAACAGTCATTCCACGCTTGGCTGCTCACGTAAAAAGCCACTTGAGATCCAGGCCCACAAAGACGTGAGTTTCTCAGCCAGCTCTTAGACAGGTGCACAGCTTGAGTCTTATGTCAGCTGGGTGTAGTTGAGTCTTATGTCAGCTGGGTGTAGTCCACGCTTGCACACACACATACTTAGAACTGGATTTCTTTCCACGCTTTCCTCCAAGTGATTCATAAATGTTGATGGATGACCCCTCCAGCAGTCAAGTTTAGAACCAGGATACTAAGTTTTTTCCTGTCTAGCAAATTATGCACCAGACATGGTCTCTCATTCCTTTTCCCTCTCTCCCTCCCTCTCCCTCGCTCCCTCTTTTCTTCCCTCTCTCTCCCTCCCCCTCCCTCCCTGCCCCTCACTCCCCCTCCCTCTTTCCTTCCCTCCCTCTCTCCCTCTCCCTCCCCCTCTGCCCCTCACTCCCCCTCCCTCGCTCCCTCTTTCCTTCCCTCCTTCTCCCTCCCTCTCTCTCTCTCCCTCTTCCTCCCCCTCCCTCCCTCTCCCTCGCTCCCTCTTTCCTTCCCTCCCTCTCTCTCCCTCCCCCTTCCTCCCCTTCCCTCCCTCCCTCTCCCTCTCTCCCTCTCCCTCCTCCAACCTTACCTTTCTCTTCCCATATAACTCCACCATCCTCTCTGCCTAGGGGTTGGTGGGCTCAATCTTATCCTATTTTTTTGGATTATTGTAATTTTGTCACATTTACAAAGACCCTAAGCCAACACATCATGTCCGAGCAAGTTGCAGAACATCTCAAGTAGCCATTGGTGAAGCTGGCCAACGCTGGAAACCCTCATGTCCGAGCAAGTTGCAGAACATCTCAAGTAGCCATTGGTCAACCTAGCCAACGCTGGAAACCCTCATGTTCGAGCGATAGCCCTAGAGGCTGAAGGACTGGACAAATATTACAGCTGCCTTTGACTGGAGAGCCTCTCCAGCCTGGACGATGGTACAAAGCGACCAATTGAGATGGCCGCATCACAACCCCTTGACTCTGACAACGGCAAGGTTGAGTTGAGTTACTATAGTAACGGGACAAAGCCGCACTCAGACACAAGTGGCCTCTAATGGGTCACAAAGGCAACAGCCAGGAGGCTTTTGAAGTTTGCAAATAAGGCGTATATATACGAACAGATGTGACTGGGCCAACCAGACCGTCCCCCCTCCGCCCCTGCCCCCCACACACCCACACTCCGCTACCCCTGGTGGCAGATGGTAAATAAGAAAGTCAGAATAAAGTCACATAAACAGTGACAATTCTGTTAGGAACTTAAGCTACAAAGTCGGTTTTATTATAAAATGATGTTCTATTGTAGAAACTGTATCTACCATAACATCTTGACTGCTCAAATGAGTTTAATGAACCACACTGTTTAATTTCACCGTTTATTTATATAATGAATATATTCCTTTCCATTCAGCAGGCAAGGTAAACACAAGGCTTCAGTCCAAACATTGAAATTAACAGTTAACGTAAAATTATATGAAACATTGAGTTTCATTAAAGCACATTTGTATGGCAATATGTCTTAGATACAGTATATAGCATGATTTTATGATAAAACCGATCTGGCTGTGTATCTTTAATGCAATGCCTAAATGCAAAATATACTTGCTTCTTTTTGTCTACATTTCCACATGATTGAAGTGATTCCATCTTTCTATGACCTTTTCCAGCGACTTTACTTGTAACTTATCCCTGGAGACATAGTATGCCCCACAGAATGCAGATAAACACATATGACAGGAGGTTTATACAAGCAAAAACATCTTTAGAATGATGGATGATCAGAATGACCAGAATGACCAATGACCACAATTACCAGAATGACCAATGACCAGAATGACCAGAATGACCAGAATGACCAATGACAAGAATGACCAATGACCAGAATTACCAGAATGACCAATGACAAGAATTACCAGAATGACCAATGACCTGGCAGCAAAGAGCTTTAAGTTGGACGACAGAAGGGAAGAGGAAAAGAGGCAGACTAAAAACAATGCGCAGACGAACCACGGAAGAGCTGAAGGCTGCTGGGTTGACACGGGGCTCGTCAACAAAGAGAGCACATAACAGAGGGAACCGGTGAGATCTTGTTCAAGCCTTATGTGCCACACCTGTAAGTAATACAGCCACTTACCAGGTAGCCTTGTCCAGAACCAGAGTTGATGCTGGAGTGAGTACTTGTCTGAAAGAAAAAACAATTGTCTCAGTTTAAGGTCACTCCTTAATTCCATTTTTGTCATCTCATTTCAGGCTTGTTTCAAACAAAAATCTAACCTGCCGTATTCAACCTAAGAAGGGTACAGTAAACTTGAAAAAAAAGGGCTATGGAAAAATGTCAAGGAATCTGTTTTTATAAGCGTACACTAAAAAAAAATTTTCTAAACAATATGGTAACTATTTAACACTATTGGTGCCATTTGGTGACTAGTGTTGAACAACTGAAAAGTCGTAACAACTGTTTAACACCAGATGGTGACACTTCAGTTGTTCCACACTAGTAGTTAAATTACATTAATCATGGATTTTAAAATGTGGTGTACGCTAATTAGGGCATTATGTACACTCTAGTAACCACTACAACATGTTACCTTGTACAAATCTGTTATTTTGTTTTGGTGAAATCATCCGACAAACTATTCTATTACTTCTGAGAAGTCAAAATGTGGCAAACACAGGGCAGAAGTGGCTGCACTTCCACACACCATAATGTAAGGCTATTCACTTCCACACACCATAACATAAGGCTATTCACTTCCACACACCATAACATAAGGCTATTCACTTCCACACACCGTAACATAAGGCTATTCACTTCCACACACCGTAACATAAGGCTATTCACTTCCACACACCATAACATAAGGCTATTCACTTCCACACACCGTAACATAAGGCTATTCACTTCCACACACCGTAACATAAGGCTATTCACTTCCACACACCGTAACATAAGGCTATTCACTTCCACACACCATAACATAAGGCTATTCACTTCCACACACCGTAACATAAGGCTATTCACTTCCACACACCGTAACATAAGGCTATTCACTTCCACACACCGTAACATAAGGCTATTCGCACTTTCACAAGTTACCCGTTCTAACAGTCAAAATCAATTGTTTTGATGACCTTAATAAAAGTACACAAACATTTATTAAACCGACTGTGTATATTACTCAAACGATTCACACAACAGATAAAAAACAATGAACCTGATTTGTGATTGGCTAAATGAATTGCAGAGGTGCCAGGCACTTAATAAAGCAATCCTCATTAGAAAGAGAGAATATGTTATCTTGAATTATTCAAACAACAGTGACTCTAGGGATTACTGTGTGAAGACAGGCAAGATTAACATCCTAAATAAATTAGCACCTTCAAGTCCCTGTGTTGTAAGCAGGCAATTGTACAACCTTGGAGATTGTTTAGAAGAGAGAGTTGTTCGTTGTGACTGCCTAGCATCAATTCACATATTTACTGTATGTGAGTGATTACAGCGAGAACTATTTTGTAGATTTGCCACGTTTTTGATGAAATAAGTTTTTTTACTTGAAATTCTGTATAAATCCATTGAATTTTTTATTGGTTAATCGCCCTATTGCATTAAGATTCTGGTCGAGGGTCGCTGTTTATCAGGCTATAAAACATCAAAAGAAATCTGCTAGGTTTCGCTGGAAATGTGCTTGGCATAAAAACAGTTCTGTTTCAACTGCTATAACTTTGTTATTTGATGTTATACACTGCTGTGTATACACTGTTGTGTATAACAGTGTTGTGTATACACTGTTGTGTATAACATCTACTACTACACACAAGAAGATATATACTTTATCACAACTTTTCCAATGAAAAAATTCTGTATAAAAATATGTATTGCATATGGGATATCCAAGCGATTGGCAAGTCGGAGATAATTAACAAACCTTGACAAATAAATATAACTATGATATGATTGATTAGCCTTTGGAAAATTTACCATTTTGCTAGAAACATCAGTGTCAAGTAGAACTTCACAAGTCAACCATTGAATCTAATAACATCTTTTAGCACATGTGCCAATCTATGAACGAGGACCTTGACCACTATGTCCACCATGAATCTATCCAGACTGTATAAGTGACCATCAACTGTGTGTTAATGACTTCCATTAGAAGCAAGCCCTACCTCTACCAAACCTGTTTACAAGTGAACATATTCATTAGGCTGTCCATTTCGCACAATCTGTCCCAATCAAGACCCATCATTACCATAATTAGCTGTGCATCTTCTATGAAGAGGATCACTAACACAAAAGGTCATAATGACTCTCAGAAAGCACAGACCCATAAGGATCTATCACATGTGGAACCACTAGATAGGGACATTTAGCCATCCAGTGATTATCTGGTGGCACAGTGAAACTTGTTTGTATTTGCTTTCTGCATATATTAAGGACATAGATACGCTTGAACAAATACAGAGAGCAACTAAGAAGACTCCAGAACGCCTAAAATAATGTGTTTTAACAACCCTAGAGACAAGGAGGTTAAGAGGAGATCAAATTGAAGTTTTTAAGATATAGAATGGTTTGAAAATATTGACAGAAATATGTTTTTCATGCTCAAGAAAGATAGTAGAACTAGAGGACATCAGGTAACATTAGTAAAGGATCAGTGTAGTTTAGATATCAGGAAGTACTCGTTCTCACAGAGGACAATAAATGAATGGAACACATTATCTACAGATTGTGTAATTACTAGAAGCATATGTTTAAAAACAAGGTTGACACATATCTCAGTAGGGCGGGTCACACATATATGAACAAATGTTGGATCCTCAATAAGCCAATGGCTTCCTTGTCCACTTGCCATCTGGGCCTTTGCCTTGGATGGCAATCTTGTTAAATTCTTTTTTGACGAAATTCAGACTGCAATATTGCCATGATTATATGATGTTGTATAGTTATTATATGATGTTGTATAGTTATTATAGGATGTTGTATAGTTATTATATGATGTATAGTTATTATAGGATGTTGTATAGTTATTATATGATGTTGTATAGTTATTATAGGATGTTGTATAGTTATTATAGGATGTTGCATAGTTATTATAGGATGTTGTATAGTTATTATAGGATGTTGTACAGTTATTATAGGAAGTTGTATAGTTATTATATGATGTATAGTTATTATAGGATGTTGTACATTTATTATAGGATGTTGTATAGTTATTATAGGATGTTGTATAGTTATTATAGGATGTTGTATGGTTAGTATATGATGTTGTATAGTTATTATATGATGTTGTATAGTTATTATATGATGTATACTTATTATCATTGTTTTATAGTAGTCTTTTAGCCAAAAATTATAATTCATTTATACCTGTATGATAATTATTAATAGTTATGATTTTTGTAATGGACCCATTTAAATTGCTCCAAATTGTGTCTGCCACACATGTAGTAGTGATGCTACTATTTAAATGTTGTCTGTCTGTTGTTGCAATAAATAAAGATTTACAATCACAGAATGTTGTATCACAACCCATTTTCAGATAATAATTATGAAAAGCACACGTTTGGCCAGAAAAAAACATGTATGAAGTGACAACGTGGTACTTACATCGCTGAGCCTCTCTTTGAAGCTCCAATCACATGGGTTTGTTGACGGTCCGTTGGGGGTCAAAGGTGGAACAAGAAGAAGCGAAGGCTTCCGGTCGTGATTCACCTTGACATTCCGACCAGATATGGCGCTTTTTGATTTTGACAGGATGTTATTGTGCAACTGCAAAGGAAGATGGTCTCAAGTAAACACAAGTGTTAAATGCTCTGTTGAAGCTTATTGCCAAGATGAAACAAGAAACTGGGTCAGGGACTTTAACAAAGTGTGTGATAATTAAGATGTTTTATAGTTTATCTAGAACTTACTCTTGATTGCTGTAATACAAAAGTAAATGTTCGCCATATTTATTTGGTTTTATTTCCTATATTACATTTTCAAGTTACATACTTTTTCTGCCTTTACATAAAAGCTACGAAGATAGATATTATGACCATACACCACAATTTACAACCTATGAAGATAGCTATTACAACCATACACCACAATTTACAACCCACGAAGATAGCTATTACAACCATACACCACACTTTACAACACGCGAAGATAGCTATTACAACCATACACCAGAGTTTACAACCTACACAGATAACTGTTACAACCATACACCAGAGTTTACAACCTACACAGATAACTGTTACAACCATAGACCACAATTTACAACCTACGAAGATAGCTATTACAACCATGCACCACAATGTTCACACCACCACAAACATATGATAAATGGCGTAGTCTGAAGCTATTCAATTCAGTATTTTTTTACACTGAGCCTGAGAAAATGTAAGAAAACCAGAGAAAAAGTTGGAAGAGTTACAGTTTTTTTACAAAGTTGGAAGAGTTACAGTTTTTACAAAGTTGGAAGAGTTACAGTTTTTACAAAGTTGGAAGAGTTACAGTTTTTACAAAGCTACCACCGTCATTGGCATGATGTCATGCGATGTGAAAAATGACTACGCATTCACAAGCAGAAACACTCCTTGCTGCATATTGAAACGTCTCAAGTGTATATTCAACTAGACATGGTCCCACTGTGCAATACCTGCCAGAGCAATTAGAAAAAGCGATAAAGCAATCAATTTGGTTAGTGCTATCAAGGGAGAAAGTTTACAATCTACATATCATGTGTCTGCCAGATGATTGACAGGTTGTCACTCACATAATCAGCCATGTCTTCCGGGGATATGCAAATGTTTGCAATTCCCAAAAAAAATGCGAGTTCTGACCGTCATCTTGCAAATTAGTCTTTTGTAAAAACGTAGTGACCTTTCTTTATTATGTGAGTGATATTAGTGATACAGATTTCCGATTTATGTCACAAAATGAATCTCAGACATATGTAAATAAAGTTTGCAAGTGTGGTGCATTTCTTTACATCCGTAAGCCACCATACAGTGTTGGCACAACACTTGTTTCTTTACATCCGTAAGCCACCATACAATGTTGGCACAACACTTGTTTCTTTACATCCGTAAGCCACCATACAAAGTTGGCACAACACTTGTTTCTTTACATACGTAAGCCACCATACAATGTTGGCACAACACTTGTTTCTTTACATCTGTAAGCCACCATACAATGTTGGCACAACACTTTTTCTTTACATCCGTAAGCCACCATACAGTGTTGGCACAACACTTGTCTCTTTACATCCGTAAGCCACCATACAAAGTTGGCACAACACTTGTTTCTTTACATCCATAAGCCACCATACAGTGTTGGCACAATACTTGTTTCTTTACATCCGTAAGCCACCATACAATGTTGGCACAACACTTGTTTCTTTACATCCGTAAGCCACCATACAGTTTTGGCACAATACTTGTTTCTTTACATCCGTAAGCCACCATACAATGTTGGCAAACTTGTTTCTTTACATCCGTAAGCCACCATACAATGTTGGCCCAACACTTGTTTCTTTACATCCGTAAGCCACCATACAATGTTGGCACAACACTTGTTTCTTTACATCCGTAAGCTACCATACAACGTTGGCACAACACTTGTCTCTTTACATCCGTAAGCCACCATACAAAGTTGGCACAACACTTGTTTCTTTACATCCATAAGCCACCATACAGTGTTGGCACAATACTTGTTTCTTTACATCCATAAGCCACCATACAATGTTGGCACAACACTTGTTTCTTTACATCCGTAAGCCACCATACAGTGTTGGCACAATACTTGTTTCTTTACATCCGTAAGCCACCATACAATGTTGGCAAACTTGTTTCTTTACATCCGTAAGCCACCATACAATGTTAGCCCAACACTTGTTTCTTTACATCCGTAAGCCACCATACAATGTTGGCACAACACTTGTTTCTTTACATCCGTAAGCTACCATACAACGTTGGCATAACACTTGTTTCTCCAAAGAAAGTGACTGATTAACCAAACACATTGCTCCAGCACAAATTAATCAATTAACTTGGCAACCCTTGTCACAGTAATGTCCACTGTTCCGATGTGAAAGCTATGTTTACTGACAATCTGCAACCCATGGAGCTGACTTGACATCAATATCAGCTGCCAATGGAGGTCACGACATACATCACTTCCGAACTCAGAAAACAACTTCCAGAAAAATTTCCCTAATTCCTTCCTAGCCAAGCTATGTTTACTAATCTCCCTAGCAAGTAGTGACAACAATTTTTCACATATGGAAATCAGGTACAAGTTATGCATAGTCACCAAGAGCGCCGTCAGTTTACTGACAAAAGTATAAAATACTGGTCATTGTTAGTCTGGTGGATAGAGGGGTGTGGAGATAATTTAAGATTTTTTTTACATATGTAATGGTTTACCAAAAATATTACCAAAAATTTTAATGGAAATGAACTTTTTGGTGATGTATAAAGTTCAGTTCTCGCATAGCATGTATCTAGTCCCTAGTCCTTAGGACTGTTCAAAGCACTTTACATGTCACCCCCAGGCAGATCTGTTCGTTCCAACACCAAGTTGAGTTCGCTGGGAAGCATTCAGCCATGCTGCAATAACTGCACAACGCCTACTACTTCATTTATATCTATCACAGTCTACTGCCAGGTACTCATTTATATCTATCACAGTCTACTGCCATGTACTCATTTATACAGCTGAGTGAAATGAGGCAACGTGGATTGTGCAAAATTGCCAAAAGTGGCACAAAGAGGATTCAACCCTGTCCCCTTTATAGAGTCCAATGTTCTACCTACTGTGCTCTACACGTCTGTAGCCCTACATGTCTGTAGCCCTACACGTCTGTAGCCCTACATGACTGACAGATTGTGATCAGCAGTGATCCACTGATTCTGGGTGGTCGGATCTGTCAGGGTATTTCTATGTAAACAGCGAAAGTGTATGTTACTTTGGTAATTGATATGACAAGCCTGTGAATGCTGATACTTTCACCAATACTTCCGATAATTCTGTGCTAATCAACCACAGACATGTTGCTTGTGTAGTCACAGCAGAAACGAAAAAACTAAAAGTGTAACTGATAAAAATATCAACAGTCAGATATGCCATATCACTGGCATACAGCAGGTTTTGCAACTAAACAAACTGCACATTACTATGTAACATTATTCGAAATGTACGCAGACACACACACACACACACATGCAATCATGCATGCACATGCACATGCAAGCACAACTGATTCAGCTCCCAGCATTGCTGGAAAACCCAAAAAACTCTGAACTCATGACCCAAAAAAGGGTGGATTTTTTGTGTGCGTAATCAGTGAAGTCTACATTGCCATCTACAAACAACATGCCAGTCATACCTGAAGCAGCTTACTGCTTGCGCAAGAAAACCAACCTTCTACATAAACCGACCTTCTACATAATTTTTTTCCTATGCCACCTGACTTCAGGAGCTATCCAAAAGTACACGCTATTTTTGAGACCCCCACCCACCCCTTATAATGATTTACTATGCTGGCATGTAAGCCCCTCAGAACGCAATTTGAGAAAGACCACCTATTACACATACATAATATATTTTATAAAGATCCCCACCTATTATACATATTATCAATATATAAATTAAAAAAAATTGCACATCGTAGTTCACAGGTAGACCATAGGTGTGCATAACCAATAATAAACAACATAAAATATCCTCATTAATAGGGATGTAGGTCACACCTGATAGTGCAAGCTGCCATTTAGACACACTTAGCAGGTGACAAGGCATCTGTTTCACTTCAGCCAAAACAAACAACACCCAGGAGAGGATGTCATTGATACCTTGGTACTTAGTGAAATACAAAGCAACATAATAACTGACCAATTGGCCAAACTGACTGATGCAAGATAACTGACCAATTGGCCAAACTGACTGATGCAAGATAACTGACCAATTGGCCAAACTGACTGATGCAAGATAACTGACCAATTGGCCAAACTGACTGATGCAAGATAACTGACCAATTGGCCAAACTGACTGATGCAAGATAACTGACCAATTGGCCAAACTGACTAATGCAAGATAACTGACCAATTGTCCAAACTGACTAATGCAAGATAACTGACCAATTGTCCAAACCGACTGGTGCAAGATAACTGACCAATGGGCCACCAAACTGACAAACATAATTTGGTGGTATCTACAGAGACTGAAAGATGCACGAAAACCCTGTTCTAATGTTGGCAGACTGAGATGCATGCCAAGACAAGTTATCAGCTAAATCCAACCTACAAACACTTGCTATAATATTTCTGTCAACAGAGCACAATGTCATGTTCACTGTCACCAGCACAGCAGGAAGACAGATAAGACATGGGACATGTCTGAACAGGATGCAACACAAAGATGTGCGTGGCACATGTTGTAATCAGGTAATGTTTGAGATTGTTCATAAAGGAATAGAATGTTGCACTTGTAAACAAAACAATCCTTATAGACAAAACATGATCACCCCTCATAAACAAAACACCCCTCACAAGTTTAACACCCCTTACAGGACTTCTGTAATAAAAAAATGAACATCCTTCACAGACAACACACCCCTTACAGAGAGAACACTCTTCACAGGCAAAAGACCCTTTGCAGGCAAAACGCCCTTTACAGGACTTGTGTCATAAAAAAGAACCCTCTCCACTTGTTACCTCACGGGGTGAGGGCACATTTGATCACATCACCAGATGCATGTTAAAGTGGAAGGCATTTTAACCAAAATGGGTGGTTTCAGCCTGAGCCAGTGTCACATTGTGGGTTTTTTACGCAGATGACATGAACATCTGGAGTACCTTTTTATGCACAGACCACCAAGCACAGAATGTTTCATAGGCAAAAACTAGTTTCCATGGAGATAAATAGCAAATACATGTAGCAAAAAAAAATGGGGAAAAATTAGTGCCTACAACATTGTAAAAAATAACAGGACTGACACTGGTGACAGCAAATGACAGCCGCTGGACTGATCAATCAACTACCTTTATTTGTGACACTGGCACCTGCACCAGTTTTAGGAAAATGACATTACTTTCATCTTCCTAAGGTGCATTTTTTCCCAGGGCCTTTAGACAATGAACATTTATCTAATTTACATGTTGTTTAGATGCCCAGTGTTGAAATCATTACGGGGGATTATAAATATATTGGTGAGTGTTGACTGAATTATGATATAATAACTAATTTGACATAACAACAGAACTCTCAAACACTAAAATGTCTTCCGACTTCTAAATACAATATGCATATAATATATATATATATAAACAATCTAATTTCTGTTGCGTTCTTGAGCAGTAGTACTGTTCAGAATTAATTTCACATGATGTCAGTTCAACAGCTTTCTGTGGACCACTTTAGACCACAGCTGTAGTCAACAAGTCCACAGTAGTACCACAATAGTCCACACTAGCCACAGCTGGAGAAACCATATGAAGGACAGCTGTTATCTCAGCATGAGGTGGGAATCTAGGAAGGGCATCCTGGGTGAAATTACAGACTGTCCCCCAACATTTCCGATTCAGGTGAAATACAAGTAGACCTTTTTCCCACCTACAAATGACAAACTCCCACTTGAGCCTGACAGCGGTGTAGTCCAAGCCAGTCATTAATGTCCCTGTGCTCTTTAATAAACACCTGCTTGAGTATATGTTTATTGCACTTAAGTAAAGAAAAAATATATAGTGCGGTATCCCGTCCTTGGGACTGCTCAAAGCGCTTTACACTTCACCCCTTGGCCGACCTGTTCATTCCAACGCCATCTCGACTTCTCTGGGGTGAACAGTAGTATACGTACCCATCTGAGGGAGCAACTCCGGAGACCATGTGTCTGAACTGCTCCCTCAGATGGGTACGTATACTACTGTGAACGAGTTGACAAAGCTTCGAAACAGCAGCAAGAGGATTCGTACCGGGGTGATTCGTACCGGGGTGATTAAGACATTCTAACCACTGCACTACCGTGACCCCCTGTAAGTATACGTCTGTCTTGCCTACTGCGCATATGGTTCCCTGGTACAGCACCTCCAGGTCTACAACATTGTTTCTATAGATATACACCTTTAAATTATGTGCTACTTTGTGAAACGTCTGCAAAAAATACAGTAACACTTTGCCAATTAAAAACCCACCTATTTAAACTCACTTATCCTCCATAGCTCCTCAGCGCATAGATCCAAATGTTTATGACTGTAACTGTTAAACCGACTAGAAACTACCGAACCCTTTTGTTTTGGTGCACTGCTGAGCTTCAGTTTCCCGAGGATTTCACTTCTAAACAGAAATGTTTTTGCAACTGCATCAAATTTCACAAAATAACTTCCTGCTGCTAAATTGAGAGTTCCTTTCACTTCTACTATAGTGTTACTGAGAAAATCACACTGAAACCATTCATGCATCTACATGAATTACAAGTGTAAAAGGAGACAGAGAGAGACAGCCCCTGGACCTACATCAGTCATTCATTTTTTGCACGTATGTTACGTTTGTGGTATTTCTTGTGTGTTCTCAATCTTATCTGTCCTGCAAGCTTAATGGAAGAATAGGAGAACTTTGAAAAGACATGCATGAACTGTACAAACATCTAAGCTGCAGACAAGGTAGGCACTTTAGACCCTAAACCTAACATTACTCAACTTTAATAATGTTAATCACTAAACAATTTCACATAATTAATGACTCAACAATGCTGCACAATGCTGCACAACACTCTGGGAAAACTTGGGGGGGTTTCTGCCTCAAGGTGGCTCATAAAACCAAATGGGTTCCTAAGATGGGGGCATTATATGACCAGGGGGTCCAAATGCATGTCCACTTCATTTATGTCCCTTAATTTGACACTCTCATTACACCAAACATCCCAATTACCCATAAACCCGACTTTTAATACCTCCTAAAAATTCCAACAAGCTCCATCTTCTTTATCTGCTGACTAAGTAACACATCACTTTCACTATCTCAAAACATATCAGTGAGTGTACCAAACAGAGATTTGCGCAGCCAAAACCAGCATCGTAAGTGGAGGACTGAAACTGCTGAATGCCAGCTAGTTGATATGACTGTGAAATCAGATATCTACACAATACTGTAAAGGTAAGTTCTAATGTAGCCCTTAGGATCACTCAAAAATGATTTGCCTTTCACCCATTGGCAGACCTGTTCATTCCAACATCAACGTGACTTCTGTGGGAAGTATTCAGCCATGCCAGAATTATTGTGTGAAAACTATTTGTTCACATATGTCCACCAGTGTCTATTGCCAGGTAGTCGTTTATACAGCAGTGAATTAGAGCAATGGCGAGTGAACAAAATGACCCAAGTTTTGAAACGGCAGCAAGAGGAATCGATCCTTGGTTCTCTCGATTGAGAGTCCCAAGTTCCTACCACTTAACTACTGCGCCGTGCACTACATAGTAGTGCTAAAAGTAACAACTACATTACTGAATAGAGAATTTAACTTAACCATTTTAGCCAATTTAATGAGTTATATAATTTCAGGCATTTTATAGCTGTAGACACATTTGTGTAATGTATGCAAACATAGCATTCAGCATAAACAATAACATCTCACAATGCCGATAAAGCAATAATGTTAAAAACAGCACATTTATCATCAGGGTAAAATACTTATTATGCGGTCACGCACACAAGATACATGCTTTATGATTCTATATAATTCATTATTGCATTCATCAACAATCCACTTGAAAATGACAGGTCTCAATCATCACCACTGAGCAGCAGTGCGCAACAGCCACTTAAAGGGACCGCCGCCCGCCACAAGTGACATGCCAGCCAAAGAATGCAACATATGCTCAACATGACATTGCATTGATAGCACAACTTTCCTCACACTTAGCTGATAATAATTTACACACGGCAAGATTTTATCAGCATCACATTTTACCACAAAAACAGTGCATCACCCAGCACCACAAAGTGTAAATAACAACCCTGGACAAGCTATATCAGGCAAAAGATCAACTGAATATGAAAGGGTTTTTTTCAAGTGCTGGTGCTACTTCTATCTATATGGGATCTCATCCACAATCAGCCAGACATGAGTAACACAATTATGGTTATGATCAGACAGTCCTAATGTCTTTAGGAGAGGTCGTGGGTCCAATGCATCAACATTTCACAACTCAACTCAAGCAGAATAATTGTCCCCGGTTCTTTTCTTGCAGCTATTTTTTCTTTCTTGCAGCCATTTTTTCGGAATAAGTGTTCACAGACATGAAATGCGATCATAAATAAGCGGTTTTGCCCGCAGCAAGATTACAGAACATTAATCACAATGGTGGCAGTTTTTCTTTACTGGCAGAGCAACAGCGCCATTGAAATCACCCATAAATAAGAAAAATGTCCACTAAAAACTATTACAGTGAATTCAATAGCATGTAAGTTCGTGTTAGCGAGTCTCAACAAAATCAGGGAGTTTTTTCTCTGTCATTTATCGCCATCTTTCTACAGCGCCGGCTATTGAACCGACTATAATGATTCCATGACAGTCTCCATTCATTAGTCCTGGAGGCAGCATCGTTTTTAAGGCTTTTTTCACCTTTTGCCTAGGTCATCTTGTTATACCATCAATCTTTGGTCGTCAGATTTATATACATCCCCCAAAGGAGCACGTTTCCAGGTTGATGTGGTATTTTTTTTTAAATTCAACCATTCTTTTATTTGGAACATTTATTACTGCACCTGGACTCCAAATTTTTGCAAAGCACACACAAGTGAAACAACAATGAAGACAGATTTAAGCATTATTTATTTTGTGCTACACTAAAATGCCAGGTCCCATACATTAATGAAACTAATATTCTTTTTAAAGGCTACCACATTTGTGATTTTGTGTTGAAATGGAGCCAAATAAATGCAAACACTACATCAGATTGATGCAAATTCGCAATGAAGTGTTCATATTCACAAAAGACGAACATAAATATTATTAACTACACTGAGCAATGTCTATCAAATTATCTATCAAAGCCACCAAATTATAAGCCACAGTTAATTCCTTAAGTAAAAAGTTAAATGTTTAAGTAAACAAGATTAAACAATGTCTATAGATACACATATCGTGATTAAATTGACACAATCAACTCGTATGTCCTCCCTTTACAATGCACATATCCCCCTGTGCTGATGTGGGGGTGGGAGGGGTTATTAACATCCATGGTAATTCTACCATATCTCAAGGATGGCTTGTCCAAATATGGCTTACTTACCCCCCTTCCTCACCCCAGTGTCACAGCCTAAAGTCAGTGTAGCACATGTAAACCACATGGCAACATTACATCACCCCCTGGGTATAGTCACCAATTAAACCCCACTAACTTGACACTCCCTACAGTAGCCATAATCCCTCCTCCCCAGAGGGATCTTCCCAGTGTTCCCACAGCATGCCTCCTCCCATCTCCCACCTCCCTTAATGGGAGTTACATCAGACTGGGTGCAAGGCAGGGTGAAGTTAGGTTACATAAGAGCCCCCAGCCCAGGCCATGTGAGGTCCAGGATAAACACAATTAACACACTCTAATGAAGCTCTAATGAAGCCAAGGCCTCTCAGACCTCAGCAGCTGGCACTCAATCAACCAAACAACTCAAGGTTTTTGCTCCCTTTATTATGGTCTGAGGCAAGCTCGTGTATTGTTCTATCGCACCAGCTGTTGTCCCTTTCCACTTCTCCCAATCAGCAGCCTTCTTCCTCAACTTGTCATCCTCTGTTGTCCCTTTCCACTTCTCCCTATCAGCAGCCTTCTCCCTCCACTTGTCATCCTCTGTTGTCCCTTTCCACTTCTCCCTATTGGCAGCCTTCTCCCTCCACTTGTCATCCTCTGTTGTCCCTTTCCACTTCTCCCTATCGGCAGCCTTCTCCCTCCACTTGTCATCCTCTGTTGTCCCTTTCCACTTCTCCCTATTGGCAGCCTTCTCCCTCCACTTGTCATCCTCTGTTGTCCCTTTCCACTTCTCCCTATCGGCAGCCTTCTCCCTCTACTTGTCATCCTCTGTCATCCCTTTCCACTTCTCCCTATTGGCAGCCTTCTCCCTCAACTTGTCATCCTCTGTCATCCCTTTCCACTTCTCCCTATCGGCAGCCTTCTCCCTCCACTTGTCATCCTCTGTCATCCCTTTCCACTTCTCCCAATCAGCAGCCTTCTCCCTCTACTTGTCATCCTCTGTCATCCCTTTCCACTTCTCCCTATCAGCAGCCTTCTCCCTCCACTTGTCATCCTCTGTCATCCCTTTCCACTTCTCCCAATCAGCAGCCTTCTCCCTCAACTTGTCATCCTCTGTTGTCCCTTTCCACTTCTCCCTATCAGCAGCCTTCTCCCTCCACTTGTCATCCTCTCCCTACCTTACATCCCTCTTTAGACTGTCTTCCCATCTTACGTGAGGTAAAGAGAAGAGAGTGGGGAGAATAACAGAGAGAGTGGAGAGAAGAGGATGGAGAAACGGATGCACGCGCGCTCGCACGCACGCACGCACGCACGCACCCTTACCTTCTTTCTAGTGGATGACCCCAGTCCAATAACTGGTTTTAAGAGCCAGACGGTTGCGTTGGACAGGTCACATATCAGTTGCACCAGAAATAGGTGTTGCAGTACAAAATGTCATGCCTACCACAAAGGCAGCACCTGTTTTCAACGTCCACATAAACAAAAGCACAATGGAGGTAATGAAAACCATATAAAAACAACACTGCTGTGTTTTTCACCGAGGTGGATGGATTATTACAAAAAATACATCGGGTATAGTTACAAAAAAAGTTGTCTGTTTCCAGTAATGCACACTCCTTGGTGAACCACAATAACAATGCCACAAAATAATGTGAAAGTCGAGACCTGACATTTCCTCTTACTAAATGAAGGTAAATCAATCTAATGGGGGTCAACTCCACATAAACACATCTTTTTTACAGTGCTTACCCCCCACCTTTAGCTCCCTAGTGGCTTTCATCCATTAGTTGACAATTTTAGCATTGCATACTGATTATTTTGTCTTGATGTGCCTCTCTACTCGGGTTTCCATGGATGTAGGACCAAAAAAATTTTCTTATTATTATTATTGCTGGGCCATTAGAAGAAACCTTTAACGTTGGTGTGATGGACAGAAACTGAAACACACATCCTGATCTGTCAAACTATTTGGAAACCAGTTTTCTCAACAAACAACTCATTGTATCAAGTAGCACAAAAAAGGCTACAAAATGAAACATTAACAAGATGCAGTGATGCCACTTGGAGGCTTCTGTAAGGAAATCTGACCACCTTCATCTCGTAAATCTGTTTTTATGAGGCATGGCTCCATTACTACTGCACACATAGAAAGATACAGTGTCTTGGTTCTCTTTCACCATTCTATGTTCCTGCTAAGATCTGACAATAAATAACTGCTTAAAAATAAATTAGGGATTTTTTGTCTGTGTATATGTACAAAAGATATATTCATATTGCATATATAAAAATCTACCCACGCTGCCAAGGTAAACTACAGGCAACATTGTAACCTGACAAGATCCCTTTCTGTAGCGAAAATGATGTTTTTCCACATACATATACCATTTAACACGAGAGCTAAATGAAAGTCATGCGTGGCAAAGAGTCTAAATCATCAGCGCGCCAGAAAACACGGAGGCAATGTGCCAGTTTTTCATGCCGTCTCAAATCAACATCACCTAGTTCGTGGTTTTTTCGAAAACTAATTTCGCTGCCAACATCTGCGGCCCGCGACGACTTATTGAGCCGCTGACAGTGGATATAAATTCCACTCAGCTGCTTCTCTGAGGTACTAATATATTGATCACAGTTTAGAAAACAGACCTTTCTAAAGTCGAGCAGTCAGTGGCCTAGTTTGTATAGTTTTTTGTAACTCGTCTGAGTAGTTTCACACCTAGTATGGTAGAGGCAAATACTACCGCAAGATACTATGCTTACCCTAGACAGTGCACCACACCAAACGTACTGAGCGAATTACACAACTAGCAAAGCTGGTTGTGTCATTTTGTGAATCGCCAAAAACTTTAATATTTTGGCCACATAATGCAAACAACATGCATTGTAAAAACGATGCTGGAGGGAAAGGACAGGGAAAGAAGACTAGGCAAGGCAAAGTTGGGAGAAGGGCATCAAAGATGTCTTTGGAACGGCGATAGCAGATGGTAGACTAACTGGAGAAAAACATTGATTTCGCAAGAAGATTTTGGCAGCAACATCTTAATTGAAGAAGAACTACAGAGGAATCTTATCTCTGGCCAAGGAATGTTCATCTGAACAAAACCATCTCGGCTTACATCTGGTGGCATGACATTCATTATTCACTAGTCTAGAGACTAGAATCAATGAATATGACAGGTGCTCCTGTGTCTGATGAATACTATATTCCTACTGATAAGCGTCTTTATCTATGAGAAATCACAGGTAAAAATAGGGAGAAACAGAAACAATGACAATCAAAATGACAGTTGACATATCAAGTGTGACAGCAGAGTTTAAAAAGCAATGTATTGTGCAATGTATTGGGTGTCACTGTGTGGCTATGGGTGTCACTGGGGCTATGGATGTCACTGTAGGGCTATGGTTTTTATTGAGGGGCTATGGGTGTCAATGTGCAGCTATAGGTGTCACTGTGGGACTATGGGTGTCACGGTGGGGCTTTGGGTGTCATGGTGGGGCTATGGGTGTCAAGGTGGGGCTATGGTTGTCACTGTACAGCTATGGGTGTCATAGCGGAGCTATGGTTGTCACAGTGGGACTATGGGTGTCACTGTTCGGCTATGGGTGTCATGGTGGGGCTATTGGTGTCATAGTGGGGCTATGGGTTTCATGGTGGGTCTATGGTTGTTACTGTGCAGCTATGGGTGTCATGGTGGGGCTATGGTAGTCACTGTGCAGCTATGGGTGTCATGGTGGGTCTATGGTTGTCACTGTGCAGCTATGGGTGTCATGGTGGGGCTATGGTAGTCACTGTGCAGCTATGGGTGTCATGGTGGGTCTATGGTTGTCACTGTGCAGCTATGGGTGTCATGGTGGGGCTATGGTTGTCACAACGGGGCTATGGGTGTCACGGGGCTATGGGTGTCATGGTGGTGGGGTGGTGCGGCTATGTGTCACGATAGGACTAAGGGTGTTACTGAGGGGCTATGGGTGTTATGATGGGGTCATGGGTGTCACAGTGGGACAGTGGATATCACTCTGGGGCTATGGATGTATCTGTGGGGCTATGGGTGTCACAGTGAAATTATGGATGTTACTAAAACATAACAAGCACAAAAAGGCCAACAGAAAATAGGATATTGGGGTGTTGACAAAGACTAATACATTGGGGTGATTAATACATTGGGGTGATGAGACAACATAAGAAGACAATATATACACACACAATGTCAGTTGCCAGTGATGTTAACTTACCTACACCTGCATTCACATGAAACGAGTACAAATCCTACTGAAATTCCCACTGTCATATGACGACATCCACCCAAACTACAATAACTTGGTAATCCAACACAGCCTTGATACTCCTACTATGTCCACTTATATTTGCCTGGCCACATACGTCCAGTCTTGACCATAACCAACAGCAGTGTGTAGGCTCACCAAGCCACTATCAAGCCTGCCCTACTTTCGCCCAGGCTGCTGTGATTGGCAGGCGAACCAGCCAATCAGCACACAGCAGAGTCATGGCATTAG
The DNA here is from genome assembly GCA_963662155.1 of Lamellibrachia columna. Lineage (NCBI taxonomy): Eukaryota > Metazoa > Annelida > Polychaeta > Sabellida > Siboglinidae > Lamellibrachia > Lamellibrachia columna. The sequence continues at coordinate 48,560,282 of OY759269.1, read as the reverse complement.
GAAGGCATCACTAGCAAGGATTATGGGTTCCTTAAGGAGCTGCCTTTCTCCTTCATGTCATCAACTGGAGAACTTTGGAGCAATCTCTGAATATTGAAGTGCTCAGTAACATGCGTCAACCCCACAGGTTCCTTGGTCCAGGGGCCATAATAAATTATGCATCTTCAGACTGGCTTGTTTGTCTATGAACTTGCTAAAGTTTCAGTCATATTTATCAGCCAACCTTAGATTCACTTATACAATCCTTGATTAGTAACAAACTTATATTAATTTTTCACAGGAAAATAAAAATTTTAATCAAATGTATGCTTCCATAGGAATATACATATGGACTTTTTTGAAAAAGTATATTTAGTGTTATTATGCTCAAATGCATGCATCGTACTAATCTGCCTGCCATGGCTGTTCTGAATACCAGTCTTTCCCCTTTATGAATCCCCCCAGATGGGAACACCAGGGAGAATAAGGCAGGATGTCAACACTACCAGGGAAACAAAGCCCATGCACCTCCCCAGTTAAGATGATAATTCAACATTGCCTAAGAGCTTCAAAGTCATTGAGGCATGACTGAAAGTCATTGAGGCGTGACAGAAAGAGCTGCTAAGTCCACAAAGTAAACACTCCAGCTTCCCAAGCACTGGTTGAGGAGAAGGTCTAAGCACTCAGGCCATGCCCCAGGGAGGTTTAACCAGCTGTAAGCAGGGTAAATAATAGTCATAGATAATGGTTGTTGGGGGACAACTACACAAAGGAAGCACTTGTACTTGAGGGTGTTACCCTATAGCAACTAACATGGCAGTGACTGCAACCACACCTGCCACCACTTCCTCTCCACACCCAGTCCCCTCCACCACTACCCCATGCCGCCTCTACCCTGCCACCCTTCTGACCCCCTCCAAAAGTCTCACCCCTGCTCCCTCCACCCCATTCCCCTCTATGCCATATAGTAAAACCATTCCTGTCACCTGCACTCTATAACCATTAAATTTACCTAAAAACTACTTAACTTCATATTTATCCATTTAAGGTTAATTTGTATATAACTACATCAAGCTTCTCAATTTACTTTTATTTACCCCCTAAACTGTTATATTTAATTGATTTTATTTACCCCTAAACTGCTATATTTAATTGATTTTTTTATTGCAAAACAGACAAGGAAACTGGAGGAATATTCCTAGACTAACTGAACATAATATGAACTTAACATGTTATTAACATCTTTACAGACATTTAAATAACGTTAGAATAGTTAGGATTTTTTTGCAGATTTTAAATTGAATGATAGCATTGCTACAAATAACGCAGTGTTACAATTCAATTTAAAATCCACAGAAAAATTCACACAGCTACTATAATTTGATTTAAATGGCACCACACCTTTTCAACACAAGATTAATAGCCCCGGTGAAAACAAACAAGTTACACCTGCCAAAGCCACAGCAATAATCTGACCTCCGTGACCCCTATCAAAGACGGGCGGCTCTTCAACCCACTTCACAGGAGGTAGAAGCAACAGGTACTAACTTGCTTTGAAGGGGGCACTAGGCAATTGAAGACCCATAAATAACAGCCACAGGTGCATAAACAGATATATTCCTAGACACTTTGGTGAAGAGAAAGTCAAGATATGGAACCAGTGAGAGCACCTGCATAAACAGACCATTACCTCTACAAGTGTCAATACATTTATTATTACTTGTGTCCTGTTTAAAAGATCTCATGTCAACTACTGTGCTTGCATGAGCCTGACGACGGTCACTATATCCTTGTTAATTATTTATAAAGTACACACATTTGGCATTTATACGGGAAAAGAGTCTATATTCTAAAAGCAACTGCAAAGCTTATGTTTCACTGCGGTACCCTATGCTAAAGATCAAATTCCCCCAGTCCAGAATACAATATCATTGTTTTACAGACTTATTTATTTTCAGTAACCTGCCAAACCGGCAAACTGCCATAACACAGCCATCCTATCCCCTAGTTCATTTTTTTCTTCATGACAAAACCAACATTTAATGGAGTTAGATGGTAATATTTCACTTTCCTCCTTCACAACAAACAACCCAATACCTCTGAGAAATGCCCTCACCACATTCTCACACTTTTATCTACAATAATTTTTTTTTACAATTCTTAAAATTTATCAACATAAATTTTACTGGCGGTAGCTATGTTGGTATACAGACAAAATCCACCTGGACAAAAGCCTGCCAACCCAAATGGCAACTATGCCAAACCCCCCCCACATCCTCACATAACCAACACAGTTAAGCATGTAGTAAAAGTAATTTTATTTGCACTTTTCAACATGTTGGAGTGGATTTTGTCCTTAGGGAATTTCTTTTCAAGTTTGGTGAAGCAGTCAGGCCCCCAGCAAATGATTGACAGAAGTAGTTGCACCTTATCTGGCCCAAGGAATAGACAAGGTCTGTACAACAGGAAGCTTTAGGTCCCTGGTGATTAAACCATTAATGCCATGGCTCCTAAATGCCAGAATGAATGTTCAGTCAGGTGTGAGTTAAGGTAGGTGCACTAAGCCTGACTTAGAACAGATTAGCCCCAGCAGACACAACAGCCTTGGAAAGGGTTACATAACAATGACAGTGTTCATTTGTCATAGAGGCAGGGCCTAATTCAGATTACCAGTACAGTTTCCATCAGCAATAATAAAGCAAATGCTTTCACCTAGAATCTACTCATAGACCACCAAGCTAAACAGGTCTCAGCCAGGTATTTTTACGACTGCTGAATCACGTTGTGGGCTAACAGTTCATAGTTACATATAATTGTTTGCAGCACTATGAATGATTTGTACTATTGTTCCAATTTACATAACCCACGTCAAACATCCACATAAATTCCTTAGTACGTACATCCCCACCCTGCAGAGTTTCTAACTTTTTTTACATATGAACCATACCCCATGGACATTATGCACGCCTACAAAACGACAGCTCCATACATGCGAAACTTTTGAAGATATGAGGGAACAGACATAGATAGCCACAGACTGTTTTACAGTACAGAAATATCCATTACATTTTAGCATCTGCTGATGGCTGACTGGTTCTTGTGGACTGGGTATTTTATAGCAATTAAAAAATTCCTGTGTAATAGTGTGAAATTACAGCGTTGGGGTTATTTCTTTAGAAAAGAAGAAGACATATGGGCCTGTTTATTCTTTAAGTAATGGGAATTATTGGTTATGTTCATAACTATGGCACACACTTGTGTACTCAATTACAATTTCTAAAAGATAAGTTGCTAATTTAGTCAAGTCTAAGTCAAGAGATACCATTCTATGTCACATTGGAAAAATTGGAAGGGATATATAACTCATCCTCCAAGAAATGATGACCACAATTTCCAGAAATCCAAGAAACCCAACTAAATATTGATGCTTCATAGAAGTAACATAATCCCTGTAGATAATGGTTCAGATGTAGTCACCAGGTGTCACTAGTAGTCTGACAAGTGACTACATCAAAGCCACTGGTGTGGTACAACTATTGACAGCAAGCACTGCCATGCATCAGCTGTAGATTTGTATAAAATACTGAACATATTTACAGGTATCTAAGACATATCTCACATATATCTAGTAAGTGTCTGTGACAGGGCTCTCAACCTCCCATCTTCAACCTGTTTTAGGAGTCAGTCTCCCATCTCCCATTTACGACAGTGGTGTGTGTGTGGCAGGGATCTCAACCTCCTATCTCCCATTTACGACAGTGGTGTGTGTGTGGCAGGGATCTCAACCTCCCACCTCCCATTTATAACAGTGGTGTGTGTGGCAGGGATCTAAACCTCCCACCTCCCATTTATAACAGTGGTGTGTGTGTGTGTGTGTGTGGCAGGGATCTCAACCTCCCACTTCCCATTTATGACAATGGTGTATGTAGCAGGGGTCTCAACCTCCCACCTCCCATTTATGACAGTGGTGTGTGTAGCAGGGATCTCAACCTCCCACCTCCCATTTATAACAGTGGTGTGTGGCAGGGATCTCAACCTCGGACCTCCCATTTATGACAGTGGTGTGTGTGGCAGGGATCTCAACCTCCCACCTCCTATTTATGAGAGTGGTGTGTGTAGCAGGGATCTCAACCTCCCACCTCCCATTTATAACAGTGGTGTGTGTCGCAGGGATCTCAACCTCCTACCTCCCATTTATAACAGTGGTGTGTGTCGCAGGGATCTCAACCTCCTACCTCCCATTTATAACAGTGGTGTGTGTCGCAGGGATCTCAACCTCCTACCTCCTATTTATGAGAGTGGTGTGTGTCGCAGGGATCTCAACCTCCTACCTCCTATTTATGAGAGTGGTGTGTGTCGCAGGGATCTCAACCTGTCTCTTGCTAATGAACTGCTCATGATGGGAAGATCTACACTGATTCACACAGGATGCTTGCTTTATGAGATGCACGCACACACACACACATGCATGCATGCATGCACAACATTCCTTACATATTCTTCCAGGAAATCCTGCTGTGAGACACCTCTGCTTCCATACACATTTATTTTCAGCCCAGTTAAAAACCTGACAACCTACAATTTTATTTTTATGATAACTCCATTTGGTACTGCTGCCAGTAAAATTACATTTTAGAAAAGATACTGTACAAAAAAACTGCATGATTATAATCAAGAGCTTAATGTTGATTATAAAACACAATTAGGAATACAGCATATAACAATGCGTTCATTACGAACATGACTCACTGTTTAATCGATTACTGAATTTATGTAATTAAACTGACCTATGGACAAAAGCTTTGAATGCAATTTTGTTTGCGTTACACTGTCATTAAACCAATGAACGTCACAAATTAGTTATCTATATAACAACTGCACATTAATTCAACAGTGAAAGTATTTGCCAAACAAATTATGACCACAGAAGCTTTCAGACATTTGTGAATTTATAATCTAGTTACCTTTCAGTCAAGACATGTAAATTTATATAATGTGTTTGATGAGCGAACACAACCCCCCCCCCGCCACCCACCTGTGTGTACAAACACTCAACCATAAAGTCATGTACATAGCTTTCTCAAGGACCTGCACTTCTGTTGCTAGGCAACAATGCCAGCAGTATTGGGCTTGCATAAACACCATTTTTAGCCACACAGATAGAATGTTGTCATGCACGCATGCACGCACTTGATTTTGCATGACTGTTTGCCCACAGGCACATAGATATCAGTGAATTTATAGTCCGCAGGTGATAAACACAGAGTTATAATGCCACTGCACACAGCAGCCATCCTCCTTCCTTGTCTCTCTGTGTGTATAAAACTCCTATTCAACTTCAATATTAAGATCTAATATCTTGAAGCAAAGATCTAATATCTTGAAACAAAGAAATCTGCTTTTTCATCATGTTTCATTTTATATAATTTTTATACATTTGACCATTATATATTTAAGTTGCACATACCTAACCCTTTCATATATCGTTTCGTCATGATAATCTATTAGGTCATTTTCTTCACCAGCTTACATTTATCACTCTAGATCTATGACCATGAGAAAAATTTCAGATGGAGTAATATTATTTTAGAAGGCTTGTAAAATAATAAAAAGCAAGTTTTTGAGTTGCCGTAAAAGTTTGAAACAATAATGTAATAACACATTGAAGGTTTCCCTAAAAAATCACACATTTAAATTTTGAGAAGACCCCTATCTGGACACTTGATAACCTCAGGCAAGGAACCAGACTATTGTTATAGAAATATCATAATTAATCTTGTAATGACAATCAGTAACATCCTTTTTATCATCTGCCTCAACATGTTGACATTTGAAGGCAGCCTTGCAACCTCTCTCATCAACTGGGGTGGCTCCCCGTGACCTTTCTCCCAAATGGCACCCATTTGAATGATTTCCCATTCCTGTAAACCATCATGGTTATGAGGCAATGCCACAACAATGCATAAAAAAATTCTGATTTACTAAACTTAATTTTTTTATTAATACTAAATGTTAAACATTTTGTGCGGATGAACGTCCCACCCTCGTCCCCCAACGTTCATCTCCAATTGCTAACAAATCAGATAAAATTATACACAAAGCATTTGAAGCGTAGTACAATGAGCACTTACTTGGTAAAGGTACAATTTGGGTCTGCATTTTTTCAAATTTTTTTTAACTCAGTTGTCAGTTTTAACCTGGAGTTTAAAATATTGACAACCTGTGTAAAACATAAACAATGTCTGCACAACTAAACGAAGATTCGTTAAGTTGATAAATCATACAGTCCCCGACTGAATTATTTATTGACACAGTACATCCGGGGTTAAGTGTCACTAATTTGATATTACAACAAGTGTCTATGGTTCACATGATTGGGCATTATGTGGTCCTCAAAATGTGTACTTCTATCAACATGGACAGGTTAGTGGTGCATCACCCCTCTAGTGGTGTATCACCCCTCTAGTGAAGTATCTGGCCCTCCAGGTGACATTAGCTGGGCCAGAGAAGTATCTTGCCTTGAGCAATCAATTAGTAAACACTCTGGTAAGAGAGGTCAAACATCGGTTTTCAACAGCACTGAATAGTTCATAATAAACCAAGTCATAGCAAAGAAACTATTCTCATAAAAGTCACAATAGGACATTTCCTAAATTAGTAAGTAATTAACCCTCATTAGTGCAAGGAAGTCTAATAACCCAGCTTTGTTTATGCAGTGTTGTAATTAGAATGGAGCAGACACTGTCTAAATGAGATGGTCAATTGTGGCGGTTGCCGGACCCTTTAAGTGGCACGCGGCATGGACAGCAGCGGCTGCTAGCGTTGCCGTGTCAACATGGAGTTAGATAGTGGACAGCAGATGTCAGCACTTGTCATGAACTTGTCAGTGACTTCTAAGGGTTCTATGGACTGGCTGAGATTGTAGCAGGCAGTCAAGCATTGTTAAGATTGTCACATAACATGTGTTGTTCCGAAACAATAATTAATAGACTATTTAAGCAAATCGCAAATTAATTTTCATTCTTCCTAGCAGATGGGTAAATTTTAACAATGTTAGACATTTTGAAAAAAAAATTAGAACATTTAATTAAATCAATTAAATTGATGAAACTGCGCTAAGAAACTGTCCACTGCACATAAATGAAAAGAAAAATACCAGTCATGTAACCAGAACAGATTATCGGATTAACAAACGCTGGAGGATATTTCTCCTTAGTTTCTATCTTACAAAACAGTAGTGGTTACTAACAATTTACAACATAATAATAATGATAATAATAATAATGTAATCTTGCATACAAACAAACACATACACAACTTGTTCATAATTACCGATGTGATCGTTTAATTATTACCCGGTAAATCCCATTAGCCTGCAGTTCAGTGACGGATTGACCAGACTTTTGTCAGTGCATTTGTTTTAATCTAGAGTGCTCTGTGTGACGAGACAAATCGCTAGCAAAGGTGTGTGACTTTAATACCAGCCTCCCTGTAGGCAAATCAACACACACCACTCACAACTGACAAAGTTAGGTCAATTCAACACTGATGTGAGCGTCTTAATAATTAATTACCCGCTCTACGCTTGCAGGCACAATTACTTATAATCACTACACACTGTCCATCTTATATGTGAGATTACAATTTTATATTTATGTAATATAAACTGACAACTCTGAAAAAATAACATAGCACAGAATTATAAAGTAGATAAATGTAATAAATAAACAAATAAAAGTTAAAAAATTTCATTGACTGGCTGACAATCAAATCTTGACCCTTTTTGGATGTAATCCCACATCAAGGCAGGTATTTGTCTCCATAAGACACATAAAGGAGTTAAATTATGTTCCTAAACAGGTGGACCTTGTATAGTTAACTAGCCAGGCTTGGCACCTTAATCTTCTATATAATGGCAGCACTGTCTGCATAACTCTTCATAATCCGTAGTCAGTCCATCATTGCTTGTGTTTATGACTGTCAGTCATCAACATTACTCAGACTGCCTCATCTGTCAATCATGTCACTGGGTGGCATGTGGACCTGTCAATCATTTCCCGCCTTGACTATATCAGTAACTTTACCAAGTGCATCAACGATTTGTGAATCTATACAAAGTTTCACTTTGGTTAATTATTTGGTTTATTAACTGAGGCTGTTATAATGACCTCAGTGGCTGCCATGACAGTGAGTTATAACAATGGGTTGAATGAGGGACCGTCTCTAACGGTCAATCATTTAAAAAAGAAAGTTTGGTCTGAAAATCTACGAATGGATGATGACTGTATATTACCAACCTTAATCATAATTATGTGATTTATGAAACTATGCTGTGGTTCCTAGGGGTGATCTCAAAACGACACAAAATTGGTTTCATGCGGCAGGAAGTTAGCATTTGTTTTGCTTAGCATTATACATACTGATTCCGACCTAATAAGCATACATTATGCTTGAAAAAGTTGTAAGTGTACAAAAAACTATTTAACACCAGATGGCACCACTGTTCAGTTGTTCCACACTAGTCATATTACAATAGTTATAGATCCTGTTGATTAAAAAAGGGGTGTACGCTAATTATGGCATGTATGCTTAATAGGTCGAATATGATAGATGTTTTTCCATTTATTTCCCAATTTATTTTCCAACCAGTCCATAAGGCTGCTGACTTCGAGCGTGTGAACACAGTTGTACGTTATGACGGCTGAATATGACTGATATGTGGTGGCTAGAGCATGAACGACAAGAACACTGTACGGGTATCCACGGCTCAACATTTGTATAGCACGGAAGAAAGATATATGGCTGAAATTCAATAAAAAATTGGACACGACTGACAACACCCACCCACACCCCATCAGAAAAAATTCTCTATGCATTGCCAATGTACTGAATGGATGGTCGATTATTGCCAAATTTCAACAAGGGGAAAAAATATCTAAAATATACCTTTCCAATTTTTTGGGATAATCCAACTGGACCCCTCACTCACACACCCACATCAAAAACAACTTTGCAGTACCAGAATTTTTTATATTTACAAAGACCCTATAGTGCAGATCCAACAAGTCAGTGAAAACAAAGCACCCAATAACATAATAATTATCTGCAAGTCTTTTGATGTATGTAATATAAAACAAATCCTACCTTGTTGTTTTCCAGAATTTCTGCTGTCGTTTTCTTGCCATTCTTCAGAAGTCCGTCTTTCTTCACCACTCTCTCCAATTCCTCAATCGGTGAGCGTTTTTTAATCGCCGGACTACTTTCTAATGTCTTTGTGATCGGTGGAGTAATAAGCATCATCGGGGATGGCATGGTGACACACGTTGTGGCAGGGGGCTCATCCTTGCGAAGGGGTGAAGCAGGGTTGTGGGCAGTTGGCGGGGGTGTAGACGCAGGGGTGCAGGAGGGTGTTGTCACAGTGGGGGTGGAGACAGCTGGCGGAACTTTTGGCGTAGTTGTCTGACGGATATACGCCTGCAAGGAAGAATAACACAAAATAACTTATGTGAACTACCGCAACTGATATAATAGACGATATTCACTATGCATGACCACACATGACCATTAGCACTATATTTTTTGCATCCCACATATGTGGTTTCATTCTTAGCCAACAATTATTGTATATGTTATAAATAATTTCTACGCATTTACGTAAGTAAAACAACCTGTTTTGGAAATTATAATAAAAAATATAAACTAACTGTTATGACCAAAATCTGCCAGTTTTAGTCATTGTAGTGACATCACAAACATAATTTTATAGCAATGACATCACAAACATATAGCAGTGACATCACAAACATATAGCAGTGACATCACAAACATATAGCAGTGACATCACAAACACAGCTGTGACATCACAAACATACAGCAGTGACATCACAACACAGCAGTGACATCACAAACATATAACAGTGACATCACAAACATACAGCAGTGACATCACAAACACAGCAGTGACATCACAAACACATAGCACTGATATCACAAACACAGCACTGATATCACAAACACATAGCACTGATATCACAAACACATAGCAGTGATATTACAAACACATAGCAGTGATATCACAAACACATAGCAGTGATATCACAAACACAGATAGGTAGGTGTTATGAATATTGTACATTACTAACTGCTGACTTATGGCTAGACACTAGCTTTCAAGAAATGTTTTCTGAAGTATTTTCGCATTATTTATCTGCTATGTACGCTTTAAGGAACTACCTTTGGGTAATGAGACAATTCTAAATAGATAACTATTGAATGAGTAGGCATATGTATTTAAAGCTCCCTCTTTCATTCAATGTTTTTGCTCTTATCGTTTCAGAATCATTTTGCAAAAAATCGAACCTATGTAATATCGACTATGACACGCTAGCTTGTTTGTACAAAATACACGTGGTATTTTGTCTTGATGAAATCACTATTACGTTACGTTCAATTGGGCCCGATCAAAATTCAGCCAAAAAAAAGCAGAAGTAATTCTGCCTCTATATACTATAACATAAAACAATTCACACTTTCATAAGAGAGACATTCGATTTAATTAAGTAAATTTCTTTGACAATCTAAAAAAATTGCACTTTTTATTAAATCTACTGTGCATGTTATTAGAACTATTCATGTTATTAGAACTATTCATGTTATTAGAACTATTCATGCACACTACAGATTTGAACATCAACAAACCTGATTTGCAACGGGCTAAAAAAACTGAGGAAGGGCTTTTTAAAATTGCTCTTAGTATGCTGGTAGTAGTTTAATTTGTTGTCAACTCAAAGGTCATTCACAAATGTTGACATTCACTTATTTGTACAAAGTGTACTAAAGGAGGGAGCGAGGGTCAACCCCTGCACACTTTTAAATGTCGGTCGCATGCAAAATTTTAACACCATTGTTGCAACATCGTGCAGTGAACTATTACGGAACTACTACTATTGTGTTGAATCGCGTGAGTGTTCATGGCGGCGCTGTAATGCGATATCTTGGAAATGAACGACTTCATGGAAAACTATTACCAATATGGAGTTGTTAGAAAAAACAAGCTTTTAACATAATTATTGGAGGTAAATGTTTGCAAAAATATTCCGATGGTTATTATTGTATATGCCATAGCTATGTACATGTACTGTGTTGTAACACTGCTACATCGATATATCTTTCAATGTGGAAAATTAGCAACATTTTTCAAGTACGAATTCAGTGAGGGAGATAGTAGAATTAGCACACTTTGTATGAATAGGTAGACGTGGACAGCTGTGAACAGTCTCTTATGTTCAACCACACCCTGTAACTTTGACAAGCAAGCGCACTTTATTTTTTGCACATTACCTGCAATTGCAAATTAGACCAACACTATTTAAATGTGCTTTACTGTAAGATTAAAAAACATACATAATTAATTGCTGCCAGAGGTTCATGCCTTTGTGAGCAAAACATATCAGTCATTAGGCCAGATTTGGGTCACTTGGTGAACTTTGGTCTAATTCCTGTGAGCAGTAGGCATTAAGCAATTCCCCAGTAACCCCCCCCACCAGGTATAAATCTGACATCTAAATCCCAACTGTCTGATAATTACAGTATTGCATAAATCTAAACAGATACATAAACTGACAATGTTGATAAGAACCCACAGAAAACATGTGTTCATCAAACTGAAATATCATATTCAAGGACTTGTCCTACATGGTGGTAATGTTTCTGTCCTACGATGTGAACTGTGGCAGTGGAAAGCTTGTGGGTCCAATAGCCCCAAACAATGTCACCACATGGTAAGCCAGGAACTAGCCAATCTGAAATTCATAATACAAAATTAGAAATGAATTCTGCCAGTGATAGTAGTCCTCTAATGGCTCTCTACAAACCAGCAGGCTGGTGACAATACATTCCACTTGTCCATTGGGACAGAGAATGATCACTATTTGCAAATTAGCTCATCTCCATGTTGTTATCTGTTGCCTAGCAACCATAATTTGAGTAGCCATGTTGCAGACAATGACATCATTAGATGATGGGAGTGACAATAAACACCCCTGCATATCCTCCAGGGGAGCATCAATTGTGGAATGGAAAAAAGGGGTATCAGGTGCACCACGGGAGAGAGTTCCCTGTCATGGGAGTAAATGATAGGATAAAGTAAGCATACAAGGAATTGCTTGGTGTAAAATAGTCAATATAAGTATTGTCTGCTGATAGGACTGGATGGCATTGACTGTTTCGCTTTGCGAGTAATTGCGCAACACAATCAAGCGGGAAAATCAGCCGTTTTTCTAGTATGTAAATCAGGTGCGATTACAACATCCTCATTGGTTATTCCGGTTAATTCACATCAAATAAACAGTAATCAGCCGGACCATTTAAGCAGGTCAGAAACACTGCATTTAGGCACTCGCGACATCGCAGACACCACAGAAGGTAGCGGAAGGATAACGGAAGGATAACGCCATTCAGCGAGCTGGTAGATAAATCAGGCAAACCGTCAGGCTGATTGGCGATTTATTCACACCAATAAGTGAGCCATCTCAGGGACCATCAATCAAGGCTCCAGAGATTACAATGTTGTGTGTTAAGCAGACACAATGCAGGACAAATTATATTCATTCCTAGAATTAGATCTGTAGGGAGGGTGGGTTGCACAGCTGGCTATCCTGTGGACTTGTGTGGGGGTGGGGTGTGGGAGGGTACACCTACAATCTTATTAGCATCACTTACATGTGTAAGTCATTTTATATTTGATGTAAACAAATTAAGTTTCTTGCGCACGTGCTGAGTCATGCATAAATGTTACATCTGACAAACTCTTGTAAGGATAAACAAAGATGACTGTAGGAAAAGGAAATGCCTGCTGTCAAACTAGAAACTACAGGTCACTAGGGTGACAGGGTGGTAGGGGGTGGCAGGGGGTGGCAGAATGTGCCCTAGGGTTCACTAGGCAATGTGTAGGGGGAAGCCATCAATCCCTCCAAAATTATATATTTTGCCTTGAACCAAAAGAATGATTCTTCCTGAATGGAACATTAACATACAGATATTCCAAGAGAAAAGGTCATAAAATGTCTAAATGGTCACCTAAACAACATCACCCCTATGTTATTAAAACCCTCAGAAACACCCTACAACTTAGGTGGAGTCAATGGGTGGGGGTCATTACTGATAAATTATCTCTGCAGGTTATAAGAATGACATTGTTGTCTTCATCAGCCAATTGATACACAGTATGACAGGACTAGGAATGCCTGGTGTTTTGCATGCACCTATGAATGGGCTGGGCTGGTCCCAGATATATGGCGCTTTAAAATTGTTAGTAATAACAACAATATTAATAAGGCATTGACATTGTGAACCAGTTCAATGAAAAATGCAACTATTTCGCTGAAGACTCTATCAAGTGTGTGGAGGGGTCAGGCCACAGTTACGCTTCCGGAAGTGTTTTTCACATGAATGCAATTTAGCCGATTTCAGTGATTTCATTTGCCAAGAAGTCACTGTATTCAGCCAGCAAGGGTGGAACTTGTATATGAAATATCGGCCATTTGGCAGTGAGATGTTGCAGTATGAAGCAGATTTGAAGAGCGTAAGTATTTTGGTGGTGACATTCCTGAAACACCGCAGGGCGTATTGATATTTGGCAAAAACTGCCAATTTTTAGGGTAAGCATATTTGCGACATGATTAAAGAGCTGGAGGTACATGATTTTATCGAAACTTGTCCACGAGCATATCAATGACATGATGACGGTGGTTTTGAAGAAGTTTAGGAAGTTTTGATGGTCCAGTTTTCTTACAAACAAACAAACCATTAACATGGCCACCAACGGGACTGCGGTCTTACCCCTACAAGACAACGTAGTCATAACCATAAACCATTTCTGAAGCCAGAGTCCAAATCATAATATTATTCATTTGTAAATATTTTAATTCTATAAATACTATTTAATAAAATAGTACAACAAATAGATGGAGATGGAGATATTTAACAAACACAAAGTTCACTGAACACTAAGTTCACTGAACACTAAGTTCACTGACCTAGTACAATAAGATAATGGAACACTTACAAGTACTGTTTGTTATCAGAAGAAATAAGAAACTGGTTTCTACTTGACTCTGACATGGTCCCTAATCCATGTGATAACCATACCCGCAGTGGGTTAACCCTTTCCCTACTGCCACACACTACGCTTAGTTACATAGTAGGGTTTGGTATATTTACTGCATGCCAAGCTGTCATTACACTACTAAATCAATTAGACTTATTGTGATTATGCCAAATAGAAGTGCACCCTTCTTATGCTAACATTGCCAATATACAGTTCAATCTGTACTAGGTCATTCAAGTACGGTAAGTACATCTTTCTAATGCCTTGTATATGGGCAAAGTACACTATTGACTTTCCCATTGAAACCAAAGATAAAAGTCCATCAGGCAATTCCTCCCATCGCACAAAAATCGGTTTTAATAAAAAACTCTACACTAACAGTTATTGTCCTCATTTCACTGACTTTCTGTAGTGTTTCCATCAAATCCTACAATTTTGTTTTCAAGACAATCCACTTGGAAGACACTCCCCAAACAAACCAGATCCTTCTTTCGTACACCAGGGATCCTTCCTTTGTACACCGGGGATCCTCCCTTCGTACACCGGGGATCCTTCCTTCATACACCAGGGATCCTTCCTCCGTACACCAGGGATCCTTCATCTGTACACCAGGGATCCTTCCTCCGTACACCAGGGATCCTTCCTCCGTACACTGGGGATCCTTCCTCCGTACACCGGGGATCCTTCCTCCATACACCGGGGATCCTTCCTCCGTACACTGGGGATCCTTCCTCCGTACACCGGGGATCCTTCCTCCATACACCGGGATCCTTCCTCCGTACATTAGGGATCCTTCCTCCGCACATCGAGGATCCTTCCACCAGGGATCCTTCCTCCATACACCAGGGATCCTTCCTTCGTACACCGGGGATTCTTCCGTCACTGACACGTGCATACGCTGCTGACCAGCAACAACACATTTTGATCTGAACCCAACACAAGTGTTGGTGTCCTCAATATTGCCATATCCCTGTTCAAAAATAATTTGACAGGGAGCAAACATTGTAAAAGCAGGGGACTATCTCAAAATCGTCAGCACTTCATTCATATGACATGAACCCCGGAAGCAAATTACTGATCAATCCTCAAAATTATAATTCCCCATATCCATTTGTACTGGTTCAATCTGAATTTGCAGCACTTACAAAAATAACCAATAACACCAACAATTGTTGAAACCAGTGCATGATGTGGGTTTAGTAAATATATTAAATAAATAACATGTTTTTTATTGATTAAATGCTAATTATCTGTGGCACGTAAACCCAGTAAATACTGGTCTTGGTGGTTTGCCATGCACCGATAAGCAGATAGTTTCATGATACACCTTGATCTTGTACAATACACCTTGACCTTGTACAAACAGCTAGCAATTATTTATTAATACAAACCTAATTATTTAACATCACAGTCCTGATAGTTAAAAGTGCTTAATCAATTAGATTTTTTGCTAGTCTCATTTCAAATTAGTTTTGCGAAAAATCAAACCTACCTAGTATCCACTGCAACAGGCTAGCTCATTTGTGCAACATTTATAGGTAGTTTTTGTTGAAATCATCAGACAAACTATTATATTAGTTAATGCTTGTTCAACCATTAATTGAAGTGAAAATCGAATTGCTTAAAAATCATAATTTTCTTCCTTGATGAAATTTTTTAACTTTGTCATGTGATCGGGCGAGAGGATAGAGGTCATGCCCATGATCAGCATTGACCCACACAGTGTTTACCATTTTGGATATCAACTATTTTGATCCTTACCAGATCTAACGACTAAAGTTTATTTTTTCAATGATTTAAAAAAAAAAAAATTTTTTTATTAAACAGACTGTGCACATTGCACGCGATGGGCTGAACCATTTGAGGAAGCAGCTTTAATGGCTTTAATTGCATGGGCTGCTATCAGAGGAGCATCAGAGACAGGACTAGATCAGGATAGACAGAGACAACATTGTTTTTGCCTGAAAGAGGTGCGTGACTTAGATGTGTCGCTATCACTTTTATACTTCATTACAGTCATTCATTCTCCTGCTAGTTGACAGGTGTCCTCTTGTCTCTATGTGACACACCATACAAGATGTCTTTGCTGAAACATCGTCTAATGAACCAACAGATTGGTGAACTTTCTTGCTTTAATAACCACCCAAACTACATACTAAATAGTCCATTGTGGCACTGCAACTGTTTCTGTGAGTCTATGATACATCACTCTAAGAACAAACTGCAGTAATCTAGGTTAATTATACAGCACAGAATCTACCTGTGAAGCGATTAAGGGCAAAACACGATAAATGCCAATTCGGGTGATATTTCTGAATGGGCAAAATTTCAGCTACCACTTGCTTTGATGCTGGATTCTTAAGATGTTCCAATGTCTCGTACAAGTTTACATTTCCACTCTGAAGATGAAACACAGAAGTGAGTTTTTCTCAACAGCAAAAAACGTATTTATCGCGTTTTGCCCTGCGGGTGGGGGGAGGGTTTCTGGGCCAGAATTATGGAAAAAAAATTTATGGCTCATCTAGCTGTCAATATCAGATAGATAACTCTAATTGTTGAGCCATTTTTTTATATTTCAAAAGCATTTCACCGACAAACCAGCATTATGGAGGGCTTTGTCAAAACAAATGTAATTATGGGGGGTGTACATGCCAGATTATGAGGGGGTAGGGGGGTCTCAAAAATGTCCAAAAATACTATGATGTACTATATGGATGGCCCCTTATGCAGGATGCATTGCTGACAAGAGACTATGGTCTGACATGGCTGACATGGGATCATGGTCTGACATGGCTGACAGGGGATCATGGTCTGACACAGCTGACAGGAGATCATGGTCTGACATGGCTGACAAGGGATCATGGTCTTACATGGCTGACAGGTCAACCATGGTTCCCCACATGGCTGACAGGAAACCATGGTCTCACATGGCTGACAGGAGACCATGGTCTCACATGGCTGACAGGGATCATGGTCTTACATGGATGACAGGTCAACCATGGTTCCCCACATGGCTGACAGGAAACCATGGTCTCACATGGCTGACAGGAGACCGTGGTTTCACATGGCTGACAGGAGACCATGGTCTCACATGACTGACAGGAGATCATGGTCTCACATGGCTGACAGGAGACCATGGTCTCACATGGCTGACAGGAGACCATGGTCTTACATGGCTAACAGGAGACCATGGTCTCACATGGATGACAGGGGACCATGGTCTCACATGGCTGACAGGAGACCATAGTCTCACATGGCTGACAGGACACACTGTTTCCTTGAAAGTGAGTACCACCTGTAAATTACTAGCACATTATACATTACCTCTGAAAAACATTATCATTGGTCCTGAAAATAAAATAATGATCTTACCCCAGCACACTGCCACAGCCCTGTATATCAGGTGTACTGCCACTCCCTGCAGACGGACACTAATTATCCCTGCCTTAAACTCCAAGGGATTCATATTTAACCCTCTACCCCAGTTGTCTGTCAGCTATGCTTGTCTGTCTGTCTACCCACTGACCTAGTTTTTAATTTCCAGTTGTCTGGCAGATGCACTGGATAACCAAGGATACCTATTACAACAATAATTGGCTTAGGACTAAATCAGCTAAGTGTCTATCATAGATTCTCTACAATAAGTCAATCATACGACCAAATCAAATGTGTAGGATGACTCTGGTGATACTGTCAAGTTATGATAGTGACACTGGTATACACAGTACTGTAATAAAATGATATGCTTTCCGGGGTCCCATGCTTTCCAAAGCTTTCGCACATCAGACCTATCTCACTGCCTGGGGTTAATAATGTCAGTGTTTGGGTTTAGGTTCAGTATTAGCCTTAATTTAGGTTTAATTTCAACATCAAATGCTGAACTCAGTATTCATATTTGTAGTTTTTTAGGATTAGCACCAGTTTCTTGTTTGCATCTTTTCTTAAGTGTTTAAAGGGCTTTGTAGATTTAAAAAATTCTAATGATACAAAAAATAGATACGACTGACCCCACCCCCCACCCCTTTATCAATTTTTTTATTGGAGGTACTGTTGATGGAAAGCTGACTACTGCCCAATTTAGACAGAGAAAAACCCCATGTCAACAAAAATATACATTTATTTTGTGTGATATTCCTGATGGACCCCTGACCTACCCACCCACCCACATCCAACTTTGCTTGGATTGTTGAATTTTGTTTCTTACAAAGCCGTTTAATGTTAAGTTAGGGTTTGTACATTGGTGTTGGTGAGTCTATGGCAGAAGTTATAGCCCCAGACAAACTCTGAGCAGGGCAGACAGACAGATACATGTTCAATAACATCTATGTCTACATCCAAAGCGAGAATGTCTCCCGTGTCACTTAACTGTTATGCTTCCTGACCGCATCTCCACCAACACAATCAATACGCTACTGAGTGTTCTCTAACACTGTCCTGAAGCTACTGTCACACATCAACAGTGTCTAAGAGGAATGTGATCTCAGGTCAGTGTGGTGTCTCTTTCAAACAGCAGTGACACCCACAGTGTGATCGCATCCTCTGACAATGCAGGTGACACACACAGTAAGAGGCTCAAGACATGTCACTAGTGACACAGAATTATTAAGTGGTACATACATGATCAAAACTTCTGATGGCATAAAAGGTTAATTGTGAGATTGCCTATGTTGTGTATAATGAGCATTAATGTTGTACATAAAGTATCTCAATGACCAATCAATTTTTTACATAATATGTATAAATTCAGTTGACAGTTGCACAATGTATAATGTGTCTAAATGTATCAATTTTATTATATAATGTACCTAAATGCAAGTGTTAATGTATCTAAATGCAGGTATCAACTTGTGTATACTGTGCACTGATGTTGTATATAAAGTATCTAAATGCAAATGTCAATGTGGTGTATAATGACGTAATGTGCACTAATGCTGTGTGTTGTACATTATCACTGTTACAAATAAGGCACATTAATATTGTTTGCACATACTGTACACTAATATAAACTGCCATATTGTGTATAATGTAAACATTATTATCAACAATCCGTGAGTTTCCAGGGGCCAAGTATGGAGAGGTATTTATCACCTAGAGATTCTACACCCAGGTTATTCTGACACTTTCTGGGTCTGCTGCTTCCAGCCAACAGCTATCTCACAGGGCACATGTAAAACACAACCTGGCACAAGTAACTGATGCAGATACTTCACCAACTACAAGCCCACATTTGGCTCCCTGCACAAGAACGGAGAATTCTTTACTTGTTTTGAAACATCAGCCGAAACAACCATTTAGGGGCCATTCAACAATCATTCCTGCCGCACAATGTATCCCACAGCCCTAGAGTTGAGCCTATAAAATAAGACCCCGTTAAGAGGCTACAAATCTACCTGTTTTGAGATCATCCCTTAATGAGGATGAATAATTTAACATAATTAATTGCTTGTCATAAACATCAAGGTAGTAGTGAACTCATGTGACAGTAATTATTTAATAATAAGGTGTGGATGATAATGCTAACACAATTATCTGATAACAACCTTACTGAGTAGATGAACATAAAGGTAAAGTAAAGGTACGTTCTTATATAGCGCGGTATCCGGTCCATAGGACTGCTCAAAGCGCTTTACACTTCACCCCCTGGCAGACCTGTTCATTCCAAAGCCATCTCAACTTCTCTGGGAAGTATTCAGCCACGCTGCAATTGCTGCGCGAAGGCTATTCGTTCACATATCCACCACTGTCTGTATTGCCAGGTACTCATTTATACAGCTGAGTGAACTGTGACAATGTGGGGTGATCAAACTTGCCAAAGGTTCGGAGCGACCGCAATGGGATTTGAAACCGGGTTCTCTCGATTGATTTGAAACCGGGTTCTCTCGATCTTCTAACCGGTATGCTATCGCCCCCCAACATGGACACATGGGTCATTAAAAATAAGGCAGTATATGTTAAAGGTCCTTTGAATTAGCCCATTGCAAATTAGGTTTGTTGCTGTTCAAATATGTAGTGTAGTGGTCCATACTAAGGGTCCATACTTTTGTTAAAATCATCTAAAGAATTTACTTTGATCATTACACTGTGTAACTTTCAAAACTGATTAGCATTATGTTATGGTATATATAGAGATGGACCAACTTATGTTATGGTGTATATAGAGGTGGACCAACTTATGTTATGGTGTATATAGAGTTGGAGCAACTTATGTTATGGTGTATATAGAGGTGGACCAACTTATGTTATGGTGTATATAGAGGTGGACCAACTTATGTTATGGTGTATATAGAGTTGGAGCAACTTATGTTATGGTGTATATAGAGGTGGACCAACTTATGTTATGGTGTATATAGAGGTGGACCAACTTATGTTTTATGGTGAATATAGAGGTGGACCAACTTATATTATGGTGTATATAGAGGTGGACCAACTTATATTATGGTGTATATAGAGGTGGAGCAACTTATGTTATGGTGTATATAGGTGGAGCAACTTATATTATGGTGTATATAGAGGTGGACCAACTTATGTTATGATGTATATAGAGTTGGATCAACTTATGTTATGGTGTATATAGAGGTGGACCAACTTATGTTATGGTGTATATAGATGGAGCAACTTATATTATGGTGTATATAGAGGTGGAGCAACTTATGTTATGATGTATATAGAGGTGGACCAACTTATGTTATGGTGTATATAGAGGTGGAGCAACTTAAAACAAGTATGAAACGAGATAAGTGAAACAATTTAATTGAGGAGGGATCTTTAAGGTTAAAATATATGCCCATCTTTCCCCACACATGACCCCTGTGCACATAGTCTTGTCACATTGGATTAATTATGTCAGTACTCTGTATGAGTGCTAGGCTAAGCCTCTTACTTCAGTCAATCAGCCTGATGTTGATCGACAGGTGTCACACTGAACCCATTATGGCGCATCTGCCAGATGTCACCCAAAAAAATATCTTCAGTGCAGTGGAAATAACGGCACCCATTTAAAAATGTCTACTAAAGCATGGTTGATGTGTTTACCTTGAGACAAGACCGCAAAGGGGTTGAGTACCAGACCACACAAGTAGTATTATAAAAAATTGGCTCAAATAGCGGTGGTCTGTCTTTAAACCTACTCTAACAAAATAGTCCCTGTCGAAATGATCTACAACAGATCCATGATCCACAGTGCAGATCAAACGGATTTACTAACCCCCCTCACAGGCTGTGGCCGGCGGACTAGATTCTGGGTGTGTACACAGTGAGTGAAATCCATGTTCCTGGTTGACATCACATCCCGTCAGTCCCAGGGCCCAGTACATTATTGATTTTTCCATTCGAACTAATAGTAAAGTCAGCCACAATGCGACACTGCATGCCGAATTACATCTGGTTTTAATAAATAACCACACACTTCAACTTTTTTTTTTTGCCGAGATTCGGTGTTTTTGTAAAATTCTACCATTTCGTTTTTTGAGAAAACACCATGGAAGACATCAGCCAAGTCAACTGGATTAGTAGACATTTAAACATGTGTGCAGTACAAATGTCATAGTCCACAAACCTTCCCTTTTCCCAGCCCATGACTGTTCTTCAGGGTGCAAAAACATCCTTAAATTGGAATGGCCTCAAAATCACTGGCACTTCATTCATCTACCATTAACCTACAAGTAAAATACTGTCCTTACCCCAGCTTCTGCATGCAGGCTTAAACAATGGCCCAAAAAGACCCAAAATGGGTTTAATTGCTCACTGCCCACACAACTAACAATGTACCGAACTCTTGTCAAATAGACATTCAGTCCAAGACACAAATTTCAAGTCACTGTCAAGGCAATCACACCCCACGCTGCTTCACCATATGGCAGACCGTTTAACAAAACACATTTGTGATTCCTGTCTTAACTAACTTTTGCTCAAATGATTAATATCGATAAACATGTGTGCGTGCGTGCGTGCGTGCATGCGTGTGCACATGCATGCATGCGTCAGATGTAATACACTGACTATATTGTCTGTACAACTGTAGAAACTGATATAGTACACTGATACAGCACATGAAAGTACTTACTACACTGTGCAAATTGTAGTCTACAAAACATGTTTGTCAGATAAATCACTGACTTCTTAAACAAACTACTGCAGAACAGGGAACAACTCTGACTAAATAACTTGGTGGTATAACAAATGGCATTGCGCAGGGACAAGACTAAAAAGTGGCACATGCCAGAAATATTTTGTAAGGGAATAAATGTGATACACTAGCTGTGAGGAAAATTATGAGCAAACCACAAAGAAAGCGTCTTCGGATGACTATCACCGGAGCAGAATAGATAACAGTAGTCACGATCATTTGGACCCAACCGACGAATGAAATCACAACATTATCGCCTGAGAAACACAACTGATCATATCAGCGGGCAAAAAACACAAGGACCTCTTCATCAAAGCTGGCTGGTACCTGTGTGAAACGACCCCTCCACAGTATTAAGTATTGTAGACAGGCTTTCTGTTGCAGTGCACAGATGGTGTGAGGGCCAACAAGGGGTGAGCTCAGAGTCAACACTCAGTGCATGTGCCATCACTCAACCCTTGTCTACACCCCACAGCACCACAGGAAGCCAGGGGTCGGCTCAAAACTGGTTCACCAGATAATTAGGGGAGATCCCAATTTTATCTTCTAGGTCAGGAGCATGGCGGATAAATCATATTGACCATCTTGTCCATATTGACCATCTTAACCATCTAAATGTGTCTGAATGAACCACATTGTGCTTAATATAATGTGACTTATCCATTTAATTTGTTTGTTACACATTGTATGGCAAGGTTGATTGATATTCGTGAACAGATAAAAGTAAAATTATACATATATAACTTGTCGTTGATTAACACACATGTCAACATGTTAGAATATATATATATATATTATTCTATAATTTAAAAAAAAAACACTCAGACTTTGTAACTTTAAAATGCAACTTTGATAATATGTGTTTGGTTGATTCTACAGTAACCTAGGATTTGAGAGAACAGAAAGTAGAAAGTTGATTTTCTAGAAAGCGGAATGACAATCTTTCTGCTTGTCAGTGATAAGATAGTCTCTCCTTTGTGTAAAGCCACATTTAACACCAATGTCTCTGTCTAAGCAGGAGAAATACTACTACATAATTATGGTGGCGTTCTTGCAAATAAAACAGAGTAATCCTCTACAACTTCACAGGTGCCGCAAAAAACATTGACATATTGATAACTACCGGTACCTTCTAAAATGTTATACATTATTTCTCTGAGACATAAACAGAAAGTACCATGTAAGTTCTATACATTGTACAGTGACACTCAAGATTACATGCAGGTCTACAGCTGCAAGGTTTTTGCCATGGTTTCCAGTTGTAATGCATAAATTTTGTCATGCAGATGCCCAGTGTACATGCATGCATGTCCGCACACTCGCGTGCAACCACTGCATAACTATCCATCTCCCTAGAGCTCACTTCTCCCACATTCTTCCTATGCAGTCACACGGCTAGCTTCTTACCGAGATAATCAACTCATAAACAAACTTAATAATAATAATTAACTTCTATGGCGCCTATGTCCTCAGGAACCTGAGCTCAGAGGCGCAACAAAATAAACTCATTAAGCTTATTCTTGAACAAGGACGCACAAGTCATTATCAGAACAAGGAACAATCTACTTTTTGTTCTTAGTGTCAGACAAATGTTGGAACTACACTCTAAATAAAGTAGACACCTGACGCATCTATATACTGTTCAATTTGTTGATGGTAGTGTTCTGAGCGAACACGCTTATCACCTGTTCTGCTTATGTGTTCATGTGCTTATGTGATCATGTGTTTATGTGTTCATGTGCTTATGTGATCATGGTGTTGAAGTGTTCAAACCAACTTTCATTGATGAAAGCACTTCACACTTATGACGACTCAGGTGAATCTAGAAAATGTACTTTATGAGCAAGAAACAGCTATGGGCACTATATTAGATATAGTTCACTGTGTGATAAGTTCAGTGGTTATTCTTTGTGAATGTTATAATTCACTGTGTGATAAGTTCAGTGGTTATTCTTAGTGAATGTTAGAGGAAGCTTTACATTTCGACTTCTGCTTTCCAATTTTTAAATATGTACAATTAATAATCTGCCTATTACTGTATAAATTGCATTGACTCTGGAAATATATTTATTCTATATTTCATATTTATGAGCATATAGGTACTAAAGCAGACATGTATATTCATTAGGCTAATGTGTGAATTATAATTAATTGTGGGAATAACATCTGCTGCACGATAACTAACGTTTACATTGTAAACTGACATGTTCTTTTCCACATAGCATAGTGTGGTGTTTGAACACTAGTGTATTGACACCTTTTCTGCGCACGCGGACATGGCAACTTCTTGGCAGCAGAACTGGCGCGCGACAGCAAAAGGAAAATTTAAGTTTTCACACTGTATCAGCAGTGATAAAAGGTACTGGTAATTGGATGCACTTGCTCAAACTCAAAGGATTGAAAATGTAACCCCAAATGACCAAGTCATTTGTTCATTAACAGCATTCTACCCTGTGCCAACAGAGGCAGTGGTGTGACTGTGTGTGGGCGAGGACACAACTTAAAATATAAGCTGTGTCAGTTACATCTCATGTAGATATGGTAGGTGGACCGATCTTTGCACGTGTACCTCATTGAGACAGAGTCACTGTCCTTTCATGACACACACAATGAGAACTTCAAATGCGGTATGACATGTGCCCTTTTGTTGCACAGTCATTCGAGCTTCTATAAATCATTATGTGGGTACTTACCAACAGGACCCAAATTTGTCAGTGAAGTACCATAATATGTTAGAAGTTATTTTCTTAAACATTTTGATGTCATTGTTATTATTAATGCTATGATATGTGAAGACTGTTTTCTGAAATGACTCACTGTTTTGTATGAATGGGTGCCGTAATTGCATTGCATTGTATCGTACATTGCGTGATGAACGGCAAGGTCAATATTCATAAACAGCTCTCTCTACCTGTTTTATGGACAAAACTACGGTCTTGATGGAACTCACATTTCATGCACTTCCAAGAACCTCAATGAATGATCCCCTCTGGCTTGCACATGTGTGAGCACATACTTGCACATGTGTGAGCACATACTTGCACATGTGTGAGCACATACTTGCACATGTGTGAGCACATACTTGCACATGTGTGAGCACATACTTGCACATGTGTGAGCACATACTTGCACATGTGTGAGCACATACTTGCACATGTGTGAGCACATACATGCACATGTGCGCACACATGTTTCCACATACAGTCGCGCCTCGGTATTACGCAGATTCGGATATAACGCAGTTGGTCGTGGACCCCGATTTTCTGCCGCCAGGTGAAAATGCCAAATGGACCTGCTTAAACCTACTTAGAATTGCTTTGACAATTCTCAAGAAACATTAGGCGAACAATGTCAATGAATGAGTATCAATGTGTTGTTTGTTTTGCGCTGCTGCTGACATCAATCGCTGTCGCTGGCTTCGCTTCGACGGTTTGTAAATTGCAATCGAGATTTACAAATAAGAATCAGATCCAACAGTTTTAAATGCATTTAGTATGCAATACCAACATTTGGTATGCAATACCAACATTTAGTATGCAATACCAAACATTTAGTATGCAATACCAACATTTAGTATGCAATACCAACATTTAGTATGCAGTACCAACATAACACTTGGGTGAAATGACATGCTTCCAGTACATCGTAAATTTAATCGTGTTCGCAACGAGAAGCCAACATGCCAAATTCCTAACCCAAGGCTCTACCGGTGCGCGAAAATACGAATTCGTCATCCGTATATGAACCGATGAATCGATGTTAAGTGGTACGTAATGAAGTTATGCTTTGGTCCTGATCGGTTGAAAGACGAAATGAAACAATTATTAATTCTACCTATTGTCGTTTTCTGTGTTTCATCAGCTTACATACGTTTGTCAAATTATACACATTTTCGGCTGCTCAGATCCAGGTTATTATTTTCGATTCGTAGGCGGTATACTTATATGTGTTTTATTCAGTTCAAGAATCAACAGGGTGTGACATTTAAAATTAATATACATTGATGCTAGTATAATAAGTTCCATAAACTGCATGTTGGCATATAAGACAGTCCTGCAAGCACACAGGGCTTCGACAGCGTTCAAGGACTTGGTGCAGCGGGCGGCGATCGCTGTTGTTTAGTAGCTCCCTGGTGGCAGTTATGGGAACAACGAGGCTCGAGTGTACATCAACAAACATGCATGCACCAACAGGTGGCGGCTACAGATCATTATTGTTTTTCCTATTGAAACCAATTCTAAAAAACAGACTTCCACCCTGTACACAGAATTACAATTTGGCCTTAATAAAAACCCTACACTTTGGTCGGGGTAGTATCACTGACCTGTATTGTTTTTTTTCGAGAAAATCAACATGGAAAATGCTACAAACATTTGCCGCACAAACCAGGGATGTTCCTATCACTGACATACATGTGCATAAGCTGCCAGCTAGCAACTAGACATTTATATCTGGACATAGCATAAGTGTCAAAGTCAGTAAATATGCCCTTTTTCCTATAAAAAAAATTTTCAGGTTACAAAAAAATCTCAAAAAGTGGGTACCGTTTAAAGAAATCATTGGTAATTTGTCTTAATGCCTGAAATAAAATAATTATCTATTCCCAAAGGGGTATGAATGAGCCTGGATGGTCTACACTGTCCTACACCCCCCCACCACTCAGTCCAGGCTTGGCAGTACTTGGCAGTAGCAGTGACTTGTAGAGCCATCAATCAGACATTATCTGGTGTTACACCATTCTATTGATTTGGTCCAGCTGTAGTGACTACACAGCTATGCAACAGAAACCCCTCTAGTTCATGGCATACGAATAAAGATCCAGTGGTTATTTTGACATGACAATTTTTTGCTGCCTGGAATAATTTTTTTAACAGGAACATGGCCACGTTTCAGGACTATGAGACTGTGCCCAGACTGAAATTTAATTTCTAGTGGACGGCTGGCAATACATGCACATGCCCGTGACTGTAGGATCCCTTGTGCATGAAGACATGGTGTAGTCAGTATACAATGTATTTTCGTATCTTCACATGAGGAGGTATGTCTATGAAATAGATTATCTCAGCTGCCTAGGGATATTTGAACGACAAAAATACAGAGTAGGTTACATAAAACAGTCATTTAGACTGACCATAGTCTGTTACTCCATCTGAGGGACTACCTACTGGCAAATGCTAATCAGAGCTGAGAGAAAGCATTACACAGCTAGGATGTTGCAATCACCCAGTTATTATTAACAACACATAATTATAATGATATCACATGCACTGACTCCAATTCAATCTGCCCATATGCAGTCAGTCTGCCAGAGATAAATATCGACAAAGGCAGACCTGCTAAATGCTTCCTAGACTAATCACAAGGATAGAATTTCATACGAACAAACTTCGATGCTATATTCAATGTCAACCCGTCCGATTGTCGCTTCATGGAAGCTGCTGCATTTTAGACAATCATATTATAGTATTTTGATGCAAGGATTTATCATACATTGATTGAATACTTACAAGTACTGAAGCTTTGCTTACTGTTGGTCTTATTTTCATGTTTAAAGGTGAGGTCCCTAACAGAACTATGTCAATCTCACAGTCACCTGTCATTGCTCCTGTCAATGGCCTCTGTTCAGGCATCACTCACACTCACCTACATACCCAGGTATAGTCACATATTATGTAGACTACACGCTTTTTATTAATGCAGGAGTAGAACTTAGTGCCCGCCCCCTCACCCGAGGGTGTAGAAATGCCTGGTATAAGTAATGTTTGACTAGCACTAGACCCCCCTCAGGCAAGTAGCTACTTTCCACTTGTTTTGTTTCTAAAGGCAAGTGATTTTATTCACATGTGCAGACATGTTTTAACGTAAAACAATATGTCGGAAAATAAAATCTCAAATCTTTGCTTCTCGATGTCTGGTTTCATCAAATGTTCAGCCACAACATGGTACCCGTTGCAACGTAGTCCTAGAGACATGTGCACTGGTACCAATGCATTGCATAGTACATCGAACAGCGCTAACTTTTGTTCACTGGCCATCTGCGGTTTTTTCAAAATGCAGAGCTACCAAGACTCATGCATTTGGCATGAGACTCACGCATTTGACTGCCATCTAATGCTCTCACGCAACTAACTGTAAATCTCATGCATATTGGTAAATCTCACACATATTGGTAAATATCATGCATCTTGGTAAATCACACATATTGGCCATTTCAATAAATAATAATACATATATATATGCTAATTTCCATGCACGTGTTCATACAAACATTATTTCCATGCATGTGTTCATACAAACATTATTTCCATGCATGTGTTCATACAAACATTATTTCCATGCATGTGCTGATAGCGCAGAGTGTCCATGGGATCCCCGAAGTTATTCAAAGGGGGATCATGGTATATGGGTTTGGTTGGTGGGTGTTACGGGCACTAGACCCGCGCCTCATTAGTTTAGCCGAGTGAAGTCGTCTCTGTATCTGATATTTGCACTTTTTTATAGGTAAAGCTTCTCTGTCGTGGGGGGCAGCCGTGGCCTAGTGGTTAAGGTGTTGGACTCTAAATTCGAGGGTTGTGAGTTCAAGACCCACACTGGGCACGGTTCGTTTTCGAAGCTTAGGCAATTTCGTTTACCCTACTTTGCCTCAGTCTACTCAGCTGCAAATGAGTACAAACACTGTTTGGAAGGTACCTGCGATGGACTAGTGTCCCGTCCAGGAGAGTCAGTATAACTGCACTCTAAGTTGCTTCGCACTACAGAAACCAGGTTTAAGCACTGGCCATATAAGCCTTCATGGCTTCCTAAGGCATAATGCCTGGGGGATGACTTTACCTTTACCTACTACCTTCTCTGTCGTATCATTGCAGCCTGTGAATATCCTAATCATAATAACTAACTAAGCACATGTTTTAAATTCACGTTCACAGTGAACACATTTTAAAACCAAACTACTTAAGTGCAATTGTACATATTCCTTATTGAAATAAACTGCTACAGCACACGTAAATGAAATAGTCTATTTTATAAATGCTTTCCAGTGTATATTAAAGTGCTGTCCTCGGTGGAAATTTGATTACTAGAAGTGCTGCCACATGGTGTCCTGTTAGGAAACCAGACACCTCTTGTTGATATTTCAGAGTTTGGATACACATATGATTTCACGCATCTTTCCTGACACAACTTGTCAGTTCTGAAAATGTGGAATTTTATCAAAAGTGTCCATCCCCCATACGAAAATTACATACAGAAGATAAAATAGCGCACAAGCGGAGGTATGATGCATCGAATAGAAAACGTAAATTTCAGCAGCACTGGTTGAAGCAGTTCTCGTGACTAGAGTAAAACTACAAGAGTTCATCGCTGGCGAAGCTGCTGTCGCTGGCGCAGCCACTAACTGGCGCAGCCACTAACTGGTGCAGCCGTTGACTGGCGCAGCCACTAACTGGCGCAGCCGTTGACTGGTGCAGCCACTAACTGGCGCAGCCACTAACTGGCGCAGCCATTGACTGGCGCAGCCACTAACTGGCGCAGCCACTAACTGGTGCAGCCGTTGACTGGCGCAGCAACTAACTGGCGCAGCCACTAACTGGTGCAGCCGTTGACTGGCATGATGTTGATGCTGTCGCTGAGACATGGGGGGAATGACACGGAAACCAAAAACTTTGACAATGAATCATGTAGGAGGATGTTTTACAAATCCCGTTGTAATAAAATAATTATGTTGACATAGAAATTTTTTATTTGTTTATTTTATGTTTAAGGAGAATTGTAGGTCAACAAACGAATTTGCATAAAAAGTTAGCATTTCAGCAATTTCTACCAAAAATATGGGACTATTGATTTTTCATGGGGCGAGTAATATATTAAGGCTACTAGTCCCCCCCACCAGGGGGTTACATTTATTAATTTCTACCCCTGTAATGTATTACTTCTGTACATGTCTTAATAAGCCTGCTGGGTATGTGTGACCAAAAATAAGTTTTTTCTCTTTCAAAAAACCTTCTCAGAACCCTTGTGCATTTTTGTAATCACCCATCTGAGAGCTCACTGTAATCCCAGTCATATACCAGTGCACTAAATAATAAACTGATATCTGGCAAACTGGATTTTATCAACTACAGTGACAAAGTTAACAAAAACATGTCTACTCCCTTCTAAAGTTCTACTGTGGTAACAGTTGATGTGATTCCACTTTGACACACTACTGTATTACATTAACAGTTGATGTGATTCCACTTTGACACACCACTGTATTACATTAACAGTTGATGTGATTCCACTTTGACACACCACTGTATTACATTAACAGTTGATGTGATTCCACTTTGACACACCACTCCATTTTTCCATTTACTAAATTATTTTACTTCTCTGTTTTCATTTTGTCTTTGCTCTCGTTTTGTCTATGTTAGCAGCAGTTTTCACTAACTAATTTTTTAACCAAATTATACTGATTGTTGTTCATTTACCACTCCTCAGGCCAGTTACACGAAGCGTTCATACCACACGAAGGAACTAATTTGGATGACTGGCAAAGATTACATAACTTGGAACAGTCATGGAAAACACAAAGAGCGAACAATTAAATGACCCTACGAACTACAATGATTTTATTAATTGAGAACCTTTGTACAAGGTTCCTATGGTACAAGCGCTTCATGAAACCAGACCCTGGGATGGTAACAAGAGATGTTTGCATTTGATAAACCAACCCTTTAACCCTTTCATGTCCATGTGCTGACTGCTGCGTACCAGCACAGGTGCGCAACAAAGAAGAAAGGCTTACATACCAATGTTGACTGCACTCATTGTCTAAACTGCCACGACTTGTACCACAAGGTGAACTTACCTGCAAAAAGAGGAAGATATTTAGAAAGCGCAAAGAATATTAGGTGAAACTTGCAATTATCTATCTTTAAGATAATAATGTAAAAATAATAATAATACAGTATTAATATTCGCCGTCAATCTGGCCTCTTTGGCCATTCAAATAACGATACTAAAACTTTATACATGAATTGTACTAAATGGAATAGATGTCAAGACGTCAAGGCATTAAAATAATATTGACAATAAATAAATAAATACATCACTTTAAAATACAAGTTAAAAATTAATAAGATAAACATTAACATTATATTCATTAATTGTGCCTGTAGTACATAATCATTTTATTATAACATGCACGACAAACAGATCAGTAAACAAATACAACATATAAATTGCAGGGAACATCCACAGCAGATCAATACAACTGGACCTGGATAGGTAGACCTGGATAGGTAGACCTGGATAGGTAGACCTGGATAGGTAGACCCGGATAAGTAGACCTGGATAGGTCCACCCTCCAAAAAGACAAGCAGGGAAGAGAAAATAAGTAATACCAATAAATGATTTGGCAGTAAGTGAGTCACTGAAGAAATTAAAAAGTTTGGAACTGTCTGGATATGAAGAAATGAGAAACACATGGGAGATGAATACTCCACTTGGAGCGAACACGAGTAAAGAAAGAAAAACAACTTGTGTATGTACAAGAAACATCTAACTCCACAATGTAAAGTAAGAAAAACAACTTGTGTATGTACAAGAAACATCTTACTCCACAATGTAAAGTAAGAAAAACAACTTGTGTGTGTACAAGAAACATCTTACTCCACAATGTGAAGTAAGAAAAACAACTTGTGTATGTACAAGAAACATCTTACTCCACAATGTGAAGTAAGAAAAACAACTTGTGTATGTACAAGAAACATCTTACTCCACAATGTAAAGTAAGAAAAACAACTTGTGTATGTACAAGAAACATCTTACTCCACAATGTAAAGTAAGAAAAACAACTTGTGTGTGTACAAGAAACATCCTACTCCACAATGTAAAGTAAGAAAAACAACTTGTGTGTGTACAAGAAACATCCTACTCCACAATGTAAAGTAAGAAAAACAACTTGTGCATGTACAAGAAACATCCTACTCCACAATGTAAAGTAAGAAAAACAACTTGTGTGTGTACAAGAAACATCTTACTCCACAATGTAAAGTAAGAAAAACAACTTGTGTATGTACAAGAAACATCCTACTCCACAATGTGAAGTAAGAAAAACAACTTGTGTATGTACAAGAAACATCTTACTCCACAATGTAAAGTAAGAAAAACAACTTGTGTGTGTACAAGAAACATCTTACTCCACAATGTAAAGTAAGAAAAACAACTTGTGTATGTACAAGAAACATCCTACTCCACAATGTGAAGTAAGAAAAACAACTTGTGTATGTACAAGAAACATCTTACTCCACAATGTAAAGTAAGAAAAACAACTTGTGTGTGTACAAGAAACATCTTACTCCACAATGTGAAGTAAGAAAAACAACTTGTGTATGTACAAGAAACATCTTACTCCACAATGTGAAGTAAGAAAAACAACTTGTGTATGTACAAGAAACATCTTACTCCACAATGTGAAGAAAAACAACTTGTGTATGTACAAGAAACATCTTACTCCACAATGTGAAGTAAGAAAAACAACTTGTGTATGTACAAGAAACATCTTACTCCACAATGTGAAGAAAAACAACTTGTGTATGTACAAGAAACATCCTACTCCACAATGTGAAGTAAGAAAAACAACTTGTGTATGTACAAGAAACATCTTACTCCACAATGTGAAGAAAAACAACTTGTGTATGTACAAGAAACATCTTACTCCACAATGTGAAGTAAGAAAAACAACTTGTGTGTGTACAAGAAACATCTTACTCCACAATGTGAAGTAAGAAAAACAACTTGTGTATGTACAAGAAACATCTTACTCCACAATGTGAAGTAAGAAAAACAACTTGTGTATGTACAAGAAACATCTTACTCCACAATGTGAAGAAAAACAACTTGTGTATGTACAAGAAACATCCTACTCCACAATGTGAAGTAAGAAAAACAACTTGTGTATGTACAAGAAACATCTTACTCCACAATGTGAAGTAAGAAAAACAACTTGTGTGTGTACAAGAAACATCTTACTCCACAATGTGAAGTAAGAAAAACAACTTGTGTATGTACAAGAAACATCTTACTCCACAATGTGAAGTAAGAAAAACAACTTGTGTGTGTACAAGAAACATCTTACTCCACAATGTAAAGTAAGAAAAACAACTTGTGTGTGTACAAGAAACATCTTACTCCACAATGTAAAGTAAGAAAAACAACTTGTGTGTGTACAAGAAACATCTTACTCCACAATGTGAAGTAAGAAAAACAACTTGTGTATGTACAAGAAACATCCTACTCCACAATGTAAAGTAAGAAAAACAACTTGTGTGTGTACAAGAAACATCTTACTCCACAATGTGAAGTAAGAAAAACAACTTGTGTATGTACAAGAAACATCTTACTCCACAATGTGAAGTAAGAAAAACAACTTGTGTGTGTACAAGAAACATCTTACTCCACAATGTAAAGTAAGAAAAACAACTTGTGTGTGTACAAGAAACATCTTACTCCACAATGTAAAGTAAGAAAAACAACTTGTGTGTGTACAAGAAACATCTTACTCCACAATGTGAAGTAAGAAAAACAACTTGTGTATGTACAAGAAACATCCTACTCCACAATGTAAAGTAAGAAAAACAACTTGTGTGTGTACAAGAAACATCTTACTCCACAATGTGAAGTAAGAAAAACAACTTGTGTATGTACAAGAAACATCCTACTCCACAATGTGAAGTAAGAAAAACAACTTGTGTGTGTACAAGAAACATCTTACTCCACAATGTGAAGTAAGAAAAACAACTTGTGTATGTACAAGAAACATCCTACTCCACAATGTAAAGTAAGAAAAACAACTTGTGTGTGTACAAGAAACATCTTACTCCACAATGTAAAGTAAGAAAAACAACTTGTGTGTGTACAAGAAACATCTTACTCCACAATGTGAAGTAAGAAAAACAACTTGTGTATGTACAAGAAACATCCTACTCCACAATGTAAAGTAAGAAAAACAACTTGTGTGTGTACAAGAAACATCTTACTCCACAATGTGAAGTAAGAAAAACAACTTGTGTATGTACAAGAAACATCCTACTCCACAATGTGAAGTAAGAAAAACAACTTGTGTGTGTACAAGAAACATCTTACTCCACAATGTGAAGTAAGAAAAACAACTTGTGTATGTACAAGAAACATCCTACTCCACAATGTAAAGTAAGAAAAACAACTTGTGTGTGTACAAGAAACATCTTACTCCACAATGTGAAGTAAGAAAAACAACTTGTGTATGTACAAGAAACATCCTACTCCACAATGTGAAGTAAGAAAAACAACTTGTGTGTGTACAAGAAACATCTTACTCCACAATGTGAAGTAAGAAAAACAACTTGTGTATGTACAAGAAACATCCTACTCCACAATGTAAAGTAAGAAAAACAACTTGTGTGTGTACAAGAAACATCTTACTCCACAATGTAAAGTAAGAAAAACAACTTGTGTGTGTACAAGAAACATCTTACTCCACAATGTGAAGTAAGAAAAACAACTTGTGTATGTACAAGAAACATCCTACTCCACAATGTAAAGTAAGAAAAACAACTTGTGTGTGTACAAGAAACATCTTACTCCACAATGTAAAGTAAGAAAAACAACTTGTGTGTGTACAAGAAACATCTTACTCCACAATGTGAAGTAAGAAAAACAACTTGTGTGTGTACAAGAAACATCTTACTCCACAATGTGAAGTAAGAAAAACAACTTGTGTGTGTACAAGAAACATCTTACTCCACAATGTGAAGTAAGAAAAACAACTTGTGTGTGTACAAGAAACATCTTACTCCACAATGTAAAGTAAGAAAAACAACTTGTGTGTGTACAAGAAACATCCTACTCCACAATGTGAAGTAAGAAAAACAACTTGTGTATGTACAAGAAACATCCTACTCCACAATGTAAAGTAAGAAAAACAACTTGTGTGTGTACAAGAAACATCTTACTCCACAATGTGAAGTAAGAAAAACAACTTGTGTGTGTACAAGAAACATCTTACTCCACAATGTAAAGTAAGAAAAACAACTTGTGTGTGTACAAGAAACATCTTACTCCACAATGTGAAGTAAGAAAAACAACTTGTGTATGTACAAGAAACATCCTACTCCACAATGTAAAGTAAGAAAAACAACTTGTGTGTGTACAAGAAACATCTTACTCCACAATGTGAAGTAAGAAAAACAACTTGTGTGTGTACAAGAAACATCTTACTCCACAATGTAAAGTAAGAAAAACAACTTGTGTGTGTACAAGAAACATCTTACTCCACAATGTAAAGTAAGAAAAACAACTTGTGTGTGTACAAGAAACATCTTACTCCACAATGTGAAGTAAGAAAAACAACTTGTGTGTGTACAAGAAACATCTTACTCCACAATGTGAAGTAAGAAAAACAACTTGTGTGTGTACAAGAAACATCTTACTCCACAATGTAAAGTAAGAAAAACAACTTGTGTGTGTACAAGAAACATCTTACTCCACAATGTGAAGTAAGAAAAACAACTTGTGTATGTACAAGAAACATCCTACTCCACAATGTAAAGTAAGAAAAACAACTTGTGTGTGTACAAGAAACATCTTACTCCACAATGTGAAGTAAGAAAAACAACTTGTGTGTGTACAAGAAACATCTTACTCCACAATGTAAAGTAAGAAAAACAACTTGTGTGTGTACAAGAAACATCTTACTCCACAATGTAAAGTAAGAAAAACAACTTGTGTATGTACAAGAAACATCTTACTCCACAATGTGAAGTAAGAAAAACAACTTGTGTGTGTACAAGAAACATCTTACTCCACAATGTGAAGTAAGAAAAACAACTTGTGTGTGTACAAGAAACATCTTACTCCACAATGTAAAGTAAGAAAAACAACTTGTGTGTGTACAAGAAACATCTTACTCCACAATGTAAAGTAAGAAAAACAACTTGTGTATGTACAAGAAACATCTTACTCCACAATGTAAAGTAAGAAAAACAACTTGTGTGTGTACAAGAAACATCTTACTCCACAATGTGAAGTAAGAAAAACAACTTGTGTGTGTACAAGAAACATCTTACTCCACAATGTAAAGTAAGAAAAACAACTTGTGTGTGTACAAGAAACATCTTACTCCACAATGTGAAGTAAGAAAAACAACTTGTGTATGTACAAGAAACATCCTACTCCACAATGTAAAGTAAGAAAAACAACTTGTGTGTGTACAAGAAACATCTTACTCCACAATGTGAAGTAAGAAAAACAACTTGTGTATGTACAAGAAACATCTTACTCCACAATGTGAAGTAAGAAAAACAACTTGTGTATGTACAAGAAACATCTTACTCCACAATGTGAAGTAAGAAAAACAACTTGTGTATGTACAAGAAACATCTTACTCCACAATGTGAAGTAAGCATGTTAATTACTTTATGGTGACGCAAACTAAGGCTTTTCCTAAATTCACTAATGTACTCAGAGAAGTAAACAAGTCAACAAAGGGTGTGATGACAATGAGGACAGCTACCCCTTGGCTGTTTGTTAGTTACCCTGCTAGGTAATTATATATGTTTATAATTACATGAGAAGCTAAGTACTGAGCACCTGAGTCAACTACTTCTACTGATGGCGCCTCCACCTCAGAGACAGACTTGTACAGAAGGTGGCAGTGGGAGTCAAGGGGTTAATACAGCAGCAAACATTGGGTACATGTTTGAAGGAGGGATTAACAGGGACCACCACCCTCCAACTTCCCCCTCCCCAACACACCTGATACATCAACCAACCCAAATCCCATTCACACACCCCATTAATTAATCCATTAAATTTCATACTAATTACTTGATTCCCTGAATGCACAGAAGGGGGTTGTGGACCCACTTCAAAAGAAAGCACCCTGTGGATGGGCTTATCTCTCCTGCTCTGCTTGTAGACAGTTTCCAGGCAGGTCTATCCACTCTAAGTTTATCTTGGCAACTTTGAAGTTAGGCAATTTCAAGGAAACGCATCTGCTTGGCTTATCTCATCCACTGCCAGAAAGATGCCATTTCTGGGGAGGAAATGAATGATGTGTTTTGTTAGCAGCTTTGAAATGCACTTCAAAACCACCACAACTATAGAAAGTGTGGAA
Source organism: Lamellibrachia columna (assembly GCA_963662155.1). Taxonomy (NCBI): domain Eukaryota; kingdom Metazoa; phylum Annelida; class Polychaeta; order Sabellida; family Siboglinidae; genus Lamellibrachia; species Lamellibrachia columna. Next base: position 48,522,935 of record OY759269.1, on the reverse strand, counting down.
GCCTGGAGGGTAGACAGAGTCATCACTTGGAGGATATCTTCCTCTCCACACATGGTATATTTACACATGGTATGTTTACAAATAGTTTGTTTACATATGGTGTGTTTACATATGGCATGCTTACATTTATTTACAACCGATGTGTTTACATGTGGTGTGTTTAAATGTGGTTTGTCTACACATGGTCTGTTTACATGTGGTTTGTTAAATGATTTGTTTACTGGACAGATGACAATATGCTGGATGGCCAAGACAGTGATGAACCACACTGATGAACCACACGTCAATAGACTGATGGATCAATAAGATATTGACTCTGCTGCTGAATCAGGACCACTCCATCACAGTCTGTCAGTGAGTAGATTTGTCGAAGACATTATCACAAACTTTCAGAAGTATTCTTACTACTGTCACCATAGAAATAGAAGGCAGACAGATATTGTCTTGTGCCAATAGCTGTAAGCAGGGTTGTTTGATTTAAATCATTGATTTAAATCATGATTAAAATCGCTCAAAAAATCATTGATTTATAATATATATTTTTTTTACTACCGTTTTTTTTATCGCTGATTTATATGAATTTAACACAATTTAATTGTTTACAAGCATCGAGATCAACAAAGTTTTGTGTTTTTTAATACAAAAGCACAAAGTGCGCACACTTGTGTAGCTGTATTGACACAAGATAGCCTGATAGTAAAATATTTTATGACATTGTGTATACCAGATTAAAAAAAATCAAATAAATAAAAAAATCTGATTTAAATAAAAAGATCTGATTTTTTTTTTTTTAATCATGATTTTTTTTCAACCCTGGCTGTAATAAGCTGTATAATTTCTTCATTCCACAAGCACAATGTCATATGATAAACTTGAGGTCTCTCTGACATGTGTCCGGCTGTGCTGTGTGTAGTGTTTTCACTGGGTGGTGTTTCAAGCAAGACAGGCTGACATGAGAGAGTACAATGCCATTGTCCAATGAATCACACCTGTTCATGGATGGCGTGACAACACACCTGGTGTTCATACAGGGATTGTACTTGTTTGGTTGTTGGCACAATTTACCACAACCCCAAAAAATTTCTTTAAATTACGATGAAATTCCTCACAATTTTTTTTTATTCTATTAAAGAAATTGGCATGGTGGGTTGATGGTTTGGAGTGGGGTCGATGGTTTGGAGTGGGTCGATGGTTTGGAGTGGGTCCATGGTTTGGGGGTCATCTCATGACTATAAACGTGACCTGTTAAGGACTCGCAGCTTTTCGACTGCAGCAATATTCAAATGAGGGATTTTAGTTGAGGACGTAGAAGAATCAATGAGGACAATGTGCACCCTGGCAGTGACCCCCCCTTCAGTGTACCCTGGCAGTGACCGCCCCCAGTGCCAGTGCAGAAATGTTGGTGTTCTGAACAACTAAAATGTCACTATCGAATCTGCCACAGGCATTGATGTAAAACAACCATCAGACTGCATTACTATTTTTAACACTTGTTGCATAATATAATCCTGGGCTAAGTATGTACTGTTGTTGTCTAGATGTCTGTATTAGGCCAGTTTGCAAGGCCAAACCATGGCAAGTCTAGACAGTAGGGGCAGACCATGGCAAGTCTAGACAATAGGGCCAGACCATGGCATGTCTAGGCAGTAGGGCCAGACCATGGCAAGTCTAGACAGTAGGGCTAGACCATGTCATGTCTAGACAGAAGGGCTAGACCATGGCATGTCTAGGCAGTAGAGCCAGACTGTGGCATGTCTAGACAAGAAGGCCAGACCATGGCATGTCTAGACAGAAGGGCTAGACCGTGGCATGTCTAGGCAATAGGGCCAGATCATGGCAAGTCTAGACAAGAAGGCTAGACCATGTCATGTCTAGACAGAAGGGCTAGACCATGGCATGTCTAGACAGTAGGGCCAGACTGTGGCATGTCTAGACAAGAAGGCCAGACCATGGCATGTCTAGACAGAAGGGCTAGACCGTGGCATGTCTAGGCAGTAGGGCCAGATCATGGCAAGTCTAGACAAGAAGGCCAGACCATGGACTACTTGTTGAAACAGTAGCAATAGCCAAACACATTGTCACACAAATCACAGTTATTGGCCATTTTCTCCACAGAGAATCATCACCCACAACCAACATAATGACCTCATACTGGTTATCAAGTATCCTATAAAGTGTTACAACACGGATCCCATGTTGTAAGTATCTATGCGGCACTATGATAATCATCAACACTCGAGAAACACCTAGGCAACAAGCAGGAAGAACATTTACCACAACGGGAAGATTTTTATGAAGCAAACAGCGACATTAGAGAGCAACAGCTTGCAAATAATTCATGCTTACAGACATTTTTTGTAAGTAGGCAATTAGAGCAGCTTGGGCCAGAATGAAACTCATGGGACATATTAGTTCTTTGAACTGGTTACATGGAAATTGTCTGGGCAATGTCACACAGGGAGCATTCATTAATACACCAGTCTGACAGGGAACATTCATTAATTAACTGTTCCTAGAAACGACCAGCTATATCTGCAAGGAGTGTTTGGTTTTTTGTTTATCTTCACCGGAACCTCTTTACATTTTAATCCAGTGCAATCAAGCAAACCATGTGTAATGTAGATATTAAGCGTGACTAAACTGCAACTTTGTAGTGTTATCAATCTTCATCAATCATCACTAGATGGTAGTATAAGCTGTTCTGTTCCGATTCCGATTAGTTCATCATGAGCTTTGTACCAGCTCTCTAGAGCACTGCATCCCAAACTGTGGGCTATCATGGAGTTCCACGACGTAAAGATACGTTCTTATATAGCGTGGTATCCAGTCCTTGGGACTCTTCAAAGCGCTTCACACTTCACCCTTGGCAGACCTGTTCATTCCAACGCCATCTCGGCTTCTCTGGGAAGCATTATGCCGTGTTGCAATTCCTGCGCAAAGACAATTCATTCACATATCCACCAATCGCTACAGCCAGGTACTCATTTATACAGCTGAGCGAACTGTGGCAATGTGGGGGTGCCCAAACTTCAAAACGGCGACAAGAAGATTCAAAGCCGGGTTCTCTTGACTGAAAGCCCCACGTTCTAACCATTCCGCCACGGCGCCCCACCATTACATGTGACACACAAAGCTGGTGCAATCAGCAAGAAGTCGGACATTTTACGGGGCCTTAGGCTGACAAGTTTTGGAAACTGTATAGATCCAGGTAACTTCCGATCCCAGCCTTGTATGTCACACATACCCTATCAGGATTCAAGGATTCAGAAAATCAAACAGGCTGATCCACAAACACGGTGGCCAGAAATATAATCTTCTTAAGATCTGATAATTTTATATCAACTTTGTATTGCCTGCTTCAAAACTGCATCTACACCTTTTTATAGGTATTTTATTGTATTTCCTGTTCTATACATATTTAACGTGTACTTACATGTAATATGGTTGCAAATAAAAAAATAATAACCTTATTTTATTATTAAAACTGACAAATGTCAGCAAATCATTACATTTAGGAGCTAACTGTGTGACCATCACATGTCAGCCTACACACACACACAAGAAACAGGTGTCAGAGCCATCTAAGTTTTCTTTGAATTTACATGTAACATAATCTTGCGTGCCTAAGAGCCATACATCAATACAACTGTCACATATCCATTACTCAGCCAGCACAAAAAGCAAACTCTCTACTGAACTCCTCCAGAGTAGACACAAGTGGGCTCCCTTACTAAGGAACACCTGCACAGATATACTACTGAAGGCATAGATTCCCATAATGTACCCACATTCTGTGGTCAAGGAACTGCTCAAAGCCAATGTATAAATTGTGGCAGTAAATGATGGACCCTCCCCACTTTGGAATGCTTACAGAAAATGTGCCAATTCATTAACCGTTTCCACACGTTTGACAGGAGTGTTTAGGGACAATGTTGAAAAACAGCAAAGAAAATTACCACATTGAAGAAATTGCAACCACAGAGTAATTACGTTGAAGAAATTACAATTTCATAAATAGATAAACCTGCGGAAGGGGGTGAGGGGGGCAGCAGATATCACATGGGGAAGATACTACGCCTCATTTGTAATGGTTTTACACAATGCCAACAAGTTCTTTAAAAGGACACAATAAATGTCATTAATCACACATTTGGAGATCAATTGTCACATGCTATCACTTCTGTCTTGGACTATCTCTGAGCATCACTGTTATATACTGAAACATTATTGTTTTCATTGTGAAGTACTAGATGTTGTTAGAATTGCATACTCACTGATAGTGGCACTGTTTTTAATATAATTAAAATATATTTTAATATATGTATTTTTTATATAATATATTCATTTTTAAATTAATTAATATTTTAATAAGCTATGATTGCATGTATGTAAAGCGCCTGAGGGTAATCTTAATTGATCGGGCGGTTTAAATATTTTTATTATTTATTATTTATAGGCTAAAAAACAAGCAAAAACCAATTAGTGTGATTGATTCTAACAACTATACATATTGTTGTTTTGACTCAATAAATGACTATATCACCCATGACTGATTCACACGTTTTAATAACAAGGCTAAATAGACAAAAAAAGTATGTGCACAGCAGTTTTTAATCACTTAATGATTTGACTAATTAAATACAAATACTGATGGACGGTGTATCGCATTTTCAAAACATGGTAAGGAGTTTTTTTTTTTTTTATTTACGCCAAACATATTCTGCAATGTTTTCCTTCTTTTCCACTGTCCTTTTAATTTTCCAATTATTTCAAAAGCACTGTTTCCACTGCAAGTTTTTCTAAACCATCTAACTACAGGTATACCTCTCCTACCTACCCTCCTTTAGGGGCGGGATGGGAAGGTTGGACACAGGTGGCTATTACAGAAAGGTGATGCACCCAAGCAGTGTTCCCTAACAACAGGTTCTGTTTACCCTGAATGATTAGGAAGAGCCAGACATAATCCCATCCCTAGGCAGACAAGGGACTGTATCACAAGCAAGTTTCTGGCAAATTCAGTCCCTGATAAAATTACAAGAAATGCTTCAAAGTTCTCACTTGCTGAAGTGAAAGAATCAGAAGATTATGTGTTATGTGTGGGCAGAGTATCATTGACTGACACGACCCCCTGGCGTGTGGGAGATCCCCAAGTCATGGGGGGTTGTCTCAAAATGGAATCCAAGAAAACGGCTTGAACCCACATGTGTGTCTAAAGAGTACATCGGTTTTATTCTTGAGAGATACAATGGGTCTTTAGGGAGCTATATGCACCTTGTGAAATGGTCCCCAGGTCTTGGAGTGGGGATCTGGTTATGCCCAGGGCCATGTAGCTTTGGGGCCTCACTCCTTATCACTGCAGACCCAGGAGGAGGGCTCTAGGTGCCAGCTCACTGCTGTCTGTCTCTGTCTATGTACTTCCAACAACAACATCGGCCAAGTTCGACTTACTGCCCAACACTGACCAACACCACAACCAGTGGTCAATCTAGTCATGACCAGCATCAGCCAAATGCATTATGTCTGACCTGGTTTGGTTAGAATTACGTCACACTAACCAACAAACTTTGTCATGGCCTGAAAGCAGTAGAAGCTCTGGTCTACTAGTGGTCAACTAGTGGTCACCATGGCAACCAACACTGCATCATAGGAAACACGAAGAACATTTGCCCGTATTGCAGTCGTCTTCTTTATATCGTTTTTGTAACTTAAGTTGCCTAATTCTCGTTTGGCTTCGATTAGTCGGATGGAAACGTACGCATGCATCACACGTCATACGTTGATTTTGTTCATTGACTACTGTTCGGTGTTTGTCAGTAAGTCGAACTCGGCCATAGTTCATTCAATTCTCACTTGAAGGGTAAGCAATTCTCTCAATCACATACTGTTGGCAAATGGACGTTTTAAACACTGCACCTACCCACACCCCATACCCACCCACACCCCATACCCACCCACACCCCATACCAACCCACACCCCATACCCCCCCATACCCCCCCACATCCCATACCCACCCACACCCATATTCAGCAATACTGCCAAGTTACTCGTTGAATATGCAGGAAGATTCTCCCATTTTTATTTCCACTTAACATTCATGTATGCGAGTCATGTAAAAGTAAAAACAAATCAGAGTTCCCCAATTCATGCTGCAAAATCCAATAACTATATCAGAACATTTCATTTATTGTCTCGCTCTAATATCACAATTATTACACCTAACCACATGTGAGTGTCTACTACTATTATACGCCTGCAACCTTTCCATTTCAGGAACACAATAAAACACATTAACTTCCTTGTTTTAAAGGGACATAGTTGCTATTAAAGGGACATAGTTGCTATTGTCAAAACATGTTTACAGTATAAACTACACAGGTTTATTTACATTTTAACATCTTCACCGCCAACAAATATGTTTGCGTGAACCATAATTTGTAAATATCATTTGACCGCAATGTAAAGCACGCAATGTAAACATGATATTCGGGTCGAAACATTCCTATGAATCAAGTAACAGTCAAATTATATTAACACACAGTGGTTCAGTAAAACACATGTGAGTGGTCAAGACGCTAGAACAGACACAGTTTATACTATATAACATGATTTTATGATACAAATCATCAGACTATGTATCTTTAAAACACCTGCATATTATTATTTCTCGAAAACGTGCGGCAGTGTGATTCAGGCTCAGAATAATTGACAAGATTTTACAAGATTGCCACCCGAAGCAAAAACCCCAGATGACAAGGAAGACACTGGCTTATTGAGGGTCCAAACATGTTTTATCTCTGTCTTTCTGAGATTTTTTCTAAATTTTTATTTTAAACATATTCGCACTGCTAGGATTTCCACAATCTATAGATAATCTGTTCCATTCATTTGTTGTCCTTTATACAATGTGCAATTAAAGATGTAAGGTCTCCTACACACACAGAGCAGATCTGTATCCATATTTGGCCAAAGCTGCCAATTTTGAAGGTAGGTACGTTTGCACCATGATTAAAAGAGCTGGAGTTGTGTGATTTTAACGAAACTTTTTCACAATATCAACAATATTATGGCGGTGGCTGTGAATTTATTCTTAATTTTTGATGGTCCAGTTTTCTTATAATCAGACGAAACGTTAACATGGCCACCAATGCAATAATACGCTGTGGTCTGACCCCTATAACCATGATGCTGCTACACTGAGAAAGATACCAATTAATTTCAATATACACAAAGCTGCCTGTAGCCCACTTGTGAATCACCAGGCCTGTCAAGTGTCACCAAGCCATCTTCACCAGTCTGTTTGCTCATAAATAATGCCATGTCCCTCTTGGTAGCTACAAGAAACATTCTTAGCCAAAGCCTGTTGCTGGTGATCAATAAATCACCTATACAACCACACAGCTCTGAATAACACTCCAGTTGGCTAGCTGATAGGGTATTAGTTATTACACCACTAGTACTATGAACAGATAAGGATTATTAGCAGGTCATGGTATGCAAAGCAGTATGTCTACAAAGCCAGACAACAAGAATATAACCCGATTATGCCAAGTCTTTGCTAAGGGGCAATATAACTTTTTTCATTAAAATCATTGTCCGTGTAGGGTTGTTTGTGCGTCTGCATGCAAACAGGGTGGGGGTACTGTGGATTATGGTAATCATGTGAATTAAACAGCGAATATAATAGCAAAGGGGCCAGGCCACAATTAAATTCACCTATATTAATGTAGTACTTGATAAATTTGAACACAGCACTATTTCTGGAAAAAAATCATTGGTAATTTTTATAACTATTGCACTCTTTTTCTTATACTATGTCATTAGTGCGCTCGTGAAAAATTGGGGGAAAATGTTGAAGGAATAATTATAATTGTCGCCAATGGCGAAATCACTGGTTAAAGGTCCTTTCTTAAGTCAACTGTCTCGTTTGTCTCATTTTAGATTCATTTCACAAAATATCAAACCTATCAAGTATCCTCTACAACGTGCCGGCTCGCTTGTGCAATGAAATTATCAGACAATCTACTCAATTATTTTTTACTAAATCCAGTCAAAATTCGGCAAAAAAAGGGCAAAAGTAGGACCAGTCCCTCCTCCCATGCACTTTAAAAATTTCTCATGCTGGACAGTGTCTTCAGATATTCATCTGCAATAAAATGTGTCAAATTGAAGTACCCTGCTAGGCACTCTAGGACTCTAAGGTAGTGTGTCAATATGTCACATTTGTGTCCACTGGGATTAGACCACTACAACAGGATTTGACAACCCACATGTATGTTACAAATTTAGATTAATCACTACTTCCATGGAAATTCCCAAAAAAATTTGCAATTATCCCATCCAGAGAGGATAATGGATAATGATGGGGCTTTAGAGAAAGATAATAATAAAACCTCTTCGGCACTTAAATCCCCAGGAACCCGAGATCAGAGCGGAAACAAATCAGATTTGTTAAACATGATATCATGAGTAGAGTTGTGCAAGTCTTCATCGGAGCAAGAGAGCGCCAAAAATTGGAAACGTAATGTTTTTTAAATTTGCTAAATAACTGGATAAAAGTAAAATGGATTCATGAGACGATATATTCAACAAAGGTCTTGCTTGAACAAAGAGATAGACCACTGCTGACAAGTGTTCTGACAAGTAGTAACTACTCAGATCAATACTACAGCATTGGCCTATCTATCAAGATCAGGTCATTCACACAATTCCAGCCTGCCTCCCCATGTCTAGTCTCACCTAAGACAGAATGTAGGACAAAATTCCCGACAATTTTTTTTAATTTATATTTGAAATATATATGTATATTTGAAATGTTTAAAATGCAACGCACTGGTATTTGATCCAGAAAAGCATGTTGACCCCCAACTTTGATTCATATCTCAGTTTGTTTGAAAAAAATTCTTATTCAAGTGTGATGATATTGCCACGCACTCATAAAGATGTATAACAAAATACATCTATGTGTAGATAAGTTTTAGTTACGTGAGGATGGGGGATTTTGTCCTAGTTACTATTTGGATGTTGGGTGCGTTTGTCTGGTATTTTTGTTGAGGTGGAGATTTTTTTCCATACCCCCCGACAAACCTCACCCATACCTCCAGCCACCCTCATTCACTGACTCCTCATGCCACCAAAAACATGCCACCAAAAAGTCCCCTAGATGCAACCTGAGTTTCGGAATCACACAAAACATGACAGAACATAATCATTCAGTGACAGGCAGCTTCAAACAATCGTAATCCTCAAATTCCCATTGTGGCCAGTTTATTAATTAATTGCTCAATCAGGAAGCATCAGTCATTCCACTTACATCAATACTGAGGCCCTACTGATTGGGTCTACCAGTACTGAAGTCCTGGGTCTCTAAGTACTGGGGGCCTACTGATTGGGTCTACCAGTACTGAGGTCCTGGGTCTCTAAGTACTGAGGCCCTACTGATTGGGTCTACCAGTACTGAGGTCCTGGGTCTCTAAGTACTGAGGCCCTAGTGATTGGGTCTACCAGTACTGAGGTCCTGGGTCTCTAAGTACTGAGGCCCTAGTGATTGGGTCTACCAGTACTGAGGTCCTGGGTCTCTAAGTAGTGAGGCCCTACTGATTGGGTCTACCAGTACTGAGGTCCTGGGTCTCTAAGTACTGAGGCCCTAGTGATTGGGTCTACCAGTACTGAGGTCCTGGGTCTCTAAATACTGAGGCCCTACTGACTGGGTCTACCTGGATAGACTGTTTTTTCCATGGGCCATCTGTACATCTGTAGAGCACATCATGCTCAGCCCCAGGGGGCGGGGTGTCTGGGTAAGTATTTATGGGGGGGGGGGTACTTTGGTGATTGTGATATAATGATAAATAAGAAGTTTTTTCTAGTCTAGCTGTCCATATCAGACTGGCAACACTAATTGCTATGCCAGTTGTCAACAGATGTGCATGTCTTTTAGTGTTGTGAGTGTGTGAGTGTATTCATGCAGAGACGACCTTCCAAAGGCTTTGCTACGTCAATAAATAAACCTATTAAACGAACATAAACATGGATATGTTAGGTTACTGTTTATTATTAGTTATACAGACCTATATTACCTGTTAACTATGAATCAATACATACATGCAACAAATATAAAATAGATGTATGCAAAATAGGTGGGTGGGTGGTTCCTTCTCAAAACGAACATAGTTTTAGGGGGGTAGGGGAGACTATGCAGGCCAGCATTACAAAGGGGGAGGGTCTCAAAAAAAAGTGTGTAGCTCTTTATGGATAGCCCCTTAATGATTCACCATAGAGAGCCCAGTGTATCCATGAAGAAGTATCATTTTATCACTTAGCCACTCTTCTGTAGGCATTAGTTGATTGCAGACTGTGATGGGGCCCTGTCATAATAGCTAGTCATTTCTAACAAAACAAAATTATACAGGAAAAGTACAAGTGAATAACCATTGCCTTGTCTATCTTGTCTTATCTATTACATAAATCTACTATATGACAAATAATAATTATTAGGGGCAACTAACTAAATTCACTGCTTTGATTCTAGGGTCGGTCCCAACTGGTCAAAACTACTGAATCTATATTTCCTAAAGATACTACTGGCAAACAAAACTAATAATACTAAATCTTTATTTCAGACAAAAAGTCCATGCGTGCGTGCGTGCATGCGTGCGTGCATGCGTGCGTGTGTGCGAGTACAATGTACACATATGCTGTGTATTCAAAGTAACAAAACAAATAGAGGAATCATAAAAAAATTACTGTTACAATAATTGCTACCCTGATTACAAGAAATCGTTAACAGCTAATTAAGAGCACAATAATACTTGTTATGGACAGCCACAGTGAACTTACAAAGTTATGAAAAACGAACCACACCAAAGGGTAGGCAGCAGATGAAGATAGCATCTATAAATACACCCTGCCTAATGTGATTACAGGCATAACTTAGAGGGCTGTATGGCAGCCAAAGTCTGTTTGGTCATTATCATAGATACTATCAGTTCTGCCACCAACTACACACAATGGCTGGCAGCCCAGCCCCTAAGAGTTAACCCTTTGCATTCTGATGCTGCTACAAATGGGATCAGTGTGATTGATATGTTCAGTGCTGAAATATCGAAATATCGTCAGCTGTCATGTCATCCAGAAGTCTCAATGGAGATTGTGAAGAACTAGGATTGATATCATGGATTCCCAAACTGGGGGTCCTGGGTGTGTGTGGGGGGGAGGGGGGCAGAATGTAGTTCCAGGTGGTTCCCAACAAACATGCAAAATTATTTTAGAATTGCAAATTACATGTGAAACACAGAGTTGGGGCCTAAGCAAACTGAACATTTTTGGGGCCTAAAGCTGGGATATGTTGGCAATCCTTGGTTTATGTCACTGTGGAAGGTTCCAAGAGGGTTGAAGTCATACAGGACCCATAAGTTACGCACCATCCAACCACTTGTCAATTTATTCACAACATTTCTTAAATAATTGTTTAATCTGAGTTGTGTGGATAAATATAATAACCAACAAACCCAGCTGTCATTGAAGTCCAAAAGTGCTTTGCATTGATTATAATTCAAACAAAAACCTGATTGAGGCAGGTTTTTTTAGAAAGGAAATGCACCGATGCACGAACATTTACCATGAATTAAATAAACTTGTGTCTGAACTCAGGTTTAAAGGGCCACTTTATGTTGTAATATAAACAGACGAGACCAGGAACAAGACAACCAAAAAAACTCAATCTCCACAAGCATCATGATACCAGTCAGCGAGTTTGACCTCTGAACTCATGCAGAGACCCCTGGTGTCATCGCAGTTGGAGTCTGCTGACAACATCATAAGTCAACGTTCACAAAGCTTTCATGTCTGATCATGTCAACTCTAGGTGAAGTTGCCACAGAGGGGCAATTTGCAGGCATTTACCATGTCTCAATCTACAAGTGATTCTATGTAGTGGGGCGGATGCAGACATGATTAAAACGCCCTTGTAAAAAGTCTGCCTGACAAGGGGTTGGCATCTTCAACAACCCTGCATCTCAAGTGTGCTGATTCAATTCACAAGTTACCAGAAATCTTATCTTTTAAAAACATGTTTCAAGAAACATACAAGATTTTATGATCTTACCATTTTCTAATTTAAAAAACAGTTGATGAACAGCTTATGCTAACACTAATAATAAACTGTTTATTATTAGTGTTAGCATAAACTGTTCACCAACTTTTAACAGTCAATATATTTACTCTAATAGTTCTAGTTTTGTCATTGAAACAGCTAGTCCCAGATATGTTTTGTTAATGATCCTTCATAGGATTTGCATTATTGTAATAATGATACAATTAGATAACTGAAATGTCATTCGTATCTAATCTGCCTTACTATGTGTGGATATATTAATCAATTCAGTTTAATAATCTACTTCTATTAGAATAATGACATATCCACACGAGTAAACATATGAACTAACACGTACCAAAAACTTTCCATAATATTGATATAGCATGTTACATTTATTATATAATGAATACTGAGGTATTAGCAGTAACACAAAGCTAGCAGTAACACAAAGCTAGCAGTAACACAAAGCTAGCAGCAACACAAAGCTAGCAGTAACACAAAGCTAGCAGCAACACAAAGCTAGCAGCAACACAAAGCTAGCAGTAACACAAAGCTAGCAGCAACACAAAGCTAGCAGTAACACAAAGCTAGCAGTAACACAAAGCTAGCAGTAACACAAAGCTAGCAGTAACACAAAGCTAGCAGTAACACAAAGCTAGCAGCAACACAAAGCTAGCAGTAACACAAAGCTAGCAGCAACACAAAGCTAGCAGTAACACAAAGCTAGCAGTAACACAAAGCTAGCAGTAACACAAAGCTAGCAGCTCCAAACACAATGAAAGTGTTTTGTAAACACTGGTCTATATTTCACAGGCTTCCCCCACTTGATTTAACGACCAACAATGGCAACAGTTAGCCTGCCACAAGGTATTCACCATGTGGCACTAACAAGCAGACTCCTAGGCTGTGGCAGCCACACATAAGGTGTAGTAACCTCATAGAGGGATGGGTCAGGCCACAGTTCCTGAACTTCCTGAAGTGCAGTGCCTAAAATACACAATTTACCTGATTTCAGTCACTTTATTTGCCTACTGTATTCATCCAGCAAGGTTTGAATGTTTGAAATGTTGCACCTTTGGGAGTAAGATGTTGATCACGAAGATGTTGATCACAAAGATGTTGATCACGAAGCAGATTTTAAAATGCGTAGGTATTTTAGTGGTGAAACATCAAAACACTGGTAGGGGTAATAATAGCGTGTTGCAAAAACTGCCAATTTTGAAGGTAAGCATGTTTGCGACATGATCAAAAGAGCTGGAGGCGAGTGATTTTTTTGCTTAGCACATTTGTAACAACATAGTGTCAGTGGATAGCATGAAGTTTCAGAATTTTCACAGGTCACGTCTTCAAATAATCGTGCAAAATGTTAACATGGCTCACCAATTGAAAAATGAACTGTGGTCTGTGCCCTAGATTGAAGCGTTACAGATAAAAGATCATCTCAATTTATCAAAATCAGACTATTTCGCTAGTATGAGCACAGCTGTTTTTCAGGTAAACCATCCATCAAATTAAAAAGACATTAAAGATGTGATATATGCATCAGGCCTCATAATCGCAGTACATTACAGAACCATGTACATCTATTTTATCATCCCTACAGCAATGCATTCTGTAAATTGTCATCAGTCATTTGCAATATAAATTACGTGCTTAAGAGAAACCACTTGAAACTACTTACAATCAAGAACCACTCAAACAAAGTGGTTGATTCTACAGTGACAGTTTCTTACTTTTAATGAGATAACATCTTCTATGCATCACTTGGCATTACAATAATCATCATCTTCTACGCATCACTTGGCAGGCATTACAATAATCATTCTATGCATCACTTGGCAGGCATTACAATAATCATCACCGTGGTCATCATCATTTCATCAGACTTAGACAACAGAACCTAAACAAACTTAGCCAGATACCATTAGCCTTCATGTTATAACTTAATGGTTCCCATTAGCCTGCATGTTATAACGCCGTGCATGTCTGCATGATGCTGTCCAAATATTATTTCTCACTCCATAAGTGGTCACTGGGTGTCCAGTCAAGTACAGATAAATGTCCTGAACGACCTGAATACAAAGAACTACACACAGTGAACACCTAGCACACACACGACCAACGTTTCTATTCTGTCTCAATGCGTTCCTGTAGTGAGCCTGTTTAACGTAATCCAGTTACACAGGGAGTTTCCCACTTGTAATGAGGTAATTACACCGGCAGAATGTTACAAATAAACCGCTGAATTTCTCATGAAAATCACTGCGATGATAGACTCAACCACTTGGCATTACCAGTATCACTATCTTGTGACAAACTTACTCAGTTCTACAATCTTATGACATATCAGTACAGAAGACACTTGCTATAAGGAGCATGTTGGGTCTTCGTCAAACTGTTCCATGTATTCATTCTTCCTTACATCCAGGTTACGTATTGTTACATAACAGTAAACACAGTCGAGGCCAGAACGTTGTGTCTTCTAAGTAAATGTTTCTTACATCAGACGTTCCTTGGTACCCAAACCATACTACATTTAAATTGCTCAGTTTTTAAATGCTTGAGGTGTGTTCAGTATAGACTGACATCATAATCTTATCAAATACTGATATAAGTCTGTCTCAAAACATTTTCATCGGCACATCTTTTTAGTTGTTTTATTGCCACTGAATTTTGGAAAACAATGCATCGTGTTTTTGTTCCCAGAATTTAAACAAACATTGAAACTAGGGTTTTCTCAGTTGCTGCGCCAACCCTTTAGAATCCCCCCCCTCCTGGTGTTAGCTCAACATGTAACATAGTAACATGTAACATAGTAACATGTAACATAGTAACATGTAACATAGTAACATGTAACATAGTAACATGTAACATAGTAACATGTCACTGTCATTTGAATATTTATAATTTTAACCATGTTTATCGTTCTTGGTGTGGAGAGTTGTTCTATGCTAGTCACCATATGACACCACTAGTGTTAAACAGTTACCTTATTCAATATTGTAGAGAGCACACAGTTTTTGTACTGTACTTTTATTAGGTAGAATATGGTACATCAATCTTGAGATAGTGTAACCCTTTGGTTTTGATGTACCTCTGAACTCTGTTTTTTTTCTATGATTTAGGCACGACAGAAGTTTTCATATTATAATAATTATCATTAATAAAGACTACACCTTAGTGTGATCCTCTACCCACCTGACAGAGTTACTTGTTGGCAACAATCTTTGTCATGGCTAACATAGCCGGTCATAAAGTGTTACTGCACATGTCTACAACAAGATAACATCTAAAACACCACCACACAAGCCCTGCAGCACCGGAATCATACATCGACAAAAGTATAATCAGCATGTAAGACACACACACCCAGCTGACATGTAAGACACACACACCCAGCTGACATGCTGATAGAGAGAGTACATTGTTATATGAATGCCCACAGCATGGCTAGCGACTGTCTTCCACAACGCCTTAACTTTTAGACGACTTCCGTTGTGTAGTGCTTGACAGATGGTTTAAGACTAGAAAACCAATGCTAAAAGTGACTCAAGACAATGCGTTATACGATTTGGTTGTAATAAAAACCATACACTTTGATCGTTGTCATGTCGTTGAAATTTTAATACATTTTTCATTTATTATTATTATTGCATGTATCCATGTACATATGTACAAATATATATATATATATATTATAGGCTTGTGTTTATTAATTTTTTATATTTTCATAGACAAGATATTTTGCTGTATTTTACTAGTAATAACTGTATATTTTTGCACATTAGTAGTTTTAATGCGCATGATTTTACTTATAATGTAATGCCATTGTACAGAGCCACGGAACAATTATTTGGATGGGGCGCTATATAAGAAACTTATTATTATATTATAATATATCCTATAATTTTGTTTTTGAAAAAATCAACATGGGAGATGCAGCCCGTCATTTCTCAACCAAATAAACCAGAGTCTATCATCGTACACCATCACTGACACATGTAGATGCTGCCGGTCAGCAACTAGAAAGTGTCACAGCCCACAAATGTGCCCTTTTCCCGGTTCTTAAAAAAAAATTCATTCTTGAAAGTGCATATGTATCATCTCAAAATCACTGCCACTTTATTCATATGACATGAACTGGGAAATAAAAAAGGATCCGTCCCTGTCTACAAACAGAGTGGGCTGAAGTTTAAGTGGATCAATTGTAACTGATGAAATAATCAGTGGCAGAATGTTGGTGCCTTGAATCGTAGGCCACATGAGACCGTTTATTGAGACCCGCACCATCATGTCTGATTACGCCGTCTAACAGCTACTGTGAAACACTAACTCCAGCTAATTCCAACCCACATCACTGGCAGAATCAACTGTAAGCGCAAATTGTCCTACTTATGATTAAATGCCACAGTGCCTATTAAGGGGGTTGGGGTGACTTACGTTGCAATATTTTCCCTTGTAATATGCTAAGGAATAATGAACTTAGTTGAGCGACAAAAGCACAAATAATCATGCAGCATAAACGTTGCATTTCGCAAATAAACTCTTAAATAACGGTCTACTGGTCTCAGCAGAAATCCGTCAGATTCTTGGTAACAGTAACAGGGTATTTTCTAAGTAACGATCACGTATCAAATAACAGTAGACCTCCCACCAATGAAAATGCGCATGAAGGATGAACATTTTGTCTCGTTATTTTTTCACCACTAATCTGCAGTATGATCTACCAATCTAAATGCACATTGCTGATTAAACTCGCAGTGTTATTTACTGATCTGGGATGGATGCATCAAATAACACGTTTCGATCAACAGCTATTTGCAATGATCCCTCTGGGTGATATTAACATTGTCCGTCTACCTCCCCCCTTTTTATCAACATCATCCTTCCCTGGTAAGAGGGTAATTAAACCAAATAGCTGCTGTAACCAAACAGATAGATACATCTCACATACACGCACGCACGCACGCACGCACGCACGCACGCACGCACGCACGCACGCACAAAGTACTCATTCCTCCTGAGATTGTAACTAGACCAGGGAACAAATCAATAAGCTGAAATTAACGGGAACTCTTAAATATTAACGAGCTTGCACATTAAGCAACAATCAGCTGATTTGCACATAAAAGGGTCGTTGCATAAAGGTTTGTCCTTTGATTCTAGTTCCTGGAATAGTTCCACTTACGCACATACAGTATACCAGGACAACTACTTGTGGACAACATGCAGAGACTGTCTGCGAAATCAGTGGAGGAACCAGAACAGACTAGGGCAATTCTAACCTGACAGGACAAACGAAGGAAGCAATTTCATTGGAGATAACATGTGTTGAGTTGACAATAGAGATAGTCATCAGTGAATCCACTGGACTACACTGTCAGATCTACTCTGATCATTGTCAGTGTCTACTGGTGATAGGCAATGCTGCAGAATGTCATCTTGACCACTGCTCAAAGCTCAGGGGGACCGTCTCGGTATGACAATCAATGTATAAGCTAATTTCATGTGTGTGTCTATATAATTGTATGTATGGCCATAGAGCCAGGAACCTGATGCCCTGTTATTCCAACGGATTTTGGGACAATCATAAGGATTTTTGTTTTTTTCAAAAAACCTGTTTTTTCTTTAAAGGACTGGATTTTTTTTTTTCTTCAGATAATGGGATTGTGTGTGTGTGCACGCGCGCGCATGTGCGTGTGTGCGAGCGTGCGTTTGCGCATACGTGCATACACATATATCCATGTTGGTAACAAACAACTGGAAAACTTTTCAAAAAGAGAAAACAAGGTAAGTTAAAGAAACAAATGTAAAAATATCTTATATAGACCTTTTAATGCATCTACAGTAAATTCCATGCTGGAAAAAGACAGAGCAGCCAACCTATGTGACAGAGACACAAAGCAAAAGAGACTGGAACAAGACAAGAAATGGCAGCTAATAGGAGAGGCCTTTCCCATCAAATAACAAGAATGTCTTTGAGGGTCCACAAATGTAACACAGACACGGAATCAACTCAGCTAATGGAGTCCAATAACATGTCACTATGCCAGCGCCAAAACATGATCCGTGTGCAACATATCATGGGATTCTATTGATCTACTTTCTAACATTGCAGTTCTAATGTGGCGTTAAACACGCCCCAGCGAACACCATGAAGGAGTCTATCAACAATGGCCCAACTCAAGTGTTATTAATGCAGACATTAGGGACCATATCAATTTTTACGTGTTTAGACTCAGACTTGTTTATTCTGTCAAGATTTATAACAATTATGCATGCTGAAAATGTTATAAATTCTCATAAAAGTCTGGATGACTGCCATTAATAGATTTTATGTCGTTAGCATAGGAAATAAGTCATATTCACATAGTATCAACAAACTTATATTTATATGATTATCAATACTGCACCAGTGCAGTATAAATATAAATTAAACAAATAAATAATGTTCAGATTGACACATATATGTACACATTTGGGATAGTACAACAGGGTTCATAATAATAAATAAGGTACTTTTTATGCTCAGTGGGGCTAACAGGGGGTGAATTCCAAAGAGTTGGCGCAGCAGCCAAAAAACCCTAGTTCCAATATTTGTTTCAACTCTGGGAATACAAATATTAGATCAGAACTGGATGATTGAAGCGGTCTAGGTTTTCTTGCAGCAGTGAGCAGTCAACGTGTGGTTGCGGTTGCATAGATGAAAGTGTAATAGTGTAATAGTACACTATCTTGAAAATGATAATGATATTGGGGGGGAGATCTTTTAGAAGTGGCAATAAGTTATAGCTACAAGTTAAAACTTTTTGTCAAAGATTGTGTGACCAATACATAAAGCGTACATGATTGAACAGCACTATTGTTAAACTGAATATATAAGATGAACTTTTGACATGTTCCCTTATACCACTTGTGTGAGTGTAAATAATATCTCATCTGAGACATCTGAATGAGCCATGACGTCTGGCTACTAGTGTAATTAGTCATAATGTCTGGCTACTATCATAATTAGAGCCTGCACATAGATACAGCAATTATATGCCTCTTGAAATGATCAATTTCATGGATCAACGTCTTCTAATTGGAATTCTCTTTGCATTAAAACTTAATAACCATAGAAAAACAAATGACGAACAACAAACCATGTCAAATGATTACATGAATCAACAGCATACTTGTCATCTTCAGAAATCATCGCACCCACACATCACTTTACAAGTGTCTGTCATTGCACCGTTTCAGCCTACATAGTTATGTTATCAGCATGCCGTCTACCAACGCCTGTTATCATGTCTTGTGCCGTCTTGAAACATTATTGTTCTGATTTGTGCAGAGCACAATGTGAGTCAAATGTCCACATGGATTATCAAAAAAACATTTGAAATGTAAACAACACAGTCAAATGATTGACTTAGAACAAACGTATGATCTTAATTAATGCATAACTTGGAGACAGACTACCAGCATGGATGAGTAATTACATAACGGAACGTCACAATTTAATTTAGCCTGAAGTCTAGACAGGAAGAAATCCATACGCGCTCTATGGATTTTCAACAGCATAAACCAAAGCTCTATGTGGAAAATCATCCATGGAACACCATAATTATGGCTGTTGATATGCACATGGGCAATGGTGTGTGTAATACTGCATAGACAGTCACAGCTAGGCTAGAAATAACAACTGGGTAAGATTGTCACTGGCTTCCAGGGCCGAGTTCGACTTAGTGACAAGAGTGACAAGTCATCACAATAGTCGCAACCAGCATTAGTTGAATGCATTCTATCTAACACAGTTTGGTCAAAACTACTGTGTTGTGCCTGGAGATGTTTTGTATTGTACTAAGGAACCATGGATGAGAACATGAAATATGGAGATCTGGTCAGAACGGCACACCGCAGACATCAATGGTGATCATTGACAGCCGAACTTCCGAGAGAAGATGGCACCACAATATGATGAGAGAGACCCCATAATCCTGTTGGACTTACCCAAATGGACATGCCACCTGTGTCCAGGGATATTAGATGACCTTCTTGTAGCTACGGAGACAGCACAGACAGTAGGGATCAGTAGGGTTCAAACAGCTGCCTCCAAAGCTACCTTTGACCCCATCTGAAGGTCAGCACCCAGGGTAATTGGTCTAGGGTAATACCCTGTTGAGTTCAGATCATAATAATTCACTTCCTGTGTGCTGTGAAGAGATCCATATGGTGACCACTATGGACCATAATAAATGACCAGATGTAAATGTAGCCAGATAGCAGCTTTATATTGATGGTTCTTATCAATATCACTGTTCAGAACTAAATAAATTATAAATTTGTTAGACAATCCTAAAACAAATTTATCTGGTGTACTAATAATAACAATGACTTTAAACAGACAATGCTAACTAACAAAGTTGAATAAACAACATGATTAGTTCTAAAATTAATCAATACAAGTGACATGTTTGATGATCAAGATGGTTATCACGCTTGGTAATCCTACTAATATAAGAGATAATGTATAACTTGCACACATACACCCCTACAAGATATAACATCACTGATTACAACAGATGACCATAGTAATATTGACATCTCAAAGGTCACAGTACTGTGAAATTAATATGCTGCTTCATACCTAAATAACCTAATGCAAATAAAACATGGATCATCAATCTAGACTTATCAACTCAAATCCCTGGCAAGCAAAATCAGTGTGTAAATGGGACCAGTAATCCGTAATCACACAATGACCATCACCTTTCTGAGAATTGGTTTGTAGAGTAGAGAGCTATGGATGCAAACAAACATCTACAATGTAATTAATATTCTAATAATAGCAATAATAATATTATGAAAACTTCCTTCATGCCTGAATCCTTGGAAAACCGAATCAGGGGCTCATCAAGAGTTTATTAGGTAATAGTACCAATCTTGAAAATAATATGATATTGGACGGGGAAGATCTTCTTTTTGACGTGGCAATGAGTTAAAGAAATTACGAGCTTATCACTACAGGAACATTTACTACACAAGTGTATTTTATATTTTGGGTCAACTGACAATCAGTAACATTAATTTACATGTTTCATATGAGCCGTTTTATATGAGCCATTTCATGCGTGCACACCACAGAGTAAATATACCATTCACTGCATGTCTTACACAGATGGTTTCACCTTACGATAGACAGCATCAACTCTGACATTCCAAGGGGATATATCAATTCACTGAGCAACCACACTTCCCCAGACGAGACCACAGCCAGCTCTACACATCTGTCCATCCATCATGCGAACATTTAACATCACCGGAAAATTTCATGTAGACCATGAGTGGAGTTTCTAGTGCACCACATTGCCACAAGCAAGACAATCAGCACTGGTTTGTACTCAGGCGGATGAAACAGAACACAGGTGGTATTGTCACAGCTAACAATTTCATGATGACATAAATAAAGGTACGTTCTTATATAGCGCGGTATCCAGTCCATAGGACTGCTCAAAGCGCTTTACACTTCACCCCCTGGCAGACCTGTTCATTCCAAGGCCATCTCAACTTCTCTGGGAAGCATAAATCACTCATGCATTCAGACAAGTTTTATAAGTGGAAGAATATATGCAAGCTGTAGTTACCTGCTACCATAATTTTTTCTATAATACACTCCAAGTATAAAATGCCCTCTGATTTTTTTGCTAAGATCTGATAGAATTTCAATATTACCATATATAATATGCACCCGAACTTTTTAGCGTAACACCCGATTTTCCCATTTCCGATAGCACGGCTTCAAGTGTTACGTACTCCGTTACAGCATCACCTTCAGCGTCGGTTCGTCACACGGGATGAGATCGCTTCGTAAGTGGCATAAACCCTGGCTTAGTTTGCAATGACGCTGCTTGACTGCTGCGCAACTGGTTAAGGGCCTAAGTATCTTGTGGAATTCCAATAGCGTATTTGTCAAACAGTTTGTTTAGCCTTGTTACCATGTACAACATACAACTGGATTGTAAGTAGAAAAATTAAGGGCAAAAAAGGCGCAGAAAATTACAGTATATCACAACACATTTATTTGATGCATTTTAACAGGTGATATAGGCTGCTCAGACATCCATTGTCTGCCCTCCGAAGGCCTTCTCTAACAAGTTTAATGTCTGAGGCAACACAAAATCAATACACGTGGCAAGTCAATGGTGCTGTTGGATAAAACACGAGTGAACGCTCATGAGAAGCAACGACTCGAGTCGCACTCACAAGACAATCACATTGATTCGACACAGATGTGTCGAGATTCGAATCATATCAGTGCTGATGCTGACAATACACATGATGCAGCAACAGCAGCGATTCACGACATCTGCGATGATAATTGGTGCAGTGACAAAGAATCATTGAAGCTGTGAATACCTGGTTGGAACATGTCAATGGTCTTAAGTGCAGGTGCCATGGATTGTTAGTTTGTATTCTCACAACAGCAAGTTGGAGTAACCAATGTACTAGTGGATCTAGCCGTGTCGGCTGTCCAGCTCTGTCATTCTGGGATGCTTGCAAACAAGATATCAAAACTGCTCAGATCAGCATCAAGTCCTGGGGAATCTGCTGCAGCAGACGGCAACAACTGATGTGAAGAGTGGTATGAGGAACGAACTGTGGACGGACAAGAGAGAAAGGCCATCGACTACCAGAATGCCACGCATCTACATCAAACTGTCTACACCTTTACCATCTGTAACAGAGACTGCCACTCAAAAATTTGACAAAAATCTGCCGTCACTCTATTGCACATGTCCTCATATCTGACCAAGACAAGATTAAGTGGTCTTGATGCCAACAAAAAGGGACTTAACATCTCATATTTAACAGTCACTTGACACTTTACATACCAAAATTCCAGGGGTAATTAACTCAGGAAGAACTATGCACAGAGAACATACCAGAGACACACAACCTCACATGCTAATAGCAACAAGTCAGTCACATCTACATCACTAGCACAGATCCAAACTTACATTTTGTCACCAAATGTTCCCAGTGTAAAAAGATCTGTCTCTAATAATAATATTGGTTGTGTCAACTGGCCCAGTTGACAAGTGTGGATGTGCCTTTGTCAAGCTGTCAACATGAGGAGTTAGTGACAGCCACTCTGTCAGTCAACATTACAGGCCACCCTGAACGAATGAATGGAGGGAATTATGAAACAGGCCTTCCTCAGGAGAGCAGCCATGGGCAGCCCTAGCCCCAGGCAACAGGCTCCCCTCTCTCTTCCCAGTTTGCTTCCAGGGAAAAGCAAGCATCCAGCCCTCTGAAAACGGACTTTTTTTAAATAGCAACATCACGTGTGAAAATCGTACACCTGGATGGGCGGTTGTAATAACTGCCAAATGGAAATGAAAATTGATGCAGCTCAGTTAATGCTGCCAAATAACTCACATGAGGATTTTATTGAATTTCCCAGAATTCATTAGGAAAGCGAGGGGCTATTCTCGGTCAAAATCAACTGATAACCTAGCAAAAATATCAACACGTCACTTCATCAGATGGGTTAATCGCTACTGATGTTTCATAAACAGAATCAGAATCTTGTAATCAAGCCAAACCAGACATTCCAGTCACTCAAGTACTCTGCAGTAGAAAGCCAAATACAGATTGTCATACAAACGAAACTGTAGCCAGGACCTGATTGAGTATTATTTGCAGGTTACAGCCTGTATACACTGGTGACACAGAATACACATTTACTGTCAGACCCTGGGCCCTATCACATGCCTGATTACAGGGTAAACAAAGGCTCATCTCCCCAGACAGATACCACCCACCCTTGGCACATGATCATACTATTACCCCCCTACATGTTAGGATAATTTTATTCCCATAGACCCTACCTTCCTTACCCCTTAATTACCTTTCTTTGACCATATATAGATGACAGATGCAGCACAACAACCTGCCCAACTGTACCATAACAAATAACACGGCCACAGTGACAAACTTTTCATAATATTTTAATAGTATCAAGCATTAAGACATTATGCACCAATTAGGGTACAAAGAGACTATTAAAACCCCATCCTCGACTGATTTAGTCTATCACAAATCCATTTCATTGTTCTCCAGATATGTAGTGTGTGAATAGTTTATGTAACATCTGCAGTCCATTTAATAAAAAAGCCTATTTTTGTTAAAACTATCAAAAGAACTGACTTCAGTTGTTAGATCTGGTAAGGATCAAAATAGTGGACATCCAAAATAGTAAAATAAAGCAGGTCAAAGCTGATCATGGGCGTGACTTCCATCCTCTCGTTGATAACATGACAAAGTTATGAAATTTCACCAAGGGTGAAATTCAGGAGTTTTAAGCATTTCCATTTTCACTTCATTTAATGTTTGATCAAACATTAATTAATTTAATAGTTGGTCTGATAACTTCACAAAAAGTTACATAAAAAAGTTGCACAAACGATCTAGCATATTGCAGTGGATGCTAGGTAGGCTTGATTTTTCGCAAAATTAATTTCATAGTCAATTAACATCATTCATTTATTTTGTAAAAAAAAAATGGGTGAACATTTTGTGGGTGTCATTAAGAATATTTTGCAAATCACAAACAATTAATGATGTGCACACCCATAGGGTAAACATCAATGAGGTCACGCTATTATATACACATATTTATACATCTTCTACATGTAGCAATTAGTTACCTCCTATACCAAGTAATCGATGGCAAATACAACCTGTGTGTTTATGCTACACACAACATAATCCTTGATAACATATCGCAATGCCATTCCTTGGCAATAAGCAAAGTTTGGGTTCAGTCAAGGGCACCACACTTACTGGACCCACCCCGCACAAGGCACAGGAATGACCCACATCAATTTACCTTTTCACTTTCAGAAATAAGTCCAAATAAATTGCTTCCGGTTATACTGTTTAGGGCACTTTTTTCAAATACACAGTTACTTGGTAAACAAAAAGTCATACTTAATGAGTTGAGAAGGGGACCCATGCAAAATAAATATTTTCTGACCATACCAGGGGTGCTAAAATTTTGGTAATACTGAGCCAATGATAACATATCCCCCAGCTTTTTCCGTAAAAGTTTTTTTACCAAAAAATTTTCACTGTTATTTTATATCAATGTTCCAGTTACGCTTACACTTTTTTGGTGTATGACATGTCATGGTTCGTTGATTTTGACAATTTTATGACTAGTCGAATTCTTTTGAAAGCAGAGTTCTGTAAAAAAAAATTCCTACACAAGACATCCAATTTCACGATTTCAGAGTCTGGATTTTCACCACCATGCACGTATTCAAATAAGTGCCAAACAAAAACTAATTCAGATATTTTAATTCTTACAGGGCTTGTATGCTTGAAACATGCATGGCTTGAAGATATGATTCTATCCTTCATGGATGTAACTACTAAAGAAACATTATAATTACTAAAAACTTAGATCTTTGAGTATCAAGAATACAGTTTATGTTACCACCGTCTTATTAATTAACAGCCTATTCACTGACAGAGACGTGCTAAGACACATTGCAATCACACCCACTGTGGGAGTCTGCTATTTTAGCCACATAATGACAGTACAAAGGGAAATCTTTCAAGGTATTTCTGTGGCCAAGATCTCACAAAAACAGGTCGCAAGCTTGAAATCATATGATACCTTGCTTTGTCATTTTGTCAATAACATCATTATTTACACATCAAGAGACATAAGTATCCAACAGATGCTTTAAGTAAACACTGGCAGTGACATGCTAACTATGTATGAGTTGGCAAGACTCTGCCTATTACATCATTTGTTTTGAAACGTGCACAAGACTGATATTTCTGCCAAGACGTCTCTCACCTACATAGTCAGGTCATGTGTGCTACAAATAACTCACTAATCACTAGGAACATTCCCTGTCACACAGGAGCAGACACTGGAGCCAAGGCTTTCTCTGTTGCTGCACAGACTCTTTGGATTCATCCCCTCTTGGTGTAGGTCAACATTTCACCACCACCAAAGACTTACCTCTTTAATGGTGCTTACCCTCTTTAGTTCACTAGCGTATTCACCCATAAACCAGTTTAAAACACTTACCATCTGGGGTTTTAGCTTTGTATGAGAATCTTGTTCAATCTTGTCTTCTTAAATCTGCTGACAACTTTAACATTGCATACCGATTTTGAGATTGCCAAACCCTTTCGCTTTGATGCGTCTCTTAGGGCTTACAAGGATTTAGGTGCGATTAGAAGTTTTCATGTTGCATTTTACCTTGGCAACAGATGCCAGTTTTAAGTTGATGAATTTAACAGCAGGATTCACATACAAAAATCTGACAGTCAAGTCAGATAAGCAATTTGTGTGCGTGGTATCATAAACATTTAAACATTCTACTATAGTGCATATTTAATAAAAATTCTTGATAAGAACAATCAGAATTGTGCCATTACATGATCTGCCTCTCCACGCTGTCAACATGATCTGCCTCGCCCGCTGTCACTACACTCAATGTAAGTTATAATGTTTGTAGATAAAACAGCTAACCACAGCAGCAGCTTCAAGGGGTGAAGACACCAGAAATAGACCCCTGGGGACCATATAAAAATGCAAATACAAGATTAATGGTTCATTCTTCACCTTATTGAAAATGCAATTCAAAACTTTTCTTAACGCACACACAATATAAAGAACATGTTTGTTAAGTCTGGGATAAGTCAGTTGCTTCCCAAGTCTTCCCAATTAGACAGTCCTGTTGGCCCTGCGAAGGGATCCACTCATTCCAATGTGCTTGTGTAAACAGCAAGTCCTGATAACGAGTTCGTAGGATTCAGGTCTGGCATTTCCCAAATCTGGTCCCATGTCTCCAGGAAGGGATGGCACTTGCTAATCCCAGAAGTTGGTGGGTTCATGACAATACAAGATTCCCATCTTTCCCTCTCTCCCTCTTTTTTATTTTTTTCCATAGTGTCAATGATGGATGATTGCATTACATCAAGAAAGCATCAACATTTCACACGCTCACCTATGACACTTCACCTATAACACTTCACCTATGACACTTCACCTATGACACTTCACCTATGACACTTCACCTATGACACTTCACCAGGCAACTATGCATTTTACTACCAACATCACAAAAAGTGACAAAAATAGCTAAACATTTCTACTGAATTATTGTTACATCTAGTTGTTGTTGCGTGTAGATCACCTGTTCAGTCTAGCAAAGCCAACAACGAACTTAACAATGTCAGTGGCATTATTTATATAGCTGCAGAAACAAGCACTAGCAAAGGTATGCAGTAAATCTGATTTTGTTCATCCCTATTAATTTTTATGCCGACAAACCAATTTCTTATTGAAATAAATGTCAACCAAACAATTAAAAATGCTCTAGTAGTCACAATTCTATGCACCAATGCAGTGTGCCTTCAAGAGGCTGATCTACCCTAATAATGAGATACCCCACAAGGGTGTGGAGCAGTAACCACAAAATAAAACATAATCACAATGACACCTGACTGTACTTGTCAACCTCTTGTACCTGTCTTTTTTATTATAATCCTTGTCAACCGTGACACGTGACAGAGTGTGAGTGTCACACATTGACAACCGACTGTCCACTTGGCACCCACAGGGAGTGCAGCTGCAGAGGTAGCCGACCTTCTCAATGTGCAGCATTATAATTGTGCCAGCATCTGAACATTTATTTTTTAACTGTGCTTACTGTGTTTACCTTCTTAGCCCCCAGCGTTACTGTGTTTACCTTCTTAGCCCCCAGAGTTACTGTGTTTACCTTCTTAGCCCCCAGCGTTACTGTGTTTACCTTCTTAGCCCCCAGAGTTACTGTGTTTACCTTCTTAGCCCCCAGCGTTACTGTGTTTACCTTCTTAGCCCCCAGCGTTACTGTGCTTACCATCTTAGCCCCCAGCGTTACTGTGCTTACCATCTTAGCCCCCAGCGTTACTGTGTTTACCTTCTCAACCCCCAGCGTTACTGTGTTTACCTTCTCAACCCCCAGCGTTACTGTGTTTACCTTCTTAGCCCCCAGCGTTATTATGTTTACCTTCTTAGCCCCCAGCGTTACTGTGTTTACCTTCTTAGCCCCCAGCGTTACTGTGTTTACCTTCTTAGCCCCCAGCGTTACTGTGTTTACCTTCTTAGCCCCCAGCGTTACTGTGTTTACCTTCTTAGCCCCCAGCGTTACTGTGTTTACCTTCTTAGCCCCCAGCATGCCTATCCATCGGTTGACAACTTTAACATTGCATAGTGATTTTTAGATTGTATCTCTGCACTCAGATTTCTGAGGATTTACATGCGATAGACATTTTTGTATTGCGTTTTTTTATTATATATTTGACTGACTGACTGATTATCACTGCCCAAAAAAGGCAGTGATAGCAACAGCCTGCATAGTGGAGACCAAATCTAGGGTTTACTACTCACAGAAGAAACATTGCCAACTGGAATTTCTCCAAAATGCAAAACAGCAACAGCAGAATCATGACTGGACAACTACGAAACCAATCACAGATTTGCCCGTTAGCAAATAGTTTTCATTATAAAATGTGCATATTTTTCTTTGTCAAATTGACAAACATACAATAAAAGTTGTCAGATTAAATTTGAGTTAGATGCACTAACTGCCCTGCCCGTATCCCTAACTACACCACCCGGACAGGTGTGTTCAACTGTAAAGAGCCCTGGTAGCTACCAAGGGACTAAGAGCATTGAACTACAAGCACATAGTGAAACACCTACCCCATTGTCTTCTCCTGTGTCTCACCAACAATGCAATCTCCAGAGTACCACTGCACTATAAAGACCCTCATTATGTCGCCTCTATTATGTCATCATAGGTCAGGGACCCTGATTTTCTGATACAGGTAACTGGTTTGTTATTTATGCAGAGATAACAATCGTCTCAACCACCCACTTCACATCTACAGTCAAATCATTCAAGATGGGCTGGGGGCCCAAGTACTCGTACCTGAGAAGTACTCACTACTTTTGCTTTTACCTGTATTCATAGTGTCATACATACCTACTTCAGAGATACAAGCCTTTCATGGGTATGACGTGTGGAGTTAATGTAATTATGGCATATACATCAGCTTGGACCCCATAGCGTCTTACTTATAAACTGATGTTAATCAGTCACTAGCCCTATAATTTCCCAAGTTAGTGCAATCCATTGTTTACAAAGGCAGCTTCAAAGTAGGTCTCCTGTTTTGAAGTAAGACCCAGTCACAAGAGAAAAGCCAATATCAACAAGATATGTTTGTACAAGCAGAGTCATAAATTACAGGGCTTGATGACTTTTATGACTAACAATAGATGAAGCCAACTTCACAAGACCAACAGGCTGAGGGAGATATTTAGGCTGAGGGAGATATTTATCAAGATCAAACCATAACCATAAGAGTACAGTTATAATACATGACAATTGTGAATAAGATGTTGACTGATCCACGGAGACCTGCACTAAAACCTGAAAGATCACTGACCTACAGGCCAACATGACAGTTATATACAGTTACTTATACTTCATTAACTAACACTAATATTATAAATAATAATATATCTTTCTACGTGAACATAATGTGCAAGTCACTGACACTGCTATGTAATGAATATTCTGAGTATAAAAACACTGATGAGCGCCACAACCACATATCAACAATTAACTCCAATAATGCTAATACTGAGAAAGACCTACATTACTTTGTGACACCAGGTCATTCGTTACAGTGAGACAATGTTCCACTGGCTGTTCCTTTATCTATATTTGTTAGAGATGAACTCTGAACTTGCTCTGTTGATCTATAATGACACATCTTTCAGACAAATACTAATGACCATCCAACCTCAAAATATCAACAGCAGTACTCAATTCATCATGACATTTATTAATAACTGCTATCAAAGACAAAACTCATTTTGTTCATAGACTAAGCGTGTTAGAATAATGACAATTGGAAACTAACTTGTGTCTGAAGTGAATGACGTGATACAAATCAATATAATGGTCCAGGGAAGTGTGGAGATACAGTCAAGTAGTGATGCAGACATCATTAATTATCTACAGATCAGTGTAGATATTCAACTTAACCTTTCCTTGTCTGTGTCTGTCATCTCCTCCCTAACACTTTCTGGTTCGAAAGGATTAGAAATCAACAGGCTCTCAACTGGCTTTGAATTCGGTCTTCTCTGAAG
This sequence comes from Lamellibrachia columna, assembly GCA_963662155.1. Taxonomy (NCBI): domain Eukaryota; kingdom Metazoa; phylum Annelida; class Polychaeta; order Sabellida; family Siboglinidae; genus Lamellibrachia; species Lamellibrachia columna. The sequence continues at coordinate 48,492,632 of OY759269.1, read as the reverse complement.
ATGCTTTATTATTTATAAGCGGCACAGGATCAACATGATACCCTCATGCTAAAGAGCAATGACAGATTTGATTGATTGATTAATCACATCTGGGTGTACAGATATTTTGTAGGTTAATGCCAAAGTATCACACATGACATGACCCCATAACAACCTGAGCACTGCTGCTATGGCTTCTTATCCTGTTAACAAGACTGTGCTTTTATACTATAAAGTAGTTTGTGGCAGTATGTTTGTTTGTATGATCCATCATATCTCAGTCAGTTTCCAATGCATGGGCCTGACATTTTTAAGGCGTGGTCAGGGGTCTATGGGGATGGTTCGTACATAAAAAAAATTTAAAAGGGTGACAACAACTTGCCTGAAGACTGAGATGGATATAAACTGAACCGTGAATTTAAAAAACCCAACATTCTATGTTATTATTCATACAACAGCTCTTCATATGTGCACTTTAGTCGTGCCCTAAATGATAACATCTGTACTTAGACCACAAGGAGTATTTCATGCGCATATCACTGGGTATATTGGTCAGGAATACATGCACATCAAAGGAATTAACATATAGCAGTTTTCAAGCCACAATTGCAGCCAGGATAAATGTATTACTACAGGTTGTGGTCTTGACAAAGTGACTCGGCTGCGGAAAGGTGACACGCCCAGGTCAATGCAACAATGAGGACAAATCTGCTGAATCACTAGAGGAACACCCAGTAGATAGATAATAACCAGTAACAAGTGTCAATGAATCCCAGGCCAAACACAGGTGTTAGCCTACATGAGTGCCTACTACAGATGCCTCGTGGTTACTGCAACTGTCATAAGTGATATTTTAAAAATGGCTCATGCGTAGGTGCCAACTCCTAAGTAAGGTTTACTCATTTTCATTCAATCGTGACCTCATGCGAGGTATTTGGCAGAATTAGCTTAGCCATATCATAGATCATTTTATATAGTTTTACGTTTATTTATTTATTTTATGTCTCACATTCATTGCTTTATCTACAGCCCTCTACACTGTGACTGGTTTGGTCGTCAATGTGACTTATTCTTTTGTTTGGCGACTAACACATTCTATGAGTCTGTGGTAACAGACCATGTGTTGTTTGCCGTTGCATAAATTGTGTTGTCATTTCTCGGAAATTATCATGCGTAGTGCCACTCATTCTCGTTTTTTCATGTGTGCTGTTTCTCTTATGGCTTGCCGTGTGAATGAGATGTATTCTTTTTTTAATTGCACGTCTAGTAAATGAAAGCGGCAAACAGAAACTGCCCCGTTCAAACAAAAAGATGACAAAGTCAAAGAATACACTTCAGCGCCAAAACCGAGCACTTCTGCAGCTGCGGCATCAGCCGTTAAAGACAAAGTCAGAACGTTCCGGGAAGACTGGTTATGCGACTTCGACTGGTTGAGATATTATAACCAGAAGAAGCTGATGACGTGCGTTTTTTGGCAAAACAGACTGTGTGACAGGGTGTAACAATTTCAAACGAGAAACTCTGACGAAGCACGCCAGTAGCAGCCAACATCGCAAGTGTCATGCGTGACATCTGCTTGGATCTTGCTGTTGAGGGTGCTGGATATGCAGCGGGCCAAAGAATCTGAACGCACCTGCGCACCCAAGATAATCTCGTTGTCACATTTAACACAGCTTATACAACGGAGGACGAAATGGCATTTGATCACTTCTGGCATTGCAAAAAAAGAATGACATCGACATGTTCTATGCGTATGCCAACAATGTCAAGTGCGGACAGTTTGTTGGCAGCATCGCGGATTGTCTCAAAAATGAGATGGCTGAGCGTGTTATTAATATGTCAGTGTAACGTGTCAATGCATTAGTATCTGGTCACATATTCATATATGTTTTTAATTTGTATTTTACTTTTACATTAATAAACGGACATCTGTAGTTAATTTGGATTTGGAATAATTTAGTGCTGTACAAATTCTGTATTTTATTTATTTTTACTACTACGAATGCTTCAGTCCTGACTTATATAGTTGGTTTATCTGTAAATTTTGTAGTTTTGTGCATTTGGAACAAGGCTATTTTTGTATTATGGTATGCGGGCCACATTTATCAAATAACATGTAAATAACAGACCGCCAGTTCAAGACACGTCCGAAGAGTGAATAACACAAATATCTGAGCTGTCAGCTGCAAAATCCAATCAATATATCCCAGTTTGTATGGCGAGGTCCTCTTGAGCATGCCTGGCAAACTGGCGGAAACAGATGATCACATGGGTTTGTATGTGGTCTATTAGTCTTATGGGTATGTACCATTCAGTGTTGCCACCTATGTTTATGCAACGAGACTTGTTTGTGAAAGTTGGCTGGTAGCAAACTTGTAAATAGGAACAGGTAGGGCCATGTTACGGCCACAGGTGGTGTGATAAGGTCAGCTTTACTTTATATTACTATTTTGAAATAAAGAACTGAATTAAATTGAAGACCAACCAAAAAATTATACCAAACTGCAATGCACTGTAACATTTAATGTAAATACTGTAAAACATTTAAATACTGTAAAGACATAACATTTAAATACTGTAAAGACATAACATTTAAATACTGTAAAGACATAACATTTAAATACTGTAAAGACATAACATTTATTATAAAACTGAAATAAGGATTGTTCATATTTTATCACTAAACAGACACACTAAAATAATATTAGGAACCTTTTTCAGGATGTGACACAGGCGAGATTCGGAAGGGCAACATTTACCACGCCATCTGCTTTGTGTTGCAGAGCCTGTAACCTTATCCAGCTTCTTACACTACAACGCTTGCTTCGGTAGCGAGCTTCCCGTGCACGCTGGTACATGTTGGAGAAAGGGGTCAAATCCACCATGTCCAACCAACCGTTTTATTTATCAGCTCAAGAGGCAAGGAGAGTCATTCACCATGAGTTGGTCTCCGTGACGACAGATGACTGATTAAGACCAAAGTCAGTGTCACAGTGACAACTGAGTAAATTATAGTTGACAGGGGAATATAGACAACAATTATGTGACTTCACAGTCATCAAAGGTTTGACACGGAAAACTGGGGACAAAATGACAAGAAACGATGACTAATAGCGAAAGAAGGTATGTCAATTTAATGATGTACCACTGTGGGAATAATAATAATTATATGAAAAAATCCACCGTGGGAAACCCTCGGAAACCTGATGCCAGAGCCACATCAAAATGGCAATCTCGAAATAAATACACAATGTGAAAGTTGTCTTCTTCAAAAGATGTTTTATGCTGACCTCACACCAACGGCAGAGAGAATACCAAAAACCTGGGTGCAGCAACAGAAAGACCTAGTAGCTCCAATGGTTGCTTCAACTCTGGGAACAAAAAGGAGATAAGAACTAGTACAAAGAGTAAACGCAGTGATGTAGATAAGCCAATCATACATGATTACTAAGCGTTGGGACCTAATTTATATGCGCTGTTAAGTCAAATAATTGACCATTTGTGCCTCAGAAAAGCAATGCATGCGCTGTGCAATAGTCGCCAGGCTTTCAGTTCGTAGCTGAAATCTGGTGTTGATTTAAGAGTACCCTTTGTAAGTGGCAATAAAAAAAAATGCTGTAAACATCTGTGTACCACGCATGCTTTGTCGGAAGAAAAACATACTGCCTTGACACCAATTACATGCAATAAACAGAACCAAGACAGACATGAAAGCTGCCTCGACTAAGCCGATCTGTGTCCACATGACCAGTACATCAATGGCATCTAGAAGAGATTGCTCGACAGGGCAACGTCAGGCCAACCGGTAACATGTTGGGCACTAGCAGCCAACGGATAAATCAATTGTGCTGACAGGATATCCTCCTCACATCATGCACTAGACACAACCGAGAGTCTGTGATACAGCCGCCAATCTCTCTTTCAATAAACTAATAACCTTAATGCTCACATAATTCTTCGTTTCTCTTGCTCAGGCAACATCAGATGTCTTGCTTTCAGCCTGCCAATCCTACAGTTTTTGTTGACATGTCTTTAACCCTTTGCTCTCCACTCCAGCTCTAAGTCCTTTGTTCACACAGTATCATTCAATAACAGTTTATCACCTCTCATCCCACCACGCAACTGCATCCAGTCTACTCGTGACCATGTGTTCTTCGCTGTTGTTCCCTTTATAAAGTGTTGAGGTCGACTAGATCTTGCCCTGCTGCACTGCTCCAGTTGTTATCATTTCCCATTTTATCCTCATTGTCTTTTCCACACACCCCCTTCCCATGCCTGATCCCAACTACCCTCCCTCTCACTACAGGCTTTACAACCCAGTCCACATAAGTGTGTAACACAATCACACAACAGACCCTCAATTGTCCGTGTGCAGAAACAAGTAATTAACCACTAAGATATCCATTAATATACTTAGTTTAGATTAGAGACACAGCACCTATCAGGAATTAGTTGCATTGTTCCACAGGTAGAGACGTGTTCCTGTGTAGCTCATTCAACCACCAAGTTGGAATGTTTAAAATGATGGACATTTGTTGGCAGTGAGATGTTGGATTATGAAGCTGATTTTAATTTTGGTGGTGAAATACTGGTAAGTGTATGAATAAGTGGAAAAAAGTTCAAATTATGAGTGTAAGGATATTCACATGATTAATAAAAAAAGTTGTTCAGCACATTGATAACATAGTGCCGATGGCTGTTATGAAGTTTTAGATTTTTTTATGGTTACACTTTCTTACAATCATGCAAAATGTCAACATGACCATCAATGGGAAAATTAACTGCGGTCTAACCCCCATTCTTTGCACAGTACTGCAACATATTGTGGGTTGTTTGCATTCTCTTGCTGTGACTACTTGATACCTCAGTTACCACAGCAGTGTGGCACAAACAGTTATGACTGCCAGGTATGAATAATGATACCTAAGTTTGTGAGAAACAGGTGTTGTTTCCTGACCTCTCGACTCCTGTAGTACTGAAGGTGCAATAGCACAGACTATCTTAGTTTCTACAATGTCATTCCAATAACCTCCCATGAATATTACCGCCAACTTTAAAAGAACACTTAGGCAACTTTCAACCCTTTCTTGGTTATGTTGTGGTTTGTATCGGTTCAGTATCATTTCAACAAGTTCATTTGTTCAAATGTTTAATTGAATAAAAATTATATTTTCTCTGTTTTATTTGGCAACAAGTGCTCTTTATATTCATCTGACCTGTATAAGCAGATTAAAGACCATGCATTGTATTTAACCCTAGGAGTAACCACTGGGCTGAATTCGGCCCGCACGATCAGTACGAAAAGCATTTCGGCCAATTTTGGTATCACTCTATAGGAACAATTTCATTTCCGTCACCAGTACCTCACACGGGAACAAATTGTGTCATTGGAACGCTGAATCACACTTCATTCTGATTCATATTTATTCACGAGCATAGTCGATGATAGCTAATGACGAAGATAGCTTACAAAACATGTCACATGGTTGGTGCCCATATTTGGCTGCTTTTACTACGCTCCGTAGAATAAATTTACGTTTCCACTCATAGTATCTAAATATGTAACATGTTATACCTTTGGAAAGCTCTGACTGGCCTGTTCGAATACATGTATGTGAATGAGCGAGCAGGCTATATACAGCGAATGAACAATCGTTGTTACAAACACATGTTGTCTGGGCTGTCTGAGCTTTTTATTTACTAAACCGCCATTTTGTTTTATCACTTCGTTCTGTGGAAATTTATCATTGGTCACTCCTAGGGTTAAAGACCATGGATTCAAACCTGTAATTAAATGCTGGTAAAATGTAAATAATAAATAAACAGATTTGTCGGTAAACCATGGGCTAAATAAGACTGGCAGAATAATGGTAATAATTTGTTACAAATTGCTTACAATGGCTGTAATTAATTGTAAAACATGTAATAGTAATGGAAGAAGTCAGTTATACTATACAACACTTATCTGGTGACTTCTCAAACAGCTTTTTCATACTCCAATACCTGTAATGTCTATTATGATATGTTATCTGCCCCTAGAAGATACCACATCTCTTGAGTAGGCTTTTCACAGCTATGGGGAATGTCTCAAAACAGGAAATACCTAAGTGGCATGCAGCATGACATACAGGGTTACAATGGGTGGGGTGGGGTGGGGTGGGGTGGGTTTCTACTTAGAGGGGTGTCATTGCCTGGATGCTGCATTCACAAACCAATATGTCACAGGAGCTATGTATTTTCAGAAACTTGATGGTCCTACTGGCATAAAAGACATTCCTTGCAGTTTGAACAAGAAATTTTTTGTATTCTGAGATACGGTCCAGATTGCGAATAACATATCAGCAATTCAAAATCCATTCAACGAACGACTCTTGCAATATTTTAGTGGCACACCAAAGTCTTGCGAGATCCAATCAATATATGACAGCTTGTAGGGCAAGCTCCTTTGAGCAAGTGCACCAAACTAGTAGATGTAGATAACCTTACAGGCTTGTGTGCGCATCTTGCGGATTTATGTCACCAGTCTTACAGGTGTGCACCACTCAGGGTTGACACCAGTCTTACAGGTGTGCACCACTCAGGGTTGACACCAGCCTTACAGGTGTGCACCACTCACTGTTGGTACCAGCCTTACAGGTGTGCACCACTCACTGTTGGCACCAGCCTTACTGGTGTGCACCACTCACTGTTGGCACCAGCCTTACGGGGGTGCACCAAAATGTTTTTGGCCTAAAACAACCTGGCCAACCTACAAGACAAATTAAAAAAATTCCATGACCAGGTAAAAATACATATTTTAATTATATACACTGTGATAATTGTGATAAGTATTCTGGTATTTAATGTTTTATAAAGACGTCCACAAACTTTACCATTAAGGGTGAAAATGTGCAGCGCTGTCAAATCAATTCATGAAAATAGCTGATATCAGCATGCCATATTTGACTGAGCAACAAAGCATTGTATCCCGTCAGCACCATGACAATATTGTGTCCGTTTCAGCCAACTTTCCATAGCTTTGTAATTGCCATGTAAGAAACCGCAGGGAATCTGTGCACCCATATACTTTACAGCAGCCCAACTGCCATTTAACAATCACAACATTTGATGATGGCATAAAAACAGCTCATGTTATAACTAGACTTTTTCTGTAATTGCAGTAAACATAACCTATTCATCCAAATTCATTGATGAAAGACTGTCTGAAAGTAATTACCTTCATGGCTGTTGAGACATGTAAACGTAATACTAATCGGGTAATCCAATCATGTTTTTCTAAAGGGTGATTTTTTACCTTTTCGTGTATCATAAATTACAATACTCCGTCTGCGTCATGACAAAACATGCTCCAGTCAAGCAGAGATCAATCCTCAAGATGACAAGTATCCACAGAAAAAAACACCACCTATAAATATTTGATAGTGGCATATTCAGCAACAGGATTGAATGTGGGACACCCTCACACCCTGACCAGTCTCTAAAAATTAGATTTTGTTTGTAATACAAGCAAAGTTGCTGCAATTTGATGTGATTGAGACAATGAAGATGGCGCATACATTTACAGAACTAATCAAGCCATGATGCAAGAAATTGCATGTCAGCAGTACTTTGAAGACTTGTAGTACACTATAGTGAAGGTGACACAAGCTATCATTCTCCATGTACAAGTAGCTTGATTTCATTGGGCCACGATTAAGTCTGGATTAACAGGTAGCTGTGAAGGTGTCCACAGCCTATGGATGAATGTAATATATATATATATATATATATATATATCAGGGTTCGAATTTAGCGGGGGGCCCGATGGCCCCTATATTTACTGTTGGGTCCCCAAAAATTCCAACTCTTGGAGCCCAACTGGCTCCCAGAATTTTGCGTTATAAATACGACGATATCGTTGCATCTCAAAGGCACAAAACATATGCAATTTCATATTTTATGAGGCACTACCGCTACCGACCTATCCTACTTCATTTCTCCACCCTAGCCAACACGAACGAACATCTGGAAGTTCCATCCGACGTTATCCAAACACACGTTGTACAAGACCACGCAATTAGTCAAAAAACACCATTTTAATATCGATCCGATTCTGCGGAGCGTTAATCTTAGTCTTCACAGTATTCGCCAGGGGGATGTTCGTACACTACTGGTTGACAGATTATGAACTAGACCGGCTAAGACTTGAAAATTGCAGGAAAGCGTATTTGATTTCTTCGATCACATTGGCCAATATTCTCTAGTATATAACTGGCGGGGACATCATTTTGAAAAGGCAGACAGCAGAAGAAGACAACAAAACCAAATCAAAACGTTTTAAAGGTAAAAGAATTTGTCAAAACATGATTGAAATGTTAATGTTATATTAATTATAAGGTTTCAACCCAAAACAGCAAGTCTGCATACAGCTTATACTTTTAAAAAGAATGACAGTTATTAATATTCCATATCTGCTGCAGATAGACCTTTTTAGGAAGGAATTAAAACCTCGATCTAGTTGTGTACGTTCCAGTTTCATACGACACTTAGGCTAATATATATATATATATATATATATATATATATATATATATATATATATATATATATATATATATATATATAATTCAGTTCAGGGATGCTTTGACTAAAATTATTTCAAAAACGTAATTTTAATATGCTTGTAACTAAATAAATTGCTGATTTTTTCTATATGCCTGGGGACATCAAAAGCAGAACAAGCACTGCAAAGCATTGATGCTACAAATGCTGCACGTCTGAAGAAGTCGGTTGTTACAGCGCATGCTCCTGCGAAGAACAGGCAGCCATACACATCATTTATGTGGATGTGTGATATGAAAGGAGCCAAAGCCACATTCGCCGCACATATGTTGTGTACAAAATAAACAATTTTGTTGAACAAACTTACATTATGGCTTTTTCATGCAACTATTTCTTGGACCCCACTTTTGGTGAACGGCCCCTAGATTTTGGAAAGTAGGGGCCATGTTGGCCCCCTCTAATTTTAGGCTAAATTCTAACCCTGTTATATATATATATATATATATATATATATATATATATATGCGTTATCCACTAAAATACAATAGCAGAATGTGTGTTCATTTGTATTACATGTTAGGCACAATGTTAATTCTATGTTACAACACAACCAGTTGTGTTTTTAACATGTTATTACTGCAGCCAAACTAAAAAAATGATTTGGTGAATAGTTGAAGTGAGTGTATCATTGGGGTGGGAAGTGATGGACATGAGTGTATCATGGGGGATGGAAGTGGTGGATGTGAGTGTCATGGGGGTGGGAAGTGATGGACATGAGTGTATCGTGGGGGATGGAAGTGGTGGATGTGAGTGTCATGGGGGTGGGAAGTGATGGACATGGGTGTATCGTGGGGGATGGAAGTGGTGGATGTGAGTGTCATGGGGGGTGGGAAGTGATGGACATGAGTGTATCGTGGGGGATGGAAGTGGTGGATGTGAGTGTCATGGGGGATGGGAAGTGATGGACATGAGTGTATCATGGGGGATGGAAGTGGTGGATGTGAGTGTCATGGGGGTGGGAAGTGGTGGATGAGTGTCATGGGGGTGGGAAGTGATGGACATGAGTGTATCATGGGGGATGGAAATGGTGGATGTGAATGTCATGGGGGATGGGAAGTGATGGACATGAGTGTACCATGGGACATGAGTGTCATGGGGGATGCGAAGCGATGGACATGAGTGTATCATGGGGGATGGAAGTGGTGGATGTGAGTGTCATGGGGGATGGGAAGCGATGGACATGGGTGTATCGTGGGGGATGGGAGTGTCATGGGGGTGGGAAGTGATGGACATGGGTGTATCATGAGGGGGGGAAGTGGTGGATGTGAGTGTCATGGGGGATGGGAAGTGATGGACATGAGTGTATCATGGGGGATGGAAGTGGTGGATGAGTGTCATGGGGGATGGGAAGCGATGGACATGAGTGTATCATGGGGGATGGAAGTGGTGGATGTGAGTGTCATGGGGGTGGGAAGTGATGGACATGAGTGTATCATGGGGGATGGAAGTGGTGGATGTGAGTGTCATGGGGGTGGGAAGCTATGGACATGAGTGTATCATGGGGTAAGTGATGGATGTTAGTGTCATGGGGGTGGGAAGTGATGGACATGGGTGTATCATGGGGGATGGAAGTGGTGGATGTGAGTGTCATGAGGGATGGGAAGTGATGGACATGAGTGTATCATGGGGGATGGAAGTGGTGGATGTGTCATGGAGGTGGGAAGTGATGGACATGGTGGATGTGAGTGTTTCATGGGGGATGGGGCGTGGTAAATGCAAGTGTATCATGGGAGATAGGAAGTAGTGGATGTGGGTTCCTGTGTATTGTTGGGGATGACAAGTGATGGATGTTAGTGTATCATGGGGGATGGGAAGTGATGGATGTGAGTGTATTATGGCAGGTAGGGAGTGACGGATATGAGTGTATTGTGGGGGATGGGAAGTGATGGATATGAGTGTATCGTGATGGGTGGGAAGTGAATGGTCTACACGACAAGTATTGATAGACATACCCACAATGCTAGGAAAACAATTAACATAGTCCCACCAAATAACAAGACGAACCATGCAACAACCATGAATATGACAGCAATGTTTGTCTGTGTGCAGAGTCTGACTAACAGCTCATTCAACTGTTGGATTCCGTGGCTGTCACTACATCAATAAAGTGGCGCACCAATATGCAAAAATAATGTGCAACATAAATGCAAATGATTTCTGCATGAATTGCCTTTGGCTACAATTCAACCAAGGCAGTCTCTACTGATGCAGGTGATCAAACAACCAGTTTAAAATAGTAAAAAATTGATCAGGATGTGAGCAATGTTTATGCACAGATTTGTCAGTAACATTACTAGACACACTCTACACAGGGCTAAGACTAATTTTCTTTTTTTGTCTTCCTGTGTTAAAGGAAATCTCAACAAATTACACAACCTAGTACAGGCCAAAACATAGAATATTTCAGTATGTCATCAAAAAACACATTTCATACTATGTAACTGTTAGACAGGTATAGAAGACATTGCAGTATATTCAAATACACCAACAAAGTTCTAACGAGATTCCGCAACAACAACAAAAACTGCATACAATATAGCTGGTGCAAAACAATATAGCTGGTGCTTAGTTTCTTCTCGCTATCTGCTTGTGGGGAGTAACTTCTGTAAAAGGATTGATTAATAGTGCAGGTACCACCTACAAAGTCTAGAGACTATGTTGATGACAGACAAACAACAAGAGAAAGTACAGGTTTGTGAAAATAACTGAGTGAAAAGAATTGCAGGAGTGAAAAGATTAGACAAGGAAAAAATGGCAGAGCTGAGGGAGGAGGTTGGAGTGAAATAGAGCGTAAGAAGGAAGCTGATGAGGACTCCGATAAAGTGGGCTAGATGGGTGGAAAGAACGACAGGGAACTGTTGACAAAATGGTGCGTGCAATCAGAGTGGAGGCTGGAAGACTGCGAGAAGAGAGATTTGGCGGGACTGGGGGGAAGAACTTCGCACGAGGGGGTGGATACAGCAGTGAAACATGACCACTGACGCAAGGAAAAAAAATCGATGGCCAGTATGATGCCAACCTCACCCCGGGCTTCAGGGGAAAGAGGACAACAACCTTGTTATATTGCACATAAGACCAAGATTCTCAGTAGTACCAGGAGATGAACCTGTATATTTTAGACGGTTGCCCCCCCCCCACATGGACACTCAATGAAGAAAGTTATATAACATAGTCCCCTTCTTGTATGTAATGTTAAAAGTTCGCCCTGGAATACAGTTGACCTGAGAACAGCATTGGTAGTCAAACCTATTTATAGGCAGCACTGTTGACGTATAACGGGTGGCAGGTGTCATTTCAACAGTGAGTGAGTACCACAGAACAAGAAATCTCAATCTTCACATATACGACCGCCTCGAATCCACCAACGAAGGTGTACATCCACAGATTTCTTTGTAAGGCGCTGAAAGCAAACATCCAAACTGGATCAAGACGGTTCACTTACCTCCAAATCATCGACGTTTTTGAAGCTGGTGAAAGCGAACCCATCAATAATATCCTCCTCCATGAAAAGATCGGCTTTCTTGCGTCGTCTCGTCCCCTTGCCTTTCCCCTTGCCCTTTGTGGGCACCGGGGCCGCGGACGTATCCGAATCGTCTCCGCTGGCAGCCCCACCGTCGTCGACCACATGATTTTGTTTTTCCTCCGAGGCGGCCCGTTGCTGCGCCTTGCGCTTCGTGCTCGAGGCTTTCGGCCGCTGCTTCGCAGCCGAGCGGGCGCACACCTCGCCGCTATCCATGGCGTTTTCTCAGCGACGTCGCCACGGATGCTCACCAGATCGCGTCCATCCGACGCAGCGAATACCGTACGAAATCTGATGATAATCCAGAAGGGTGATTTTGGTCTTGCAACGGTGAAATTCCGCTATGAATCGTACGAACTCGTCTCAGCGACAACACGGTTGTTCAAATGGCGGAAAATACAATATGGCCGCCTCACAAAGCAAGTTCCCGGCGCCGTGTTTGTTCATCCGCCAGTAGCTCCGCATTACAAATAGTGCGCATGACTGGCGTGACACCTCAGGTCCGGGAGGCCATATTTTGCTCACAGATAGACGTATTATGTTGTTCTACTACTTAGTAACATCGTTGTAGTACTGTGTTGAAAGTATCGTCCGATTTGACCTGATTCGGAAATAGGAATTATGGCGATTTTGTACTCATGCCTTTCGGCAGGAAGCCACTGATGTTTCTCTTAACCACTGATTAAGTCCATTACGCTGGGACATTCTGCCTAGCGATGGTATTATCAGTCATCGTCATATGTGTTATACACATTCGATGTGGATAATTCCACCCGCAAAAAAACTACACCCTCGATCCTTTGTTGCCGCGTAATTTTTAGAAAATAAGTGTCCTTAGCGAAGTGAAGCAGGTGAATGTACTAATTTGAGGACTAATTTTCGAGTTTTTATGACGACTACGTTTCCCTCCAGATAACGGCTACATGTTTCCACCCAAATGGTTTTGAAACCTACCAGTATAGTTAAGAATAAACCAATGCTGTTGATCTAAATACCCGTATTGGTGGTTTGTGGTTGTGCACGTATGTTGGTAGTTGTAGTGCAATGTAGTGTAATGGTGCATTTTATTTGACGGTGCATATGGGCGTATGTGATAATGCATGCGTGCGTGCGTGCGTGCGTGCGTGCGTGCGTGCGTGCGTGCGTGCGTGCGTGCGCGCGAGGGCGGGCGGGCGGGCGGGCGGGCGGGCGGGCGGGCGGGCGGGCGGGCGGGCGGGCGGGCGGGCGGGCGGGCGGGCGGGCGGGCGGGCGGGCGGGCGGGCGGGCGGGCGGGCGGGCGGGCGGGCGGGCGGGCGGGCGGGCGGGCGGGCGGGCGGGCGGGCGGGCGGGCGGGCGGGCGGGCGGGCGGGCGGGCGAACGAGTGATATAAACCGCGATGTGCGTGGTTTCCTACGAGACGTTGCTCTTTTCTTAAATAGCTCCAGTGACGGAATGTCACGTTGGAATGTCAATCCGGAATATTACGTTGGAATGTGGACTTTGGAACCTCATTAAAAAAATTTGTCAGCCTTTACATTAAAAGATCAGACGTATTTTGACTTAGTGTGCTATAAATTGTTGCGTACGTGAATATTAATCAAGTGTCTGTCCCTTTTTGGAATGGTTTAGTAAGTGTAAATAAAACTACTATATTCATTCATTTATTTATTATATTCTCTGCAAAATATGTTGGTCAAATGGAATACACAGAATGTAAAAAATATGTTATGGTATTCGACAGCATCTATGAACTGTCTACCAGTTAACTACTCAGAACAAATTCTACGCAGGGGTCCAAATTCCATAACAGAAAATGAACGAAACGGGTTCACATTCAATAGGGAGGATGTACCCGCGGTCCACTTCCCATGGAGGTCCATATTCTATGGTTCTCCTATTATGTATGACACGGGAACTGCCGACGAGAGCCACTAACCCGTCGGCGCTGCCCGCGAAGCCGTGGAGACGGTGGCGCACACTCATGTACTGATACGTGGCTTAGACATTTAATGGTGCGACACTTTATCGTCAAGTGTAAGACATGTCTTCGTGTCGCTACATCAAATGGATGTATTAATAGTGTATGAACCGGCTAGTTTGTTGTGTCGTAACTCAAAGCTGGGATTAATGCTTTGTTATTTATCTCCCCTTTTATGTCTCACTTCGTCTGTCGTTCTTCCATTGTGTCTGCTAATCACTGCGCGTGCGTGCGTGACTGCGTTCAATGTCAATCTGTGTACGCACACGCACACACCAACAGGCACACACGCATGCGCACGCACGCACGCACGCACGCACGCACGCAAATAAATATATACTTGTAATAAGTGATAACAGTTTTTAATGTAACTTTTGTCGTTTCAGCGAAACATCCAATTAATCTGGATAAATGTATTGTCTACAATTTACTCTTCCACTTTTACTGACAACTAATCTACCGCTCTTTCGCGCACGTACGCACAAATTAGATATCACAGAAGCATACACGAATATCATCGAATGGAAACACGAAACGGGACACGAACATGTGTAGAAAAACGCACACACAAGTGAGTACAAAGACAAGAAAGGCCGAGCGATCAAACAAGCCGCTACACACCGCGCCACGACAACGCACTCAGGAGTCAATACTCGGCCGCGTCGCTTGTGAAGAAATGTCGTCTGCTACCGCACCGCGACCGCGAAGCTCTTGTACAGCGCGTGTTGTGTACACCGAGGTCAGATTGTAGTGTACACCGGCCCGGGGTCAGACAGTGATTCTACGAAGGCAGTGCGTCAAAAGTCGGACATATGTAAATGTTGCAGTGACTGTCACCTATTGTGCCTTATTTTATAGTCGTTTCAGGCGCACGATGCTGAGAAAACTTTCATCAATGTCAGATGATGGTGCACAGTAAAGTGAAAATTGCTGCCGATGGTTAATTTCTTCAACACATGCGAAGATAATCACTTTTGTTGTCCTTTGACCGACCCGACGCCATCTGCAACAGAGGAGCCTATTTTTTCCATGCCGCGTTTAAAATTTGAGACAAGAGTTTCAAAGTGGCGTTTATATACCCAGTCAATGAATTGAAGGAATTATTACCAACCTGCCAATCATCGTCTCATGACTATTAACATTCACCATGCTGACAAACCGGTTTTCGTCAAAACAGTTAGAGTTGTATACATGCCCGTGTTCACACAAAAAGAACATTACCCAACAACGCTATAGCTCCACTTTGGTGCCGTTGTCTATGTCATTACTCGAATGTAAGCTTTGGTTGTGGGTATAATTAGTGAAAGCAAGCAGGGGTAAACATGTAAACATCGCCTGTGATGCGACAGTTTCATCATACACCTCTTAATTAACACTTGTGTACCCATTATGTAGGTGCGACTTGGAACCCTGTACACTTGTGTACCTATAATGCACCGATAAATCCGTCGTGCACTTCTACCGCCGTACACTTGTACATGTAATTCATATGTAACCCCGTCGTACACCGTACACTTGTACCCCCGTACACTTGTACCTTGCACATATGTACCCCTGCACACTTGTACCTTGCACATATGTACCCTTGCATATATACTTGTACCTTGCACATATGTACCCCTGCAAACTTGTATCCCCGTACACTTCTACCATTGTACACTTGTACTCCCGCACACTTGACACAAGTGAAAGTTTGACACAAGTGAAAGTTTGACACAAGTGAAAGTTTGACACAAGTGAAAGTTTATTCAGCAAGAAGAACAACAACATAATACAGGTGCACAGTATGGTGTGCTGCTGCTGCTGCTGCTGCTGCTGCTGCTGCTGCTGCTGCTGCTGCTGCTGCTGCTGCTGTGCTGCTGTGCTGCTGTGCTGCTGCTGTGCTGCTGCTGCTGCTGCTGCTGCTGCTGCTGCTGCTGTGCTGCTGCTGCTGCTGCTGCTGCTGCTGCTGCTGCTGCTGCTGCTGCTGCTGCTGCTGCTGCTGCTGCTGCTGCTGCTGCTGCTGCTGCTGCTGCTGCTGCTGCTGCTGCTGCTGCTGCTGCTGCTGAACGGACACGCCGTACACTTCTTCCACCGTACACTTCTGTCACCGTATACATTTGTACCCTTGCACACTTCTTGCACCCTTTGTACCCCCGTACATTTTGTCACCGTATACTTCTACCCCCGTACACTACTATCGCCGTACGCTTATACCGCTGTACACTTATATCACCGTATACTTCTTCCAACGTACACTTGTACCCCCTACACTTCTACCACTGTACGCGTCTACACCCTTACACTTCTACCACGGTACACGTGTACCCCTGCACACGTGTACCCCTGCATACTTGTACCTTGTACATCTGTACCCGTGTCCAATTGTACATACTGTACACCTGTACACATGCTGTGGTACACTTGTAGTTACTGTACACTTGCACTCGCTTACACTTGTACGCCGTACAATGTGAACCTAGTACACTAATAAATACCTCATACATATGTACGCCCATACGCGTCTTAATAATACTAATAATACTAATAATACTTGTATTACGTTTCCAGGGCAAACGTAATCACTGGTTTCTGAGATGAGCAGTGTAAAACGGTTGACATCGTAACAACAATGGTGACGTAACAACAATGGTGACGTAACAACAATGGTGACGTACGTTACACGTCAAATCAGTTGTTAGTTATGCTACGTGCCCGCGGTACGAGCAACTATTTCGAGAGGACACGAGGCATAAATCTAGCCCCAATAAAACAAATTGTCCGATGAAACAGCCGACTGTATAGTACAGAGTGTGTCTTGTCAACTGGCACGCGACACAATCACTAAGCCCGCACGTGTCTCGCGGGACGGCAGGAATAAACTGGACCAACCCTATCATCGAGGGTCAAACTTATCTGTTCTCAGCCATACCTGCCGGGCATGCGGACATACGATCATCCATTTACATTCGTTTACAAGGAAAGCCTCTTGGTCGGGCCGTTTCGGGAGCACATTTCAACAGTCATGATCCGCGCTCTAGTATCTGTTTGAAGACGGACGAGTTAATAATGCATGGGCATCCGATTCTCGGATAAATGCACCACGTGACAGCCAAATCCGATTACCGCAGTGGCGGCCGCGAATGCGCGCCGCGTGTGCCATGTACTCAGATTGCCTTCTCCTGGCGCTGTCTGCGGCTGGCGTTCGTAACGTCAGCTCGCACCCAACCGGTGTGGCGCTAAGTTAATTACAAGGCAGAGCTTCTGTTTTACAAGTCCATAGACCAAGTGTTTCGCTCATTCCCAAAAACACCCATAAACTGTCCATAGAAGTGTAATTGTTTTAGCAGTCTTCTGGAATTCATCGTTGTCAGTTTGACCGCCGATAGTGTCTGCCTGTTAAGCCTATTGCAGAAGTCTCAGAAACATTAAGTGTCTTGTGTCCGAAAAAATCATACCATGAACACAATAAGATGTTCTAAAGATGTATACGGAAATGAGTTATTCCCCAGTGATCCCACATATGTCACCCAATTTATAACCATATAACATACCCCCCCCCCGGTGAGGAACTGTTTTTTTAAATAATTTCTTTTAACTGTTACATGTTTCATAAATCATCCAAAAAATCCCAGGCTGATTGTGTACGTCCGAACCCCCCTTTTCAAAACCGCGATGGCGGGCCTGAATATACTATCTACATACTATCGCGCTTAATTTATTGATAATTTTATTTTCACTCTGTAGCATACTTAGTTATACACTATTTTCGATGGCTGAGCCATTCACGCACTATTTACATATCAACCATACAACATATATTTACATTTGTACATAGGATTAAAAATATAAAAAATGTAATCATAACATACATAACATACTTGAAGCTTGCAACAAACTAGCTATTTTTAATGTCCTGTAGTAAGCTATTCCATAACTTCAAACCGGACACACTGAAACTGAGTTGATAGTAGGCAGTTCTGGCTTTATGTGGTTTTGGTTGTGAGGCATTTCTGGTATCATAGGAGTGACTATTTGATGCAAACATATCACACAAATATTGTGGTGCTAGACCATTCATATACATTTGTTCATAAAAACACATTTATGAAAATCCCTTCTTTGTTTTTAATGATAGCCAGCAGCCTTCAAATGCAAACATCAATATTTCAAATCCGGGTACTATTGCAGGAACGTGAAATAAAACAGTGGCCTTTCCCCGATGTACCGGGTGACGTCGCCTTCTGTTTCCTGTGCGGGTGACAGCGAGGACTGGACCAGCTGTGTGACACGGTGTCACATCAGAGCGCCACTGTTCGCGGTATCGAGCCACCTTCGCGTGTCCCGGTCGGACACGTGTCAATGGTGCGACAAGGTGGACCATTTATTGTCAATCGCGAATGATGCCAGCGACATGACAACGGCTGCGTTGTCGTCGCTGTCGCGGCGACGATCTAGGACTGTAGGCAGTCGTTGTCATCGACACTAGAACACCCGTGCTTCTGTCTGAGCTGACCATTGTTGTTGTTGTTGTTGTTGTTGTTGCTGTTGCTGTTGCTGTTGTTGTTGTTGTTGTTGTTGCTGCTGCTGCTGCTGCTGCTGCTGCTGCTGCTGCTGCTGCTGCTGCTGCTGCTGCTGCTGCTGCTGCTGCTGCTGCTGCTGCTGCTGCTGCTGCTGCTGCTGCTGCTGCTGCTGCTGCTGCTGCTGCTGCTGCTGCTGCTGCTGCTGCTGCTGCTGCTGCTGCTGCTGCTGCTGCTGCTGCTGCTGCTGCTGCTGCTGCTGCTGCTGCTGCTGCTGCTGCTGTGCAGAAGCATAATTATGTGCATTTCTATGTATGTATTAATCTATTGTAAAGCGCATTGACCTGTCAAGTATAGGAATATGCTCTATAAAAGAACCGAAATTATGGTGATGACGATGTTGTTGTTGCCATTTTGGCTAGTGTTGTTGTTCTGCTTATGCAACTATGACAACTCGAAGTAAACAAATTAAACAAAAACCAACCGTAATGGACGCTGCAGAGTCCCTGTGCAGAAGTAGGGGTACAACCAAGTTGCCCCATGGAATGTGACAGTGGGGAGGACCCTCAAACGATGGCTGATCTCATAGAATGCCATCTCCTACCAGAACCTGACGACTTGGCAATTTTCAACCACTGTGCCAGAGCCTGTGTTTGCAGTGAAAGGTGTAGCGACAAGAGAAGAAGAAGAAGAAGAAGACGAAGAAGAAGAAGAAGAAGAAGAAGAAGAAGAAGAAGAAGAAGAAGAAGAAGAAGAAGAAGAAGAAGAAGACACACATAAAATGACGAAAATTAAGTAATCAAGAAAGGTAACATGGATTTGGTACTAGCCATGAAATGGTTTTCAACTTAAACTTGGTACTTCATTTATGTGGCGTTCGTCGGATTATCCTATTTTCTAACGAATATTTACGTAAGTGACTTGTTCAATGAGTTTATTTACTTTATTAAATAACACCTAGTGCCACAAGACCGTTCATATCTTCTTCCTCTAGGTAACTAACTATATTTAATAATCTACGAATGCAAAACTCTATCACGACTTTACTTGCCTTTGCGCATCGTTAATACAATGTTTATTTTAGTTGCGTGTGTCAACATTGTATCAGCTTGTGTTTATACTGGGTTAACTCTTCAAAGAAACAAACGGTTATTCCAAGACATATATATATCTTTGTGTCAAATGTTATCGTCATTGTAGCAGAATATATAAATCATTTAGAAATGGCGACGAAGTGTCCCAAGCCAAGTGTGCAGATTTTCCTATTACTCCCGTCTCCTGTCTCCCGCTACTGAACATAGATTGCCTTTTTTCAATGACAGGTCATACACAACCTTTTATCAGTTAATTACAGTTGTGCGTCAATTTGAAGGGAGGGGCCACGATATGTACTCGAAATGCCCTAATTACCGCCCCAAATCATTGCATATGGAACATTTCAGTGACTTTTCACATTGCAACAATTGGGGAAAGCAGACCCTTAAAATTAAACTTCAAGTGTGTTCTTTTTCTTAGTTTTCTGTTCATGTGTAGATGTTTCGACGTCAACAACTTCAAACATTACAAAAATGTAATTTTGAAGAATTTGTTTTCAAAGTTGAGACGCCAAATCGGTCAGAACGTCTGTAACTAAGGTAACCACAATTGTTTTTTATTTAACTGCGTACGTTTAATATGCAGAGATTCTCCGTCACTGACGTCCCGTTTTTTTTAAAGATTTTCTCAATTTCAATAAAATAGTTATTATTATGTCTTACGTGCTTTTTACGTATTGGTGTAAATACCTCTCTTAGTCAGTTGTTATATGTTATATATATATATATATATATATATATATATATATACATATATATATATATATATATATATATATATATATATATATATATATATATATATATATATATATATATATATATATATATATATATATATATATATATATATATATATATATATATATATTTTATACCTTTCTGTGGTACCGAAATCCTTGATATTTTCCTGTTTTACACAACCGAATGCTACAGGTAAAAAGCTGCTTCGAAATTTAGTCTCTCTGACACTATAAGAAGATGTGGCGTAACAGCCTCGTGCAGCCAGCTTCGCGGTAGTGTCGGTGTCCGAAGGGACATTAAGTCTATACCTCTCTTGGACCGTCTCCTCGGCGCTGAAGCTGCAGGTGGAGCTGAAGGCGAAAATGGAGACGGTACTGGAGACTGACTGCACGAGCTCGTCTCTAACCAGTCAACTACTCGATGGTGATCGGAGGCTGGCCACCCACCCGCCTCCGCTCGTTCATCCTCAGCAGCGTCTTCTTGTCGTGGGCCCGTTGACCCTGCACCGTCTGAAGGCTGCGTTGGTATTCTTTCTGAGGTGCGAAGTCAGTCTTCATATTCTCAGCGCACGTGGCCTTCTTGCTGTTGCCAAACTATTGCTGATTATGCATGAGTATGTTATTTGCTTGTACATTGAGCATTTGAAGACACACGTTATACAAAGCGTGCGTCGGATGCTGGAATCTGAGGTAGTGCATTGGCCTAAATGGCCTAGATTAGAAGCTTCTGCGCATTACCTACGCGGTATAGAAGTATATAAATAGTCACGGACGTTCCGCAGAACTATTTCTATGCTTCGTCTAATTAGTCAAATTAAATACAATTTTGTTTTAAAAAATTTTTCTGGTGTATAGAACGACACATATTAATGTGCTTTTAAGAGAGTTATGTTGTCTGTGTCTTCCGCACTAGATATGCTTGGTTTAATTTTTAGGACTGGTATTATATACATGCGAGTTAATATTGTTTCGTTTGTAGAGGTGTAAAGAAAATAGTCACGGACGTTCTAGTAAAAATCTTAGATCCACCCAAAAAACATAATAACATCTTAAAGGTAATTTTCAACTTTTACGTAGGCATAAATTATGACAATGCAAACACTAAGAACAATGGGCTCAAAGCAATTAAGATAAGCTTTCCATTTATTATGACACTGGCACTAATTAAAAAACCAAAAAGAACGGTGTTTTCCAACAGTTTTCAATGCTTAGAAAGTCGATACAAATATAAATGTTCATGCAGACAAATATAAAATATTATGATTGCAAAGCTGAACATGTCAGTGAAACATAGAACATTTTACACACATCCATAGAGGACTGTGTTCAAATCGTGAGCCGTGGAATTAATTTTAAACCGTTTTCTCCAATTGATGCAATGTTAAAAAAGTAACTGATCTAATCAGAGTCCGTTCAAGTATAGTTCTTTCCACTCGCACAGAGTAGCAGCGCGTGTATTATGTTTATGGCGCATGTTAGTAAATGGTAGTCTTGTATCTCAACAAACTTTTTGAAATGCACTTTAGATTATGATAATAATTTTAATGTCCGTTCCACAGCACTGACGGCAACATGCAGAGTCAGGCGTCCAAATATACTGAAGTGTCACAACAGTTTGGTTAGATGTGTATGCGGTGGGCCTTATATATGGGGACACTATTTTCATGTTTACGTAAAATTAATTCAATATAGGCCTACTATTTGAAACTGCTAATATACCACCAGTACCAGCAACCACACGCATGTGTGTAAAGGTTACCGCTCTAACCAGACCGTCAGCAGAAAAAAACACATTGGTTTATTTAGCATAGGTGTCTACCTGAACACGTCGCTGTCAGTCCCTCCAGCGTTTTTTTTTTCCGGCGAATAGGTACAGACACTTATAGAAAGAACCAAACTCGCTGTAACAATTTGTTGTAAAACAAAGCGATGAATTGTTTTTCAGCAAAGTGAAATGGTATCTGGTCGTTCTTAGGAAGGGTATCGACGGGCGATAAATGGAGCGGAACGTGGAGTCTCGAACGCTACCGTTGGCGTGATTTGCCAACCGCGAATACGACAAGTATCGACTAACACGTCTCGGATTTGTTTTGTTGCGATTTTTGGTTCGTAACTCCGCTGCAGACATAAACCGACTGCCGCGCGATGTCGGTTCAAAAAGGTTACAGTTCGCTCGCGTCTTTCAACGGCTCTCGAAAAAAATGTATAAATATTCATGAGTACTCATCTAGATACACAAAGGCATTTCTATTTAGCTTGTGCTTTAAGTGCCTCTAAATTAGCCAATGGCTTCCCGGCGCGTGTCGCGCGATATTGGAGTATCTCTATAGTGTATACTATACCATATGTTTATTGTGTGACTTGTGATCGTTGTTTTGGATTACAGATACACCTGTCAGCAATATGCAGATGTTAGTGTTTAGATTGGTTTCAACAATTTTACGTTCGTACATTTATTTCGAAATAAGATAATTCGCATAAATCGATTACAGTAGCCTACGTGTCAGAACTCATAGCAGCATGTCTACGCACTAGATCTCAACGCCAAGTGTCAGTATTAGTTATGTAGCTGCCGCTGAAATAGTCCCATTTAGATGGGAGAAACGCGCGCGTCGCACCTCTAGACTCGTGCCCGCATTAGGGAAAAGGCACAGACCACGATTTATTTACGCACTATAATTGTGTTAATGCTTGAGTAGTTGGATGACGTATCGAATGTTAAGGTTCGTGACATTCATTGTGGTCGTCATCCTATTGAGTCGTT